>JAWWEU010000081.1:127145023-127156996 GCA_035583155.1 Acropternis orthonyx | reverse complement strand
TAAATTTAAAGACTGACTATTTCAAAATTAGATTCTGTGCCTTACTAGAAAAGAGCAGCTACTCTAGAATCCTTTTAGAGTGGCAGAACAGTCCCTGAGGGTACCGGATCCATATTACATGGAAAGACACTTTTAAGCAGAGTTTTCAGCAGAATTTTCAACACATGATATGAGAATCAAAGCAGTATTTCTCAGAGATTTACTGGGTTTACAAATTTTCAATATTTTAAAGTCAATAAGGAAAGAAAAATATAAAAAAATAACATCAGTAGAAGAAGTCTTGCCAAGCATTTCTGTTATAATGCTGAATTATGCACTAATTGGCACTATCTGAAATGTTTCATGACCTTCACAACTTTGGGAACAGACTTTCTATATATTCTTGCCACACTAATTAGCTGTAAGGATTTTACAATATTTGGTTCAAGTATTCCATTATTAAAAGTGATATCTACAGAACCTGGTGTGTCAGCTACCATAGGTTCCCTACAGAAACAAACAAACAAAATAGCTTATTTTGAGTCTGGAAGCAAATTTTATTTAATATTTTTAATAATATTTTAGAAAACTGGCTTTGGTTAAGTTTGAAGGAATGTATGCGTATATTCCACCTATCTAGACCTTATGTGCACAAATGAAGCCATTTTATGTAAGCAGCTGTTGAGCCAATACATCATCCCAGACCTCAGTAGCAGACTTTTGATCCATTTTGCTCAGACTGCTTTCCGTACAAAGCAGCTCAGCGTTCACTAAAACCACATGAATCTTTTCCAGATCCTTCCAACCCCACACTGGTCTATGTTAGTCCCTCTGCGGATCTATGTCCTGCTTTTTTTCATTAAGACTTCTGCACTGTCCCACAGAGGCAGCAACTGCCAGACCTCCCAAAGTCTGGTGATGCCATCACTTAAATATACAGCTTTCACTTACAGAAAGCTTTAGCTCTTTGCTGTCACAACCACATGTTTTGTTGGGCTGAGATTAAGTGAAGAGGCACAGAAGACAACCCGATGATTACTAGATCATGATATCAAAAAATGAAAGTCTAATAGCTACTGCCATGGTAATTGTACAAGTATCCCATCACATCTTCCTCTTCATGAAAATTTATTATCTCTGAGAAGACCGTTAACTCTACAAGGAAAGTAATGTGAAACCTTTTCTCACAGAAGACTGTTGATCAATCTGCTTCCAAAGTGAAGGTCATAGGACTCCCCTGAACTAAGTGTGCTTTGAAATGATACACATTCTTTAGGAAAAAAACAATCCATCCTGATTTTCAACTTGCAAATGAAAAGAAAATTTCTTTAAACTTTAAAATTTATTCCATTAACTACTTGTGAGACTTTTTCCCACAGATTTTATTGAGAGGTGAGTTTATGATGAGATTTTAAAGTTACTGAGAGAGAGAAGTGATTTACTAAGTGCTATAGTACAGTCCTCTGGATGTGTGGACTGGAGTTAATGGTTGTCAATTTATTGAGGGTGGCAGGTGAAATTCAGTGGTGATAGTAATGCCTACTAGAGGGGATAATTTGAATTCTTCACGCACAGTGCAGATTTCTAAATTAATTGTAGTCACTGAGGAAGGAGGCTTGGGCAATGTTTTAGACAGCTCAGCAAAAACATCTGTTCAGTGTGCTACTAAACGAAAATACTAGGATATCAAAAGACAGTTCTAAAAATTGTGAAATATTTTAATTCATTAGTCATACCACACTTTTTTTGATGTATGACTGTGTGACAACTTTTTAGGTGTAAAATTGAATGAGGGAGAAGCTTCAGTTTTTCCACCTGGCAACTTTAGGTTCCCTAGAGTTACAATGCTGAACATCATGGAAAAGACAAATGAGATGTTTCCGTGATGATAGGTACTTTAACAACTAATGGAAAGTTGCTTACAGTTTCTGTTAATGTTTTATGGTCTTCAAATCTGCTTCTAACATTGGTAACCTTGAAACTCTGTCCTTCAACAGTTATAAGATAGAACTTTCTTCAAGTTTGCATAAAGTTGCAAACTTGGTCTCCATCACTGCTTCTTCAGATATTCTGCTATGAAGAGAAAGAAAACAAAGGCTGCTGCTACTTTTTGGTGCCTCCATTTACATCCCTGTGTTGGCTGCAGGTGGCTTTCTCAGTATGATTCCTCACAGCTTTCACTCTCTAGGAACTTCTCATTAAAGTCTTGTTCCCCTTTTAAGATCATCAAAGAGCACAATGAACAAACAAAGTACTCTTCTCTAGATTCAGGAAGTCACCTTTGCATCAGTTTCTTTTCAGATAGTGGCTGCATTATTAAATCAACTCTTAAACTAAAAAAAAAGCTTCAGTCCTAATGGTATATTTAAAATTCCTTTTAAAATATTCCAAGTTAGATTGTTGAGTTAGAAATCATTTATTGCTTTAAAGGCTGATCTTGTACATCACTCTAAAATTAAAAGTGATTTCTACTTTTTAGTAACACAAAATTCTCATTCGTAAAAAGGAGGCATTTTCTCAAAACTGAATATTCCTTAGATGGGGAGAAAGAAGAAAGATTACTTTTCATGAAAAATTGCATATATAAAAAAATATGTGGCAAGCATATATTAAAAATAATAAACCTTAGAATAGATATAATGATGATCAATTGCAGAATTTTAAGGTAAGGATGTAAAAAAAGAAAAAAAATTGATAAAAATGGAATTTGTAATGCAAATGTTTATCATGCAAGTATCACCTTCAAACAATGCAGAAACATACTGTTGTCTTTTACCTGAAGGAAGTCAAAAAACATTGCCTAGTTTCTAAAATAAGTTCTACTTTAGCAGCCATACAGAAAAACAGCACAAGAAAATGAGAATACTACTTCCATGACATCCACCACCTATTGGAATATCTTAGTTGGAAGTGTTTTGATTGTTCTGTTTTCAGATAGAATGGACTAGAGCAATGTATCCTAACCAGTTCATGCCACATCAATCATAATATGAATTTTTTTGGTTCCGTATCTTTGGGTCACAGACTGGAGGTTTTTTGGGTTCCTTAGTTGCAGTTCGGGACGGTCCCGTGGCATAATTGTTAGCAGTCAGCTCTGAATCCCAACAGCACGAGTTCGAGTCTCAGTAGAGATCATCCCCTGGGCAGTTAAATGCCTCCCTGCCATCTGATCCCGTCAGATCTCAGATGCTGGGCTGATTTTCAGTATAGCAAAACTTACACTGATTCTTTTTCCTAAGGCTTTTTCCGTCTTAGTAGGAGCTGAGAAAGTTTGTTCATTAACAATTGCTGACTCAATTGCTATACTGAAACATTTTTTTTCTTGTTTCTAGGCCCAAAAAAAGTTTGATTTTTCTCTGAAGCATATGTACACATACACAAATAAACAGTTGTAAACACCCTTGCCTTTAATAGGTGCAAAATCTGTTCTTATTTGCACTTTGAACCCATACAAAAATGTATATATGCTTTTGGGAATTTGGATTTAATTGCCCAATGGGTAATACCAGCTCTAATTTTGCCTCTAGCTTATGGCAGACTGAGTCTAAAAAAACATATGTTAAACTGAAAACATATTAAAATCAAATAAACTGCTGCTTGGGATACTTGAATATTAGTTTCACAGGATTAACATACTAATGACATTGCTATGAGAAAGCAGGACCTATTATGTTTATTAATTGCAAATGTAATTTCCAAAATGTACTGGGTTACTTGTTTTGCATATTATCATTCTTAACTGCATGGAAGACCATGTCTCTTGGAAGAAAAAGAACCTGAACATCTAAAATGTCTGAACTTTATAAATGTTACCGGTGGTGAGTGTAAAGGAAATTATTTTCTTTAAGCAACTTATTTTTTAATATATGTAAAAGTATGGATAAATCCTAATCTTCTTGTTGGTTGATAGAGATGCTTGACAGTTCTGCTGGGCACTGAGGGCTCTAAGCATCCATCTGAACCTATGGCTATTGAGAGTACTCAGGAATTCACACCATCAGGTCCTAATTAAGCAAAACTGAAATTGTTCTATTACATTTTAAAATTACAAAACACATGACCATAGCCCATAGGGTAGCTAATAAAAGATAATCCTGTGGCTTGCTTTGAAACAATTACTCTATGTCCCTTTCTGCCTGCAGGAATCACCTTGTCACATCCCTCACATGAATCAATCCACCACTTCCCCTTCCCCCCTTCTATTTTTGTAATTCTGCCCTTTGACAAAAATAGAATTTAGAGGATGATATAAAAAGGAGAGTTTCAGATGTACTGAAATCTATGCAGTCTTTTTGCTACTTACAGAAGGCTTACAAACAGCTTACAAACAGTTAGCATACTGCAAGCAAGATATCAAGTGAGCTATGAGGATGTTTTTATCTTTATGAAAGTAGGAGGCTAATAGAGCTAGCCTGAGTTGGTTATATTCTGCCACTAATCTACACAGACCTTGTTCCAAGGAAAGGGAATATTTTACTTTGGAATTTATATGTCTTTATTATATAAAGAAAGATAGCTTTTCCTATACTTTTTTTTTTTTTCTTCACTGTAACATCTATGTCAGGAGTCAAATGTCATTAATTTTGGTACTGAATTCACCTTTTCTTGCTACTTAATATTTGACCTCTATACAGAAAAGCTACTGTATTCTTCTGTTTTGATCCATACTAAAACAGAACTAATGAAAGGTATGTGGTCATTGTTGAAGATGAATAAAAAAATAAGTAAAAATATTTAACAAGTATTGTTGTTACCTCTTTAGTTATAGGGCACTGTCTGGCTGGACCACTAAACAAGAGTAAAATAAAGACAGGTGTAATTTGCATAAATTATTGAAGAGAATCATTAGAAGCAAGCATGTATAAATGGAAGTGCTAGGTTCTGATTGATTCTTGCTCTCCCTGTGATGGAGTCATCTCCCACAGGCATTTTCTGAAGAAAGGTTGAAAATCAAAATGGGAAACATTAATTATAGATCAATATCCCATGGAAACTCTTCTATGGGACCAGAATTTTCAAAACTGGGGAATAAGTCAGAAAGTAAAAGAGTATGGAGTAGAGGACAATCTCTGTTCTGTACTGTCTTTTCATTGTTAAAGCTTCTGATTGGATAGATACACTATGTAGCTGAACAGATTGTCTTCATTGCAAAACAGTAAGAGAGTGGCTGAACTAAAATGTTGTCTTTCATGAAGAAATCATACATTTTGGGTATTTTGCTCCCTTTCTTTATGAGCATCCTTGAAGAAGTTGTGACGTTATTCTTTCAAATGTTGTATTGTGGTATTTACTTTAGTTTTCACTCTACTGTGTGGATGAAAAAAAAAGAGTTTGGAAAACCATAGGATTACCTTTTATGTTCATTACATTATCTTCTTGTCTCCTTGGGAAGTGACAAACTGATATCATACATCAATTTTATGTATTTAAAAAATCCATGTTTATTTTCCATCTACAGATTTCTTCAGGAAAACATAAGTCAGATTTTTTGAAGAGCTATTATTGTACTGTAAATATCACAAATCTTATACCAGTCAAAAAAAGAAAGATTTCTAAAATATGGCATTATATTCAGCAGGGAAGTGCAGGATCTGAAATTTTACATTATACATATCTGACTTTAAAAAGCAGAAGACAAGAAAAAAAAAGAGATATTTTCAATTTAAAAGTGAGTTTAGCATATATTTATATTTAAAACCGACTGTGATAAACAATCATACTATGACATAAAAGGAAAGCTTATGTTGCAAGTAGTCACAACATCATTGATTGCTGAAAAAAACATAGAAAGGAATAAAAGTGAAAGACATTCATCCAAATAAAGAAACTAACTGGTTCAGTTAAATACCTCCTGTTTTCACTGAAGGCAACTTTGCTCCTGACTTTAGCATAGGCAGTTGTTTTTTTACAGGCAAAGACATTCAAACACTACCTATGTATGGTACTGTATGAATTTACATGCAATCTTATCTGTAAAGGTGTAGTAAAAACCTATGAAGTATAAATAAACAAAAAATATGCATTGTGTTGTTGCATTTCTGTTGCTTTTGCTTTAATGCAATTTTAGTTTAACCCATACACTTGTGTAGATATTTAATTGATGTTTCTATGATTCAAAATCTGATGTTTTGTTTCTTATGTTTATAAATGAGAAAAAAAAACCTATTACAATGGAGAAAATTAAACATAAGTGATATGGAGAATAAAAAAGCTTTGTCCAAGTCACATTTCCTTTAGATGATAACATGCATTTCATCTATTTCACTGTTATAAATTTAAACCCACATAAATTATAATAATAAAGTTATTTTATCTAATGGATTCAAATACCAAGTGTCAAATAGGGTTTAAATAGTCATTTCCCCAAAGGAACTTTGTAGCTTGACCTTTTTGTCTTATTACAATGGACTACTTTCTCATAAGCCTTTTTAAAGTAGTACACCACCATCTGTTGGTACATTATGTATTTATATATTTCCTATGTAAATGTCTTAGAACAAAGTTTTAGTACTTTTTTTTTAATTATTTGGAACAACCTATTGGGACATATAAAAGTGATCATTACTGTATTTTTGGTCAATACACTGTTGGTTTTCTTTTTTTCTTTATATGACAGCATGTAATTGATAATTTGCTATAGAAGACAGAGATACCAAATAACCAAGATTTTTTTACTTTAGTGTTACAGTAGTATACAGTTTCTTTTTGTCTGATTTTGCTACTGCTGCTAATGATTTTACAGTCTATGAGGAAAAATCCCTTTTGAAGTATATGATTGCCTGGAATAATATTCTTAAAACCTATGTGGTCATTTTCAGCTAGTGCCAACCAACTGGAAATTTTGCTACTTGTAAGATGGTGATTGAAGTAGTAAGGCACTCCTTATGAATTCATGATGAAATGCATTGCTTTGATTGTTTAGAATATGTGTGTGAGGGGAGATAAACCTTTCTCTAGAGAAATCTAAACCAGAAGAATCAAAAGTTCAAGCAAGTCCTAAGCTGTGTGATCTCAGCAGCAAACTCTGTTTCCTTAGTCGATGTTCAGTTCCCTGCTTGCATTTAGAAATAGTAACAGTAAACAACTCTTCCCCAAAATACTGTGACAGTAAGCATTTTCAAAGTTATGCTGTCAATATATAGTTGGGTTAGACCAAAATAATCAGTTTGCAGGTGAGGTATTGCAAAGCTAAGAGGTCAAATGTCTAATACCAAGGCAATGACAAGGTGGGGTAATCTTCTGGAGTGTGGTGAAAGACTCACTTGGAACTCTTGCCTTCTTTGATATATCATCAAACAACAGTTACATTTATATAGTGATTCATACATTCAAAGCCTTATCTGGATTCTTGTAATGGTGTGATGAGGAACATTGGGAAACATCACTCATTATTTTTGCTGCCAAAACAGCCAGATGATTTTCCAAGAAACATAACACAGGCCTTTGGCTCCACCAGAGTTGTTCTGAGTCCCTCTCATCATTGTTTTTGTTATATATGCACGTCACCTTGATCTGGCCAGTCATTTTTGGTGATCCATGCATCTGAATGAGCTCCACAGCTGCATATAATGAGCCTTAGAAAACCATAAAAGAAAGAGAAATATATAAACCTAGGAAAAATCAAGGATGTTCTAGGTAGAACCACATAAGTAACCTCTCAGAAGATACACAGAGAGGAACAGAAAGAAGCAAAAAAAGTAAAAGATCTGAGTCAAAACATACACCAGAAGCCAGATTGCTTAGCTCTTTGGCAAAGAGTTGCAAAATTGCACACATGTTCTTCCTTAATTTGCAATTCATAAACCAAAAGTGTTATTGAATAGGTATTGCAGAAAAAGTGATCTGTTCAAACCCCATCCCAGATGGCTTTTGAGTATCTCCAAGAATGGAGGCTCCATGGCATCTTTGGGCAACCTGTGCCAGTGTTTGACCATCCTCAGTGAAAATGTGTTTCCTTAGGCTGAGAAAAATCTCACGTGTTTCAATTTGCATCCACACCATCATGTTGCTGAGCACTACTGGAAAGAACCTGACTCCGTCTTCTCCACTCCCTCCCTTCAGGTATTTGTACACATAGATAAGATTCCCCTGGAGCCTTCTGTTCTGTAGGCTGAAGAGTCCCAGGTCGCTGTCTTTTTTCATAGGAGTGATGCTCCAGTCTTTTAGTCATCCTCATTGCCTTAGAAATTTCTTTTTTTTTTTTTTTTTTTTGAAACAGTAATGGCATATCTAGCCAGACTATTAAACAGAGCATTCTTATCTCTACAGAGCACTTAATATTTTTCTAGAAGCTATAGAAATTCTAGTAAGATGTAGAGACTGTCCTTACAAAGAGTTGTGTGATTGCTTACATCTACTAGAACTGTTTTATTTGTGCAAGTATTTCCACTGATCTAAGTTTATGCCAGACTTTGCCAGAGACTTCTATTAGTGATTCAAGAAAATTTCCCTGAACAACTAATAAGTAAGGTCCACATTCTACAGTCAGTTTTAAATGTGCACAGTGTTATAGGGAATGGCCAAGATACAAAGAGTTTCTTTCCAGGCCAAGGATTTCTGTCATAGTTGTTATACCACTAACACATTCTCTGTACAGACAGTAGAAGTAGTGAATGATCAATGCAGCTGCTGCATTTGGAGCTGAATAGTATGCAATCTCTGTTCCAAGCATATTTCAGTCTCTCAAGGACAGTGCTATATGCAGATCCCAAATCTGCTGCTTTCTGATAGATTCCTGTCTGGCGGGGATCTGCAAATGGCTCTGGCCTGCTGCTCCCAGTAGCTCTTTTAGACCTCCCACTTCTGCTGCTCTCAAGCTACATTGTTTTATCCACGTGTAAGTGTGGCAGTAAAGAAAATTATTTAGATTATTTAAACTAATCTTGAATGAGAAGAATTCAGCACAGAGTTTTGAATACATTTCGCCCTTTTACTTTTGCCACTACTTGGACTCAGAGTTTTGTTCAAGTCAGTAACAGGGCAGAGCTTCTGGCCTTGAGTGGCAGTCTTCATTCTTGAGTTACCACCTCTCAGTCACCATACACGAGTGGGGAAATTTCAGACTGCCACCTCTCTGCTGACCTGCAAGATCATGTGTTGATAAATCTGGTTTTGTACGTTGGAGTCAAATATAATACAATTGTTCAATTTCACATCCATTTTGTAGTGGAACCCAGAAGAAAACCTGTAATCACATACCTAACAGAACAGTGGAGATACCTCAGTTACTTTGGGCTAACTAGCTTCAGCAACACTGAACATAAGGAAGCCTAATTTATCATCTTCTTTGGCCCACTGTGGGGTCAATTCTGCTACTTCTAGTACTGCATCTAAGTATTTACTGTAGTGCAGTCTGCAACCTAGAAATCCCACAGACTCTTCTGAATTATTAAGTTCCTGGTGCAAATTCTCAAATCCACAGTAAAGATTACCATAATTAATGTGTCTAAAACTATGCCATAAATTGTTTTCTGAGGGTTTATGCCAAAAATTCACAAGAAAAGAAGTGGTCACTTTTAGTTTAGGTCATTGGAGAATTAAATTTTTTGAGCTGATATTTTGACTTTTTGGCATGTTCATAGTGATAAGAAAGAATTGCTTGGTTTGCAAATTCTTCCTTCTATTTAAGATCTTTTACACCTTGCTATACAATTTCCAAGAAACTGATTAGCTTGTGAACTTCGATGTACTCTAAACAGGCAGGCTGATTTTTGGCCATTAAGGATTAATTATATCAACTTATAACCATAGGTACTAAATCAATAATAACCATTAAGCTTTTATTTTATTATCATAATTCTTATTCTCATTCTGTAGACACTACTGATAAACAGGGTTAGACTCTCCTAGACTATATATTTTTTTATGTTCTGTGTTTTGGAAGTATTTTTCTTACTAGATAGCACACAGCATATTCCCCTCTTGTAAATTCACATCAGTGTCTTCTCTTAAAAAGAGAAAACATCACTGGTGATGAGCCAGTGGCATTAGGGGCATGAGGCAAGAAAAACATCAGAAGATTCCTATAACGTTAAGTGTAATCATCTCTGTTTATTTCTGGGTGTCTGGCTATCATGTTGTCACTGAAAAGTAAGCATTAGCTGCAGTAGTTAGGTCTGTAATTAAACCACACCATTAGCCATGATTATTTGCCCTAAATGAAGAAATGACTTGGTCATAGGGATACTAATTCTAGATACTAATTCTAGCTTATTTGTCCTTACCATAATTACAACCTTCAATTGCTTTTCAAAATTACATCAGCACTTCAGTTGCTAAATCCTGTGATGATCAGTAGAAGTTAGATTCCTAAATGTATGCTTTTTCAAAATATAAATCTGAATTACTCAGATATTTTAAATAATTTCCCTTATAGTGTCTTCCGTGGAAGTGCATTAAAAAAACAGAAGTCAAAATATTTTGAAATTTTGAAGTCTGATAGTTTCACTCAGTGTAGATGGGAATTTTGTTTGCAGATAAAATCTAAAAAAGGAAAAGGAATACATGAATAATAATGATATGCAGCTGCACTACTGAAGGTGTTTATGAAATTGTTTTGATCTGTGCTTTATTAGACTGATTTACTAAGCCTTCATGTTCATAGAACATAATTGTACAGTAACTTATACTATGTACTGTCATTCAGGGACATTAATAATTTGTTGCTAAGTTTTCTTCTTTGAAATCAGTAATCTCTCTGAAGGGAGGGAAACTGATTATCTTAATATCTTTAATGAAGATATATAGGTTTTCTTTGTTCTTAGTAACAGTTTGGTCTCAACATACTGTTTGTAAGACCACTCTTTCTTCTTACACCAGCAAAGCTCTGAATGATTAAAATCCATCGGTGTGTTTAATACATTTGAAGTTAGCCCATTGTTTATCCTTTAGAGGAGAAAAAAAAATAGGGTCATTTGACAAAGTGCTATCTGTTCCATAGCCAGATGATCCATACAGCGTTGTATAAGCAGCAGTTACAAACTAAAATGAAAAGATTTTTTCATCATGGCAGAAAACCCCCCAAATCCAGAATCTAGAAGATGATACAGGTCATGTGATGAGCACTTAAAGATTCCATGGCCTCCTACAGAAACATCAGGTCTTCAACATATTCCTAGCATCTCTACAGATTTCATCACAAATTGATTCTCTTTATCATTTCTTTCCAATTAAGAAAACAAAGGGTAGACTTATGGTGAAGAAATTTTTCAGCTGGGAAAAACATACAAATCATGAGTTTAAAATTTTAAAATATATAGATAAATAGGACATAAGCCTTTAAGTTCAGTTAGTGGGTAAAAATACTTTTAGGTGGTTTGATTTCTGTTTTTTTTCTGGTTTTTTGTTTTTTTTTCCAAAATGAAATGTTTGAGTGTCCATGTTCTTCTGAATTACTGCCAACACTTCAGCTAAACTCTGGTCTTTGTTAATAGGCCAACAGTGGGAACTGCCATGGAAATCTAGTGCAAGCAGATGTTTAGTAAAGATAGATTTTATCTTCAATTTTTCTGGAGGTTAATGAGGTTAATGAAATATGATTAAACAAAACTGGTTTCTTTGTTTTAGAAATAGCAGAAAGTGACTCACATCAGAAAGTTCAAATACATAAAAGGCTGCTGTAGAGGGGAAAGGAATAATTGGTTCCTCTTACCCATAGCAGGTAAAATGAAAAGTTACATTTTTAAATTTTATTAAGAGAGATTCAACTTTAAAGCAAACTTTACAGCAGTAGAGTACTAAAGTACTGTTATAGAGAAGGAAGTTGTCTTCCAGTCTTCCTGTTGTCTTACAGCTGTTTTTCTGCTGTTATGTGAGAGATATTATGGCTTTCATTTTGCTTCAGGACAATCACAGTCATAGAATCATAGAATCGATTGGGTTGGAAAAGACCTCCAAGATCATCAAGCCCAACCCTTTTTCCAACTCCCGTCTGTTTACTAGATCATGGCACTCAGTGCCACATCCAATCTCAGTTTAAAAACCTCCAGGGATGGT
>JAWWEU010000081.1:127086773-127130628 GCA_035583155.1 Acropternis orthonyx | reverse complement strand
GTGGATATCTTGGCCAGGAGCGGTGAGGCCTAATCTCTCTGGGCGGCAGAGACAAGGTTCTCCCAGCACGGCCGAAGGGAGAAGAGAGAGAGAGAGAGCACTGGGAGCTGCTCTTTGATTTATAGACGAGCTGATGTCAGATGGGATGAAATAGCTCACTGGTCACTTAAGTCAGCTGATACTTGTCCCTAACCACATGACCCACAGTAGTGGGGCCTAGCTAAAACTAAAACCTTAATCTGAGTTTTTTGGGATTTATCAAACCCATCACATGGAGTTTCAAAGAAGTGACTTAAAACTGTAATTAGAATTTGCATTAGTTTTGTCTTTTTGCCACATACTACGCTTTGAACATTAATGTCCTTTTAACCACATATTAAATGTGGATTTAGATGATATTTATTCTTAGAAAGCAATGTGTGCACAGTGAGTACCGAAATGCAGATTTCTGTTATTGGGAACATCAGTGTGGAATGGACATTTTACTGTGCTCATTATATTTCTCTCCCTCAGGGAATGGAGCTTTTTACTTATTTGAACTGGGTATAGGGTATTTGTTACAATTTCTGTTTCTAATGAAGTCACACAACATACTGCATTTTTTCTGCCTGCTATAGTTTGTGCCAGTATACCCTGTAAACATTAGCATGTATGTCATATACTAATATGATTTTTACAAAGAGAGAAACAGAAATTAAGTATCTGAAATTTTGTGAGCCAACAGAGTACAGGAGTGAACTAGAACATCTAGAGTACATGAAAATTTTAACTCCATAACAGAAAAATCTACAGAGATATTAAAGATATAGTCTTAATTCTTCCTTAGTGTTTTAGGCTGTCAGGTTAGACAACAATCTCTGGACATTGTACAGAGTCAGAGGAGAAATTTATGAAAGCTATTAAAGAATTTTTAAAAGTCGTTTACATTTTTTAACTTCCTTTAAGGAGGTATATACAGGCACATGACCCTCAAAAATATAGTTGCCTTCTCTTTTGCTAGGGAAGTAAGCCATCCAGTGCTTCAAAGAGGGAGCAACAATGTGAATCAATGAAGCAATCAGTTTTGTAAAAATAAAATATAGATGCTTATATGTCCTCTTTAGACAAAGAATTATTGAATATGAAGCCCTCCTCATTAGAATTCTGGGCATACTATTCATAATTTTAACTCCAGCAGTGGTTGTCTTAGAATAACAGCTATCAAAATTTATATACAAAGTGTTACTACATCATTAGTTGGTAAAAAATTACATAAAACTAAATGTTTCATCTTATTGATCATCTTTTATTTACTAAAATACTTCCCCTTTAAAAAGAATTGTATGTTCTTCAACCTCTTTATAAAATTGCACTGCCAGTCTGGTCACGGTCAGCTTTGGATCTTTCCTTTGAACCTCTTTTGCTTGAAATGATCACTAAACTTAGAGATTAGGAAAACAATACTTAGGAAATACTGGGGTTTTACTGTGATGGCCTTTGTCTTGCTATGCTGCCACCTTGCAGTAGGAGTGGTTCTGAGTTGTCATGTCATGTCCTACCCTCGCTTTTATTTGAGCTCCATTATCTGGACATGTTGAGTGTCAGATACCCAGTTCCTCTTTGGTTTGGTTTTTTTTGTTTGCTTGTTTGGTTTGGTTTGGTTTGGCTTGTTGTTGCCTGTGACAGTTACAGCTATTTCAGGTGACTGCTGGCTTTAAGATGTATAGTCAAATGTAATAGGAAAAGGGCTGATGTGAGACTTTACTTGCTGTTGCAGTGATAGGTCTAAACTGAAGACTTTTCAAAGATGAACCCTAGTATATCTAGTGATTGATAGACTGTCTGTATAGATTGATCTTACTGTACTTTCCACTTGGATGTTGTATGATCAACAACATGAAAGAAATGTAACATAAAACTTGGATTTCATATGTCTACATTGGTGAATTATTTTAAGTCAAGTTCACAGCAAGACAACTCCAACATTTGTGTTGCACAGTGTTGGTATTTATCCATTTAGGTTTGAACATGGGTTGTGTTAAACACATTTAAATGGACAGTTGTTTTCTGGAAATACTCTTTATGCTGGAATAACTATTGATTTATTTAATTTCTCTTAGAAGCTACATTTTTCAGTGTAGTGTTACCCACTCCAGAATGTTGGTTTGGAAGCCATAAATCTCTCTAGTTTTAATACAGAAAGTATGCTTTGAAAAATATTTCTTTACAATGAATCTTGAGATGTGAGATGCTATTTCAAAGGTAATTAAATAGCTGAATCCCATGGAAAATGTCTACTGTCACAGGTGGTCAACCCTAGTTTGTGTGTGTGAAACTGTCACAATGGCTCAATTTTTCATTTGTAATCAATATCTAATACTTAATTCTATGCACTAAAAAAGTAAGAAAATATAAAATGGTAAATTTTAAAGTGGGAAAAACCTTTTTAGACCAATTAACTGATCAGTTTACCACCAATACAAAATTCCAGTCTGTTTTTATCCATTTCCTCATGTCACATCTAACAGCTATCCTTTTATTCTGTTTACTTAACACCAGTGTGACTTTGACCAATTACTAAGATTCCTAAATACAAAAATTAAAAGCAAAAACCAGGCTGTATATTTCAGATGAACTTTTCCTACATCAGTATTTCAGTTTTGCTAGACATATTCTGTTTTCTGTGAGAACCTGTCAATGCATTTGCTCTATATATAATACATAATAAATAACAGAGCCTTTAATCCTTCAATGAACTGTGCTTCAGGCAACACACGTGCCTTAGAGAGCACATGGCAGGATTGACTAAGAGCACATTTGCCAGCTTTATAAGTGATATTCTCAGTATAACAACAGGTGAACTGTTGTCAGGTTTTTGGTAGTGGCAGTATGAGTCTGCTATTGTGATGTGTTTTGATTTGGTGTCACGTGACAATCAGGTTGTAAAATGTTGTACTTTCTTGAGGGATACAGACTGAGTAGTTTATGAACTTGCTAATTAAAACTTCTCAAAAAAAGTAATTCACAAAAGAGGGAGCTTTCAGAGTGGAGTTCTGCAAGGACTGAGAGTTGATCAAGTGTCTCCAATATTTTTTTAATCACACAAAAAGCAATGTAACACTGATCATAACGTTACTGATGAGCAAATAATTATGAAAGGGCATCACACAAAGCACTTTACATCACATAACATGTACATCATGTAGGGTAAGGTCATGCCTACAGATCAGACAAATTTTTCTCTCTGACAGCAAGATCAGTACAGCAGTAGTTTAGTCCTGACAGAATCAGTTTTAAAAGAACACTGAAAAATTGGAGTGAGTTCAATCAAACTCACAGAAAATATTTAATAGACTGGAGAAAATGTCTTATAGTGAGAAATTTAAAGAGTTCAAACTTTTGATTTCTTTGAGACAGCAAAAAGATAATGACTTTGCAGTGCAGAAGTGTTTTTTAAATGTCTTTTTATGGGGGGAAACTGTTCTTAAAGCTCAGGCATGTGAAAGAGAAAGGCAGAACAAGAATCAATATTCCAAGCCAGGCAAGGAAGATAATAGACACAAGTATGTAATGACTGGTTAAATCATCCTTGGAACAAAAGATCAAGGAAAGCAGTGGATTCTCTACAATATTGTAATCCATGTTGATATCTCTTTGGAACATATATATAAGCTAAAAAGAAATAATACTTTGGTTAGGCTAGCATTATTGGACTCAATACAATAATATTTTTGAATGGAAGTCAAAATAGGTAACTTTATGTTTTCTACATGAACCTATGAACAAAATGTTGTATATGAGAAGTAAAATATATAACATTAGACTTGAAATATTTATTTCCATTTATATCAACCTGTACCATATAATCAAGCACATGTAGTGCACCAAAAAAATCAGTCATTCAAGGCTTATTCATGAAAGTATATTTGTTCTCCTTTAACACGCCATGCTATGTAAACTTACACAAATCTTACATATATTCTAAAACTATGCAATTTCTGAAATTTGTGCTGGACATTCAGTCAAGCACATGTCAAATCAACAAAAAACATCTGATTGCAGCAGTTTCAAACAGACACAAGCCTAACAGGTTTTGCTGGCTGTATAAATACAATGAAAATGATGGAGAAAATTGGATAGGTCTGAATTTGATTATTGGCATTCTGTTCTTGAATTCGATAATGAAAATAAAAAAGATTTTCTTTAAAAGATGATTCCACTATAATTTACTAAGCACTGTGACAGTAAACTTTACTTCAGTTCTGATGGGTTTTTGTCTTTCGCTTATGTATGTGATTTGAATAATGGAGACTGAAATTTCTGTACTCCTGAATTAGCACATAATTATTCTATAAAGTAATTTCTCTGATGGATTCTACAGTTTTTTGCAAGATTTATAGATGTAATCAGATCATAAAAGGACATCTTAGCCTGTATTGAAGTCAAAAGGCTTTGTTCCTGATAAGAAATTGTCTATCCAGTTACAAATGCAAAAAGGCTTTGTGAATACTGGTTGGTGGTCACAGTATGGAGCTCTGCTTCTGTTAATGAACTCACTAAGAACTTAAAATTTCATTTAACTGAAAACATTTTTCTTTTGATAAAATAGGACATACCATACTTTAGATGTGATGGATTCTAATTGTCATCCAGGAGGTAAACAGTCAGTGGTTGATTAATCTGGTTATACCACTGTTAAACGTTTTTCATTTTAAAATATTTTTAATGTTCTAAAAATAAGATTTTTATACTCCTTTGAGTAAGATAGCTAACATATAAGTTCTAGCATAAAGGGCTATGCAGACTGACACTATAATTTTGCACAAGCTTGTTTAAAAATACTCTTCTTAAAGCATATTATGCCAGACCAACACATTTTATTAAAAGCACAGGAGTTATAATAATTAGGAGAAAATGTATGTTAGCAGTGTCACTTGTCACTCTGTTAAATTTAATCTATGTACTGTTTTTCTGTTTCTTTCAGCATAAAGAACGTCACTCCAAAAGTAGGTGATGCTGAAACTCGGAAAGCCATTCGCCGTGCCTTCGATGTGTGGCAGAATGTAACTCCCCTAACATTTGAAGAAGTTCCTTATATTGAACTAGAAAATGGCAAGAGAGACGTGGATATTACTATCATTTTTGCATCAGGTTTTCATGGAGACAGTTCTCCCTTTGATGGGGAGGGAGGATTTTTGGCTCATGCATATTTTCCTGGGCCAGGAATTGGGGGAGACACTCATTTTGACTCAGATGAGCCATGGACTTTGGGAAATCCCAATCATGATGGTAAGAGAAGATCTAAGTTTAAACAAAATAAATAAATTACATGAATTTTCACCTAACAGAACTACTGTCATGTTACCCTGTCCTTAAAGTCACACAGTTTTCTTTCCTACATTCACATTACTCTAGAAATATCTTCAGTTGAATTGGTCTCTTTGGATCTGAGGCAGAAGAATATCTGTCTAAACATAATGCACTATGAAAACAGGTGTTACTTGAAAAACATTGAGTTCTTATTAGGAACATTTGTGCTCATTCAAACATTTTACTATTGAATGTTTACATAAACTACTTTCATTTAGAAATGTGTTGCCATATAGATCTTACTTAGTTTTAGGGAAAACGTGGAATATTCTTTGGCAGTGATATAAGAGTGGTTAAGAACAACTGTGGCTACCCACCAATACAGTGGATATCCATGTACATAAAACCCAGTCTTCACTTTTTGTTTATGATGTTGCAGTGGCAGCATTTAAAGGCACGTCTTAAAGATACCATTCCAAGAGTAGAATTGGTCTTTCCCAAAAAAATTTGAATGTCTTTTGGAATTGTTGTTTCCAACAAGTCCATTTTACTTAAATTGTACATTTCCCATGGTCAAATAATTGACTGCATAGTGCAGATGGCATACCTGAAATTTACCAAATCAAGATTAAATATCCTCTTTAAAGTGGCTCTTCAGAGCTAATCTGGGCCTTGCTGAACTCCAAGCTGATGTGACTCAATTAGTGCCTTTTTCTAGTAATCCTAATTTAAAGATAGCCTTTGCATCTCTGCAGAACAGTGCCAAAGAAGAGGTTTTATATAGACATATTCTGTGCTTGATGCTCTGACAAGTTTTGGTTCCTATTAGATCTCTCTAAGCCTGTTGCCTAGAGCTTGAGAGTCTCTTCAACAATGATGCACAAAGAAGTTGCACAAATGCACAAATAGGATGTTTCTGGCATACAAAAGATGATAGAGATGACAAGTGCAGAACTGTTGTATTTCAATGTTACACTGAATTTATGAACAATGAGAGGATTTATCTAATTCCTTTCTTTTCCCTTTCTCACCTGAGATCTTCCAAGTAACAGTCAAAGTTTTTTTTTTTTTTTTTTTTTTGTAGCAGGATTTGTAGCCTGGAGTTTGCAACAAAGCTTTAATTTAATATTTCAGGAGTATAAATATGGTATTGTGACTATTCCAGTGGTGCAATACTTCTGCTGTTCCAGTCAATTGAAGCAAGAGCAGTTTATGGCAGTGGGAAAGTCCTTAGTTCCAGAATGGGTTCGAGAAGTTTTTTCTTGTGAACCAAGCCCTAGATTCTTATTGGAGCGAATTCTGTGGTATTGCACAGCTCATATTTGCCCTCTTTACACGTTTAGCTCAAAGGAGCACTGATGGTAATCTCCTGTTAGTACAGTTCAGGTACATAGTCAGCTGCAGCATTGTGAGGGTAAGTTAAGGTGTTTTTATGTGCCTTAGTTGGAGACCACACTGCACATAATATTTTGTGGTTTCAGAGTTATAACTTGAAGCAGTCAGGAAAATCTACAGGCATGTGTACATTGAAGTCAAGACAGCAATTTAAATTGTGATTAACTCTTTTGGAGAAGTTCGACATATGGACACTTTGTATGAAAGTGAGCAAACCTCTGACTATCCTGTTCTCCTTTAACTTAAATAATTTTTATAATGCAAAAGGGCACTCATGTCTTTATATGCCTTTTGAGGTTGAGTTTTTTAGAGCAGTTTTCAAAAGCTGTTTCTTATGTTAATGAATTTTAAGATTTCTTGAAGGAAAACAAATCAAGTGAAAGTAAAATGATACTATCACTTAAACTGTTCTTTTATGTATCTTAGAACACTGAACTTCTATAATAAAAAGGTTTTGCTACCTATATCATGAAGGTTTAATAGGTACCATTGGATTTTTTTTTTCTGCAGATTTAATAACCTAAGTGCTTTGATGTGCTCATATATACTATTTTGAGGTACACATATTCCTGTTAAAATGGAATATTCAGGGTACAAAACTGAAATATTTGTGTAAAATACATTATAATTAAAATAAATGTTTGAGGAACACAAGTTCTCTAAAGAATTTTGTCAACACTTAGTTTCTGAACTGTGGATCATAGATCACAGCTATTATGCAAAGGAAAATCTCTTGTCATTGTAACTCTAGAAATAGAAATGTGTGCATTTGATCTGTATGTGCAGAACACCTGTTTGACTGATTTGTGACTTCCAGTTATCAAGTAGGCCAAGTTTGTCTGACTGCATTGGCTTATGTTTAGGAATACTGAAGGATCATCCAGAATTTTGGGGGGGTTTTGTGCCTGGAGAAAATTTCCAGGTGGAAAAAGAAGACAAGTATGCCATTTGGGATTGACAGGAAAGAAAAACTTAAAGTTCTCTTAGGCTTCCTATCATTTTGAGCTGAGTCTCAGGGCACTGAAAAGCAGAAGTTTGAAAAATATATTTATGATCTTAGCTATGAGTCATGTTTCCCAGGTGAGTGTCAGTTTTTTTTAAGATTCATTGCTCCAATAGTCCAATAGTCACCTTCATGTAGTATTATTTGCAATCCAGTAGAATGGAGAAAAGATTTGGTGATTTTATAATTTTTTTTATTTTTAAGTTAACTATCACCCTAAAGGACTAATTTTCTGTAGTTCTTCTTTTAGTATTCCGGAAGTTTAAAAACACAGAACAAATTGGTTATTTAGCAGCACCAATGCAAAAATAAGATCTTGGAAAGTTTTAGCCTCATTCTCCACCTTGTCCTATTCTAATGAAAGCAATTTACATGCTGTCTACCTCAGGAAAGACAGGCAGCTTCTTGAAATGCTTTCATAAACTGTTGTCCTTTTAAAAATTATTTTTGTTCTAAAATGTCAGTATTTTAAGTATAGTTAATTACTACAATAATTTATCCTGACTTGCAGAGTCTGTATTTCAGGTTTTGGGTAATTTTATGTTTTATTTCTTATCATGTTTGGTTGATTTTCTTGTGTTTTCCTTGGGTTTAATAATACTCTATACTGAAAGGACATTTGCAATAGAAATACATCATCAGCACAGTGCATTGCTGCTTTCCTTTGTTCTTACTTCAGTGGTATGTTATCTTATCAATCATATCCTGGGAAGAGATCTGTGCTCCTCCCTCATTCTGAAGAATAAATAAGGCTTTTGTAGGAGTAAAGACTAATGGGCCTGTCGCTCAGTAAAAAACCTCCTGTCATACAATTTTATACTTGCAGGCTTTCTACAATGATATATTTCTTTGCTTTCATAATCTCCTGTAAGCAGAGTACACCTGATACCTCAACTCCAGCTGAGATGTGGAGGTCTTTTCTCTGAATTTCCATCCATAGTGCTGCAGATGATGCTAGAAGTGTTGTCCAGAAAGAAGGACAAGAGACTCATCATCACAGGGAAGCAGTAGAACAAGGACTGAATTTCTTTTGCTAGGGAATGAGGGAGATCCTGGAGGATAAAATGTGATTGGTTTTTTTTGGTTGGTTTTTTTTTTTTTTTTTTTTTTTTTTGTTTGGTTGTTTTGGTTGTTTTGTTTTGTTTTTGTTTTTTGGAAGAGTGGGAAATTGTATTCCTCAAATACTTAGTACAAACTGTATGCATTGGTCCATAGGCTTCCTTCAGTCAGCTGTCATGTCCCCCTTTTATTTTAGGACAATTACTTTTCAGATTGTTCTATGGGAGCAGGTCTTTTCACTTACAGTAGACTCCATTTCCTTTATGATCTGCCTATCTAGAATTTAGCATGAGATGAGAGCCTTTGGTTTGTAACTTATTTGGAACAGAGTGGTAACTTCATGCATCTGATGAAGTGTATCTTGTGCTCCTAGGCAGTCTCCATTAAAACTCAGGTTATTCTGGTAACAGTTCACAACTGTGGTAAAAGAAGAAAGTGTTCAGGAATAGCAAATCATAATGGCTAGGATTATTACAGGAAAATGTTTCACAATATGTATACTTAAAAATGTAAAAATGGAAAAGAATAAACACGAGATGAAAATCAAGTTGCACAAAATAGCTATCGGAAAAGTTGGCACTTACTAAGAAAAACTTTAAATCCTTATTTTCTTATGAACTTAACAACTGAAAGAAAATGAAGTGAAGAAAAAAGGAAAAGAAAGAAATCTTAATATACCAGTCTTGAGGCTAGGGAGAGATTTCCTTGTTCCCATGGCTCCCATCCATTTTTTTGAATTAAAAATTTATGGACAATGAATGATGTATCTAAATCCAGAAAAGGACAATGACTTCTTCCTAGGAGTGACTGTACTTTGGAGATATTGTGTTGTCAAAACCCTCAACAAAAATCTTTTTCAAAATATTTTGCTCAATGACAATATTTCAAATCACTGTGATGAAATTCAAAGTCACAGCCAGGGATTGGCTGGGATAGGTACTGTCTGTAAATTTTCTAGTAGTTTGCAGAAAAAATTCTTTCTTTTGCCCTGTCTTTCTGTACTGAAACTTATTGCATTGGTTTATCAAAATTGATTTCACATTTGTCTGGCTACATGCACTTAAGTTAGTTTAAACCTTCTTTAAAGCAGATATTTTTTCTGGGAAATTACTGAGTGCATCTAAGCCTATTTAAGGGAGTGTTAAACCCATTTAAATTGAGAGTGCACTACTTTTAACTAGATTAATTTAAGATTGACCTACTTGCACAAGTGCAGCTTTTTAAAACAGGACAAGATTTAGAAGTAGCGCTTGGGGAAAACAAGGATTTCTTGGGAGCTTAGTTTTCAAGCACCTTAGACACAATAAGTAATGTAGCAATTACTGGATAAAATGTGACCATAAAACTGTGTCTTTCAGCATCAGAAAATATTTGGCAAAAACTAAGTTTAAGTTCTCTCTAGATAAACAAGATAGATCAGTAGTGGTAATTTTATATTCTTATATTCATATCATATCTGGAAGAAAAATAAAAGTAAAAGAAAATACATGATTTTTTACCTCCCTAGCAAATTTACCAAGGCAGCAACTGGACCATTCAAAAATTCTTCAGAAAACAGTTCTTCCATCAAAGCACATACAATAGATAATAATAAAGTGAAACTCCATTACAGAAGTAGTAAGTGGGTTTAGTGTACAGTGACATTTAAGTGTAAGGAGAACATTACTGCAGAGTGCCTACATACATATGGAATATTTGTAATTTGTGTATACATAAAACTGCATCTTTGGGAAAAAAAAACCAAAAACACAAAAATTCAAGAATTTGGAGGGGGCAGAGGTTGTTAACTTTCCAGCATTCAAAAAAACTATTCAAGTTTGCAGGCAATAGAAAGAAAACAAACAAACCTGTCACTTTATACCATGCTGTTTGTAGACTGCCAATTAAAAGCTTCTTGGACCTGATGCAAATAGAGTATCTAGTGTAATGTACTTGGACCCTAGCTAGTGCATAGATTGTGCCGTGGGCACTGTGCTGGCAGCCAAGAAAAATTTATGAAAATCCTGATCTCTGAACTGCATAGATCAACTTGTAGTAAATTTCTTTTGGCTGCCAGTGTGGTTGACACAGTGCAGGAGATATATGTTGCTGGAAATGTGAATCAGTGGAGTTGTGAAAACCATCTCCTGAGGGAGCTCTGTGTTCTTGAACCGTGCTCATGTCATATGCTATGGTTAGGTATAAAGGAAGCCAACCATTTCAAAGGAAAAGATGCTCTGTAATACAGCATTAGCATGACTTAAATTCATAAACCACAGTGCTCTTACTTAATTGATTATATATGTTTTTAATCAGCAATTAACAGTATCAAATCTGATCTGTAACCAAGGAGTATGACCTTGCAGTTCTTGCATGCTTATTTTCTAGCTCTGTACTAGGATAAATACGTAAAAGATTAATATTTTATTTGAATTTTTATTGTAGAATACTTGTAAACAGAGAGTTTCAAACATGAGCTCAGATCAAAGATTATCCTACAGAATATCCGGTCTCCAGTTAATGGCTATTAACAGATAGCTAAGAAAGAGAATAAGACCAGGGCAAACATATGGCAACAAAACCCCAGCATATTCCCTCTTAGCTTTCAGTAATCTGTGTCTCATTGAATTTCTGAGGCACAAGCCATATTTTTTTGTGTTTAATAGCCTATGAGGGATTTCCTTTCATGAATTGGTGTAATCTCTTTTTGAACTCATGTAAGCTTTTGGTATCCACAACATCCTATGACAATATGTCCCATAGTTTAAACAGATGTGAAATACTACTTCTGTCTGAATTTTGAACCTGACATGGATAAATTCATTTTAGGCAGGCAGAGGTTCATATTGTGAGGAACGAATAACGAATTTGTGAATAATTTTATCTATTCCATTCATATTTTATGGACTTCTGTCATATTGTTTCCAGGATAAAAAGACCGACTTCCTTGAGTTGCAGTTTTGCTCATATGCAGTTGTAAGGTTAAGGAAGTACTTCTATTTTAAATTGAAACTATTTGAGTGAAATATTATAAAAGATGGCAAAAACCAACTCCTGCATTTATAACATTTCATAATTATGAAGATGTCAGAATAACATTTAAAAGAACTTTGCAAGTCACAAGCAAATGGAACATTGATTGATTTGGTTTCTTAATTTCACTATTTCCCCTGGTAATCAATTAAATTCAGGAGTCAATTAAGACACATAATACTTTCTGTCACTAAAATACAATGCTTTCAGTATTTAAAAAGCAGACCAGTCTTATCCTATTAGTAAGTGCATGAATTAAACAGGGTCATCTGTCCTCAAACTTCCCAAGCCTTCCATGGATTATACTTGCTTAGTGTGCATGTACCCACCTGTCCCATATCCAGTCACTCCAAGATCATACCTAAAATGGTAATTCTTAGATATTCAGTGTCTGATGCATAAAAAGTATCCTTGAAAATACTATCACAGTATGCAAAGCTGCACTTGAGAATATAAAAATCCCTTTCAGTTATTGAAGAGATGGTAAACTATTTAAAAAACAAACAAACAAACAAAAAATTAATGGCCCTGGCTGCTTAGGACGACTCAGTCATTGGACATAGGACTAGGCAGATAGGAGAAGAGGTTCTGTCTGCTGGACTACATCTACTGATGTAAAATGTTTTGTGATGTTACAGATGATGGAAAATGTTAACTGTTGGCAAGGTAATGACCACATTTTTTTTTTGTTTTTGTTCGTTCATTTATTTTTTGCTTTCATGGAGGACCCTCTTGGCTTTGGGGAAAGCACTTAATTTACATGTCATTAAAAGGGAAATCTGTTGAACACTGGCTATCAGAGAAAGCAGTCTTGTGGATGAACCCAGCCCCACATTCTAGATGTGTGTTTAACTAGATGCTTTTCATACATCCTAGGGGCTGTAAGGGTGCAATATCATGCTCTCAGTTTCCTTCTTGACCTAAAATTGCCACATGCCCTATTATCCAAACTGAAAGAAAGGCTGAGGAATATGTCAGGAGGATTGACTTTGCAATATTATTAATTAAAACAATGGAAATGTAGACAACAATGCAAATCTTACATTTTGCTTTTTGTGTCTACAGAAGCAAGGTGATATTTACATTGTCACTCAATTGCCAGTGAGACGGTCATGATGCAGGTTGCAAACCAAAAAGGCAGCATAACCTCAGCCACTAAATTGCATATTGCTTCCATCACAGTGTAGGTAAACACAGATCATTGCAAGCCTTTGCAGAGTATTTAGGGAAGTTGCAAACTCAGCTATTCATTCAAACTGCAGCTGGAGGTTATTTCCCACATACCAGGGCCAGCAGAACAAACTGCTTGTGTTTGCCATCTGCCTCAGTTTGCGATCAGCCGGCCAATCTTAAACTGCTAATGAAAAGTGTTAAAGCTGATCTGGCTGACTTTGCATGGAAATAAATGAGGAAAGTTCACATTGTCTGTTACATCAACTTTGCTGCCAAGGAAACATCTAGCTGAAAGGCAGCATGGGTCCTTGCAGACAGTTTTGGCAGCATTTGCACCTACAGTCACTGAAAAAGAACTGCCTTTTTTTAATTTTTTTTAGAGATGTCTTTGTCTCGAGCAACTGTTTATGCAACAATGAAGTCAAGTCTATCTCCCAAAATGGATTAATTTAATCAGACCTTCATATTAGTCTATTAGGAGAACTGAGTTTACATGAGGAAATTTAGTTGTAAAATGTTTGTTAAAGTGATAAGTTGAAACTAACAATGCTGGAGTTTTTTACTTTGTTTTCTCTTTTTTATTTTTCTTTCTCTTTTTCCTCCTGCATTACACCAGAAAAGAGCTGTTTTTCCTTAGGCAGATAGATTTATTTTGAATGAGTCCATACATAAAATGTGGGCCATCTATGAACCTCAAATTTTTTCTTTAAACAGAAAATGGCATTTCAGTCATTTAAAACAGGCATCAAGCTTAGCACTTCAACGCTCATGTGATCCAGAATCTCAAGTCTCTGTTTGTTACTAGGGCCACTTAATGGAAACTTTTCCACCAAGACAACAGATTTAGAAAATACCAAAGATGTTCTATAGAATATTATTGCTGCACTGCCCTATCATTTCCCCTGCTTTTTTAGGGGCAAACAGAATCTGAAAAATCATGTTTCCAATTAATATGGATGTTGTCATGGTTTCCTGAGAAAATGATACAAGAAATTTACAGTTACTATATATTTATTTATTTATTAGGCAGAAATTTAATAGACCGCTGTTGCAAAAGTAGAAGAACGTAAGAGAACCCTAAAATAAAAGATAATACTATCTTTGACTTGTAATAGTATAAGATTAACTAATGAAAGAACTTCTACAATATGTGTTCTCAAGATTAGAAAATAATTTGTGCTTTTCCTGACAATTCTTTGCTTCAAAATGTCCAAACCACATGTTCTTGAAGCCAAAATGTTTTTAATCTATATTTAGACTCCTTTCTAACTGATTTGAGTTTCAAAAAGTACTGAGCAGCTAACACCAATAGCTGGAAACATCTACAGCTAAAACATCAGTTCGAGAAAAAAAGATGAAAGCAGAAAAATCAAAAAGACTAAGGTAAATTAAAAGAGAAATGTTTTTTGTGCAAATTTTTTTCTGGATACTTTTTGTTTTTTAGTGGACCGATTTCAATTTCTACTTCAAGTCTGTGATGAATGCCTCCTGGGTTTGTACATATATCACTTAAGTCCATATCCTGTACTTCTATAATTAATGTTTTGCCACTGACTTAAATGAAGAGACCTAAGTCAAAAGGCAGAAGACTTGAGGGAGTGGAATTAATCTGACCATATGTTGATGTTTCTATCTGAGTTAATCTCATGGAGTCCCCTTTAGAGTTAGAAGAGAGATATATTGCCTGCCTGGGTAAGGTTTGTTGCATCCTGAAGTAGGTGTCTAAAATAAACCAGATGAATCATATTCTGAAACAGCCACGGAGATGCCCGTTTTGGAAACAGTTCAGTATAGCCCTCAGAAAAGGTAATTGCTGCTCTAAATATGGTAATTCACAAATGGGTTGCCCCTCTGAATATTTGAATACATAGCTGGTAGTATGATAATATGTAAACATACTTTTAGTTTCCTGTTTCTAAGAATCATGCATAGCTCCTTTCTTATGATATCATTTAGGAACTGATACAATGTAAGTATGGGGAAATGGGATTATCACTGAATATTCAGGATACTGAAGATACATTAGTGACACGGAATTAATATTGTTAGCTGTACTCCAGCTAGCAGAGCTAGCAGAAGCAGCAAAAGTATTAGAGCCTGAGCTTCAGGAAGAGTTAGAAACTAAAATACATATATATATCAACATTCAGTCCTTAGCTGGTTTCTGTTTCTAATGATGACGTGTTGCTGGTAGGGCTGGCCACAGTGGCTGGCAGAGGTGCAGAGATAATGTTCCCAACATGAGATGTGGCAGAGCAGCTGTGGAAGACTGCCCTCAGTGACTGAGCTCAGCTCCCTGTTTTCCCATGGGAAGCTCTGGTCTGAAAACCATCAAACATGGAACCTCTGACATCGTCTCTTCTCCTTGCTGGAACCAGCTGCTGTCACCCCAGGCTGGGATCCTGCCGAGCTCCTAACTCACAGAAGAGAAAGTGTGCCAGGATTGACTTCTGCTGTGGCTTTCATTCTCATGGCCAATATCTCCTGCACTTTGGCAAAAGCAACAAGCTCCTGCCTTCATCTTCCTCTCTAAGCACCTTCTTCCATAGGCTTTCCTCTGCTGGGAGGCCCAGCTGCCTGACCATCTTGTCCTCTCCAGCACCCTTTGCCCTGCCCTCTGCAATCTTTCATCTTGGAGGCTGCCCCTCCCTCCATGGTGGGTGGTCAGACAAGAGTCACTGGTGTTAAACTGACAGTATTGTTCAAGTGCTAGAGATGTTCACAGTCATTCCTCCAACTGGAGGAAAATACCATTGTATGGGTATAGGATCATAGGACCTTAGCAGCAGATTATTCAATAGATCAGAGCATTTCACATGACGAAATTTTAACAAAGTAAAACCAAAGTAGCAGGTTTGTCTTTCTGCCCCTTTCTCTATATACATGATCCTAATTTGAAGTTGTCTCAATTTAAAATATGGTGCACACTTGGACCAGGTCTCCCTTTGAAGTCTTCAGAGTTCTTAGAAAACATGTCAGTTTTTCAGGTCAGAGAACTTTTAATGATTTTTTTTCTTCTAATCACTTTGCCAATTAGGATTCAGAATTCCCACTTCTTTTTATCAGCAATCCAGTGGGAAAAAAAGACACATCATCTCTTTTTTTTTTTTTTTCCTTAATATGAATTAAATAAACAAAATAACAATGAAGGAAGAACTGTTCATATCAAAAAATCATTTATATATATATATATATACATCACTATGTCACTTTCTTTAAAAAAATCTCAAAATCATATATATGTGTTAAGTAGATACAACGATACGGTAAGAATAATAACCTGGTTTTGATGGGTTTGATGTGAGTTTCTTTAGAGTATAGTATAATTGCTCTCAGTACTTTAACTGACATGGGGTAAAAAAAAAAATATGCAGAGAGCCAACACAAGACTTTCATGTAAATCAAATTCTATGTGCATTCTGTCATGAGGATTTTGGTGATCTATAGGACCTTTTCAGATTTCTGAAAGGTGGTAACACTGGAAAAGGCTGCCCAGAGAAATTGTGGATGTTCCATCCCTGGAAGTGTTCAAGACCAGGTTGGATGGAGCTCTGAGCAACCTGACTAGTAGAAAGTGTCCCTGCCCATGGCAGGAGGGTTGGAACCAGATGGTCTTTAGGGTCCCTTAAGGTCCCTTCCAACCTGAACCACTCTATGCTTCTATGATTTCTGCCCTGTGGCAGGTTACATCTATTGTGAGTATTTGCAGTGTGACTTTGACCTTCTTCCAAGTATTTACAAATATTTCTTCCACACTGGACATTAGGGCAAATGAAGGGAAAAAAAAAAAAATCATCCATTCAAAACAAAAGGCACAGTGTTAAAAAACCAGCACTTCAGCTGAGTGACAGGTTCCCTGTCAGAGAAGGGTTTCCTCAAAGCATGAAATAAAGCATTATATTTGCAGAAGAATCACATACCATCATATTGATGCAAGCTCTCATATCTTCTTTACCTCCCCTAGGATCATCTCTAGTGGCTTTACTTCTCTCCTTTTGGGGAAGTTGGTACTGATTCTCTAGCTAGAAAAGTTTGCAAAATGTTTCAGTAATAGTGATTGAAACTGTGAGAAACAAAGTAGAAATATCCTTATATTCATGCCTTTTAGAGAAAGAAAATTACAAACATATAAAGCAATTAATTCCACCCATATCACGCAATTTACTAGAAAGTTATAGAATGTACTTAACAAATCTAAGTAAAAAGGAAGAAATTTTACCTTTTCCATGTCCTTGCCTTCTACAATACAGGCTAATCTGTATTATAAAAGAATGTGGGCTCCTGAATTCTTCTAAATTATGCCCACAGTATGGAGAAACATTAAAATACTTCCTGGAAGGACATACACACCTCTAAACTCACAGGTCCTAATCATATCTATCTCATCAATGATCTGAGTCACCTGAAGACAGTCTTCCTCTGTAGGAATATGCCCTTTTCAAATTTCAAGCAACCAAGTTTAAATTTCACACTAATCTGTTAATCTTTTTATAATACAATAGTATATAAAAATATACACATATAGTTGTAGGTATTCTCAATTGTACAGAGTAATTAGTACATACTTTATATATAACAAACTTTCTGTACCTACCCCTCTTTATGCATATATATATCTATCTATCACTAAGTTTTCTTGAAAAGATTTTATTGTGTATGTTAGTATATGTAATGATACAGTGAAAGAATACATTTTTGTCATTGTCTTTTGTCACAATGAAAAAAGGCTAAATATATAGATATATTATTGAAAACTAATTTTTTAAAATAGTGTGTAAAAAATAGATACACTAATATACTGTAATATAGAAATAATATATAATATTATATAATGTAATATATATATTGTAATATGTAATGTGTAATATAATAATATAGAAATGAGTATTCTCTATATGATGCATTTTTACTTAAACCCACAAAAAATTAGTTTAGCTCTTCCTTTATCAAAGGTGCTGTGTCAGTCTTTCAGCAAAACTTTCTTTCTAAAATAACCACCAAGCTACCAAATTTTAGTGCAAATGGCAGAAGTCTGAGATAATGTCAGGCAACTATATGTGATTTCTTAGACTGGAAAATATAACACCTTTATTTGGGCAAGAGTATGCCTATGATTTATATTTAGGTCCATGTATAGTCTCAGTGTAGCATATATATACATATATGGTGCTTATGTAAGTGCATACATAATGTATATACTCAGTTCCACTGTAGTGTAATAAGGTCAGAGGGAGAAAGAATCTTCTTTTATGACTGACTGCTGAAATAGCATGTTCAAAATTCCGTGCTGTCTGGAAAGGATAATAATAACAAATATACAATTTTTTTTTTTTTTTACTTTCTGTATGCTATGTAGAGTGAGACTCTTACTCTACAGTTTGCAGCATTTCTTCTGGTAGAGATTGTCAGCATTGGTCAAATGAGAGTACAAATGAATAGAAGAATGAAAACGCAAATTCTGAATACATTGAACAGAAACTCATGAGTAGTGTGTGTGTGTGTGTAATATTTCTGGTTAATTGTAAGTTTGCTTTTGAGATACTGTTTTGATAATAAGACTGTAATAGAAGTTTTTCTTGTGCAGATTTACGTTGCAGATTGATATGGATTTAATTGGAAAATATATATCTACAAATGAAAAATGAAGTAAAATAGTCTTTGGAAGAGTGTAGGTATATAAAGCATCTTTATGTTTTTACAGTTTGTAATTTGAAATTCAGTGTCTAGATTTTTTTTTTTCCTCTGGATGGAAAAGTCTTTAAAATTGAGGTTACGTGTTAAGCCACTAGGGCATTGCTTTTATGCATTGAACCCATGTACCATTTAGAATGGGAATTAATATCTTCAGAACTAGGTTTTCTCAATAGCTTACTGTGGACAAACATATTAGCTTTGTTTATCTGTAGACATGAAAAATTATATATATATTAGCTATAGGGAAAGGTTTCCCCATACAACATGCTCTGCAGTGCTGGCTGTTGAATATTTGATGTATTAATACATAGTTATATTCTGGAGTTTGCAAAGTGCTTGTAAAGACAGGCAGATTTAGTGCCTAAAATAGTTTATAGCCTCAGAGAAAAGTGTCAGTATAAAAATAATATTTTTTTTCTTAGTTCTTTACACAGAGTGGTTTTTTTTTCCCCTTGTGAAATCAAACTTGAGATAAAATAAGAAAAAAAAAAAATCAACAATCTTTTGGAGCTTACAGACATTCTATTCCAAATCTTCATGCTAGTGCAGAACACAGGAACAGAGATGCACAAGTTTGGGACTTGTGAAACATATTTTCCAGTATTTTTCTACTGCTCTGTAAATAAATACAGGGTCTTACTGAGGCTATGACAATGAATGTTCACCACTGTATATCCTTCAGTAGCAACTTTTACTTTGAAAATCGTCAGAGTCATATGCATTTTAACTGTGTTAGTCACAACCTGTTAAATTCTGTGGTGGTGCTTCATTTTGCTCAGTGGACTTAAATATGTGTTTTTACTTGGATAATGTGTACTGAAATATGGAATCAGTTGTGACTCTCTCCTTGAATGATGGGGACTGAAAATGTAAAAAAGTACCTAATGTCAATAGGATAACAAAGCTAGCCTGAGATGGTATGAATGTTTGCTTGCCTTTACACTCCTTCATCTTGTTCTGAGTGTTGGCCAAGGAACTGAAGTTGTCCTACTGTCAACCTGGCTGTCACAAGTACACTTCTGTGCAGCCCTGAGAGAGAGAGAGAGAGAGAGAGAGCGCACTTAGGGTTGTTCAGCTCTCTCAGGAGCTTGTTACAGTAACATTGAGATGCTCAGGGCAAGTCTGCTCCCTAAAGCAAAGAGAGTCTGAGCAATTGTTGCCTAATTGGAGATCTCTAATTGTATGCAAAGAAAGAAGGATGGAAACTAAGACAGTAATAAGGTCCTACCTGTGTTGGACTCTGACAGCACATCCTGAGCTGGTTTAAACCATAGTTTCAATGCATCAAGTTATTTGGGCCAGTTTAAATTCAGGATGCCCTGAAGACAATCATGACTCTTGATGGAAATTGTTATGAATAATGGGGCTATTTAACTACAAGTAGAAAATATGTTGCCTGTTAAATCACTGTCACCCCAGGCAAGAATATTATTCTCCCAGCTCTTTCCTGTGACCTTCTCCCTTCCCCTGTATTCAATTGCTCAAGGGCAGTTCTCCCTTTGCCACACTTAATAGCTCCCCTGATGGCTGCAAGTTGCATTGCACAGGGTGGAAATATACACTAAATCCAGAGGGGCAGTTTTTACATAATCTCCCCTATCCAATAGACAAAGGGCTAAAGACATGATAAGAAAACAGCCAACCCATGCATAATATCTGTTGTCTGACGTGGTTCCACTGTCATTTAGAAGCACTACTCTAAAAGTGCTCTACCATGTGCTCATTATATGTGATTCTGAAAGGAAGACATGCCAGTATCTGAAAGTGCTGTCCATTTATTTCCCTGTTACTGTGCACTTCACCTTTAAAGGTCAAAATGAACCAAAATATAGAAATTCCTGTATGGGGACTTAAAAAGGACTGATAACTGAAGGATGTAGTGATTCTTCATGTGTTGCATAACTGGCACAAATAGAAGAAGTAGACTCCTCCAAGACTGTTTATTAACCATGGTTTCTTGAAATTTAAGAAGGTATAACAAGTTAACATCCCAAACCTCCTGCCTCAAACAGTAGAGGTTGAATACCACATGTAAAACCCTCTTTGTTCTGCTGATAATAACAAGTCTAATAATAGTGATATAATAAATACTATTAATTCAATATTACTTCAAAATGGTTCAGTAAATACTGTGGCCAACTTATTAGGGCAATTTTTAATACACGACTTTGACTAGTTAATATTCTTTATTATTATGTATGAAACATGGGTCTAGTAGGGAAATTTGCCTTTAACAAGGTCTGAAAAGCAAAAAAAGGTTGCTTCCTAAATATTTGAGTTAATACCAGGGGAAGAAATTTTGCATTCTTAATAAACTTAGTTTAGAATTCTAACTTTCATAAAATGCAGAAAAGAATTGAAAAATAATATGAGACCTCATCATAATACAGTAGATATATTACAGTAGCTTGTTCTTTTGTGTCTTTTCAGCTTAAGCCTATGATTTTTTAAAATTACATTAATTATTCCATTATGAGTGCAGAATGAAAATCTGTACTGAGTTCTTCCTGTGCATCACTTCCAGTGTTGAGGTTAGCTACAGAAGCTGTGGATTATTCATATAAGATGACATCAAGATCAGCTTTGTCTGCGTTTAGAAGGGCAGATTCAGACATCGAAACCATTCGTCACCAGGACAGTCAAGCTTATCAAACGTATTGCAACAGCACATTGAGAATCTACTTTACTATGAAAATAACTGCATATTAGAACAATACTATCATGAAACACTTCATCTGGAAACCACAAAATTATAAATTATACGATAAACTTCTTATTTCTTAAAGCACATTATGTCACATTAATTTTTGAAAGATGTGATTTTTTTCACAGTTACATTGAATAGAAGATCAAGGACATTTAGTTTTCATATTTCCAAGTTATGAATCAGAAGGTATGAAAAGACTCTGTGAACCAAACACATAGTTTCACTTATGTCTGTTTTCATGCTTCCATTCAAAGATTTATTTTACAGACATCAGCATGGCTCCATACATCATGAAAATATCTATGGCCAAGTGTTTCCGCTTTCATATGTACTTAGAAGAAAGTTTATTTATTTATGTTAACAAGAGGAAAGACATGAAAAATTGAAATACTATCAACTATGTCCTCAAAGTTTTGTAATATATATATATATATGCAATTTTTTTTTGCTAAATTCAGCTTCTTAATACTATTACTATTATAATAGTACTTCCCAATCAAGTGCCAGCAGTGGAAAATAACTGTCTATCCCCAAATAATTTACAGAATATAGGACAAGAGTTATCGTTGACCATTTTCCAATGTGTGAATACTAGGCCACAGTATAGTCCTTTCATTATTTATACTTCTCTTCCAACAAGAAACTTCCTCCTATGGGTGGCACCAGTTTCACTTGGGTCCTAGCTATCTAAAAGGTGGTCAGAGAAGCTGCTATTCTAGAGTACTTCTCCTGTTGGTGGAACAGGATCTCACTTCTGGATGACGGTTCCTCCCATCCCTAGGTGGTGAAAAGTAGCGATACTCTGGATGTGACGCTTTCCAGATGACCAGAATCTTTCTCCTGATGTAAAATGTTTTTCCAAAGTCTCACTTTGTGACATGTTGACTGCAACAAAATCTATATGAAAGACTCATAGAAAGATATGCAGAATTAAGTCTCAGATGAGTAAAAATAGATTAAATTAATACAATTGATGTCCAGCTCTGAAACTTTTATAGAAACAATCCCATTGGCTTTGATTTGTGTTTGCTTCACAGAGCGCCATAATTCTACTGCCAAATCTTCCAATTATGACTAATACCCTGTAATAAATTTTAAGATTCTTTTTAGAAGGCAATAACAAAATAGTTGAATTGGTCTATAACATGAGTGTGTGTTCTTTTGGGGTTTTTTTAGTCCTACAAAAATAAGATTCTAATACTTAAGTAAGCAACTACAATTATAAAGGAATTGCACAATGAAATACATAAAGACATCCTATTTTGAGAAGAATAGCACAATACTCATATTTTCCTTATTGTGATTTCAGTTATGATGATTCAAAAATGGACAACATCTACAAACAATCAGCAGGGGTCTGATTACAAGTGTGGAGATGACTAAGTGCCCTGTGGAGATGACTAAGTGCCCTGTGGGGTTTGTCCTAAATAGGTAGTCCTCAGTGGGTGAAGTTTACCACACAAAGCAAGGATATTTTCCTTTTGGAACTATGCCTTGATGCAAGCATTTTTAGTCAGGTTCACTGCAACACCACCTTCAAGTCAGAAATAACACACACAAGCCTTGACATGGGCTATGACATTTGAACCCTACACTGCCCATGTGCATCAGTTAAAATAGTTTATGATATCTGTAAGAGTACCATATATTATAAAAATAATGGTTTCCTTATTTAAAAAAACAAAACAAAAACCAAACCAAACCAAAAAACCCCAACCAAACAAAAACTCTGCCCTATATGACATATTTTCCTTGGTATCCTTGCTGATCTATTAATTATTAAGCATTACCTCGTGAAATTTAAATTCAGTGAAAATGTCTTGCAAATGCAGAGTCTTCCACCTGCATTGTTTCTCTTAATATGTTTATGATTTCAGGGGCCATTTTTCCCTTTTCTTCTCTTCACAGGAAACGATCTCTTTCTAGTTGCAGTGCATGAACTGGGACATGCTCTGGGCTTGGAGCACTCTAATGATCCCACTGCAATCATGGCTCCGTTTTACCAGTATATGGAAACTGACAACTTCAAACTACCTAATGATGATTTACAGGGCATCCAGAAGATATATGGTATGTCATGCTTTAACTAGACAATGCAAGTGTTTCACTTTAGAGTACCTTTGAGGTCCTTCTGTCCAAATCACCTCTCTGAAAGTTTGTTAGTGTGGACTCCACCAGTTGTTATGCCAGAGTCCTTCTTGTGAGTAGATAATCCAGAGATTTTGATGAAGCTCTTTTACTTCCTTTCTGTTCACAACTTGCATTCAAATATGTACTCATCTGGAATAGTAATTTTAAATGTTTAAAAAATCTATAAAGAAAATATCTGCAAAGGAATTCCAAACTATGAAAATATTAAGAAATACAGGCCTTTAACTATCGTGACCTTATTAGCGCAGAAGTCCAAGCTCATGTAACTGGAATAATTGATTACTTCTCAGTTTATCAGTTATAACACTAAAGAGTTTGCTGGTGGTACAAAATATGAGGTCCCAGAAAAACCCTTTCTTGTGAAAAATAGAGCAAATTGATCTCAAAGTTATGTTATCACCAGTGCAGGATTTTGAGCTATCTAGGAGAAAAAAAGGCCTACTTCTTTAAAATATATTTGTTTATGTTATTTATGGCCTGATGTAAAAGATACATGATGTCAATAAATTCTGCATTTATTTAATTCAATTTGACAAGGCAAGGTAATTGAAAATTAAAAAAAAAAAAAAGACGAAACAATAACATAGTTCTGATTATGGATTTAATGTAACACTAACTCCCATATTACTCCCTTAAATTTCCAAAGATATAGTATTGGTTTTGGGTTTAAAGACTTTGATTCTATTGGTATATGTTAAATAGCCTGAGTTTCTTTCCTTTAAAAATGTATTTTATTTTTCTCTCCCACAGTGAAAAATCTGTGGCATTTGTGGGTTAATGCTCTGTGTCCAGTATATATGATTAGAAATTGCCTTGGTTAATATTTCTCAGTTAAATCTGTACTGGATTCAATTTTGTACCTCCAATTTATTCTGCTTAAATGTTTGTCATGTTTTTGTGTCATATTGTCAGGGCAATTCCTTGTTTCTCTTTATTACTAGAAAGGACAACTGTGAACATGTAGAATTACTATACTGCTAACTAGAACATTGCAGCATCAGTGGTGTTTTATATTAGCAAGCTTTTTAAAATATCATAAAACAAACACAGATACATATATTTCCATAAAGCATAAACAACAATTTCAAAATGATTGGCTGATCAAGGTTTGTTTGTTTTGGTTTTTTCCTGTGTGATTAGTTGGAAGGAAGGTTGTTTCACATGACCTCATAAGTTGGTAGTCTAGACTTAAGGGCTAGAGAAGAATACTTTGCTGAAAACTAGCTGCTAAGCTCTAACATCTGTGGGCTATACATTAGGAGAAATGTGTTACCCCTGGGAAGTAATATCTGACATCACCACCAAATGGCATAAAAAACTTTGGTTTGGGGTTAAAAACTTTCCAACATGAGCTACTGCAAAACTGATTCCTTTGCTCCCTTTAAAATCCAGAGGTGATCTGGAATCATATACCTCAATAAAAATGTCACACCTATTAAAATAATTACTCTGGTCTGCAGTATTCCTTGAAACACAGTTATTAACTGTAAATTATAAATGTCACAAGTCTTAAAATTGTGAATGAAATAAATGCCTTATTAAATTGTATGACAACCATTTGGCAAGTTTAAGATTTCCTTACACAATCCATCTTGTTCTTTTAAAATAATGAGTTTTTTGTAAAATTCTCAGAAATTCAAATGCCATTTATGCAGCTTTAGAGTTGGCTCACTATTCAAAAGTATTTCTTAAGCTGTCATGCAAATTGTTTTTATTTTTTAAAGTCAAAATGTATTTTGTATTTAAATTATTTGGAGAGAGGCTTAAATAGAATGATCAAAATTAAAGTGTTTATCTTGTTGCAAAAAATCTTACTGATTCAACTGAAACTTCTTATCCTTTTGTACATTAAAAATCTATTTGAATGTTACTAACGTGTAGCAAGGGAAAGACATTTTCGGTATACCCATTGCAAGTCATTCAGTATGCCTTTAGGGTTATGATCAGCGGCTATCTAGGACAGCCTTTTGACTTGCAAGTAGAGAAATTATGAGTGGAATTCATATTTATTATGAAGTTATTCCACCTGTCATCAAACTCTGTATACATGACAGACAGTATATTTGGAAGAAAAGTGTTTTAGGACTGATCTACAGAGTTTTAGTTTTTCAGTTTAGTTCTTTCTAATTCATTTCTCCTCAGAACAATTCCTTTAATTATGAGGCAATTAGCTTTGTAAGACTCACTGGGGAGGGAAAAAAAAAAGGGAAATGTCTTGTTACTAATGAAGATGACATTACTTGGTCTAAACATTTGGTCAGTAGGAAATTATCAGGCATGCTACATATATAGATACATGAATTGATGAGTATACATTAAAAAATAAGAGTTAAAATCTATTGACTGATGATCTTATTAGGAACACGATTTTTGTTTTCATTTATTTGTACAAGTCAAAATGATTCTGTTATACCAGTTCTTACTCAGTTGGTAAATAATGTGCTTCAAACTACTTCTCATCTAAAATGATGGTGACCTAAGCATCCTTTCCAGGTTTTATTGAAATATTGTTCCAATAAGGAAAATTTTGGATAGGGAAAAGTAATTGTTTTCCTTGGTTTTGTTAGTCATCCCTTATACCCTTTAAAACCAGTGTTTGGCTGGGCACTGGAACAGACTCCCCAGGGCAGTAGTCACAGCACCAAGCCTGTCTGAGTTCAAGAAGCATTTGGACAATACACTCAGGCACATGGTGTGATTCTTGGGGTGTCCTGTGCAGGGCCAGGAGTTGGACTCAATGATTGTGATGGGTCCCTTCCAAGTCAGAATATTCTATGATTTAATAACAATATAAAGGTATGTTAGGTCACTTTTTAATTCCTCTTTCACGGTAGGATTTTCACTGCTTACAGCTGTTTTCTTTGTTGTGTATTTTTCCTGTGAGTGGGCAGGTATATTACATCCTGCTTCTGTATTTTTAAAGGTCCACCTGACAGGATTCCACCACCGACAAGACCTCTGCCAACTGTGCCCCCACATCGTTCAGTCCCTCCAGCAGATCCACGAAAGAATGACAGGCAACCTAAACCTCCACGGCCACCCACTGGTGACAAACCTTCCTATCCTGGAGCCAAGCCCAACATCTGTGACGGGAACTTCAACACTCTGGCTATTCTTCGCCGGGAAATGTTTGTTTTCAAGGTAGGAGGCTGTGAATGTTTCAATGTTGGATCAAATGTCTACATTTCTTTTTTTGTTGTTGTTTTGTTTTGTTTAAAGCAAACTCTCATTCATCATGACTCTACTTTCCCAGACTGTTCACAGTTAGAAAGGTCAAGAAAGAAATTAAAAAATAAACATGCACATAGCTTAAACATTTATCAGGGGACTGCTGTAATGTTCCATTTTAGGAAAATACCCATGTCAGCAGAAACTGTAATGCCTCAAAATGTAAGGATAAATAAATCCTGCATGCTATGGAGGCATACAAAGTATAAATCAGCTCATGAATAATAGGGATGATTTTGTTGGGAATACAGCCACATGCTGACATGCAGTAGATACTGTGTCTTCAACACTTTTTTTCCCATGAACTCTAATTTTAACTTCACAATTAGATCTGTCCTTTACAAAGGAAGTTTATCATTTTGTTGTGGTTGCATTGAGACCTCAACATCTTAGTAAAGGTCTTTGCCACAAAATTCTCATTGCAAATCTGTCATTGTTTATTTCCATTCATCTTCTTGCTCTGAGCTGAAAATGTGGTATTTACAACAAATTGAAATAAACCAACTGAACTGAAAGGCAATCTTTTAATAGAAGCACTTTGCTAAGATTCATGGACATCAAAGCTATCTTTGGAGGATGATCTGCAGTGTGGTTTCTAGAAGGCAGTGAATGTTGAAGAATGCTTATGGAATCATTATCACTTTTAAACCAATTTGCTGACAGGTAGCGTTGTGCAAATATTCAGAAACAAGCAACAAGATAATCTGATTTTTTGAACTAAGGGTCAAATTTGCTTAAACAATAGAAAGTGTGGGATCTTTGTTTTGTAAGTATATGATAGGATTCTTTTTAACTTCAATATTATAAGTAAAGAAGAAGGGTTTCTCATATGAATAGAGAACACTTTTCAGCAATAGTGTAAGTACAAGGGAAGGGCAATGTATTTGTCCCAAAACATGGTTTTTGTTGTCCTTTCTGATTGGATATGTTTCTCCCTTATGTGTTTTCTTTTTATATAACCTATATCACTAGACAAATCTTGTTAGCAATACTACCCAGGCTTTCACTTTCCTTAGCATATCTATAAAAAATATGTACAAATAGCTTTACATGAATTCATTCAAAATTATTGAGCTACCTTCACAACCCAGTGGGCAGGAAATATTTTTCCCATAAACAGCTAAGGATTTTGCCAGCCTGGGGCTGGCAGCCCATTCCATATCATCAAACACTGGGAAGTCCTGAACCATCAGTCTTTTTATGACTAAAACTCAAAGGTTAAGGAAGAACCTAATTTTTTACCTTGACATTAAACAGGATATTAAAATACTTACTTCAATCTCATGTCATCCACCTCAAGAGCAGTAGAACATATTCTCATCTAGTTTAGACATGAATCAATAAACTGTGAAATGCTATACCACTATACAAAATTTCCTGTCTAGCCAAGTCTGTGTTCCTGGATAAATAGATACACCACCATTACTAATCACTCATACATATTCTGATTGAAAATACAAATTAAGTTTTCTCCAAAAATATTTGCTGCTTACTGCCTTAACACCAAATATTCACGATATATTTTGTATGCTTACCAGTGTGCAGACTGCATTTATGTTCCAAAATTTAAATTCCACTCATGATCCATGCCATAACAACAAAACATGGTAAAAATTTCTCAGAGAAAACTGGCCAATAGCAATATATTTACAGATTTTATATATAAAGTCTGACTTTCCCAAATTAAATTGCTGGAATCATAAAGCAATGTGTTGGGAAGGAAAGTAAGAAGTCACATTTGCCCAGGTTAATTTCTTTATGGTCCCACAGTTCCCCCTTTCTCTTAAGGATACCTGGAAACATAGCAAGACATGACTTGGGTTAGTGTGCTAAGTAATAGAGTTTACCTAAGTGTACAAATCTTGACTTTGTCTACTGAGTGTCTTTGAATGCTTGAGTTAGTGAGCCTTAACTCTCTTGTTTGTACATTAATTTTCTAATGAAGATTTTTGTCTGCTAAAGGATTTTTGTTACATGTTTGAGGTTTTTTGGGGGAGGAAGTTGTGATTTATAGAGAGGAGTATGCAAGGATCGGAAAAGGGGGGGATTAGGAAAGTCAGGAGCTGTTCGTAATTTTCAACTTACCTTGCAGAATCCTGAGGGAGCTGGTTATAAGGAAAACCTCAGCATGTCAGACTGTAGTAGACACAAGGCAGGAATTAATTCTCAGGAGGTACAACCAGGAACAGAATACAGGGAAAGCAGCCAGCAATAGAGGAAACAAAGCTGGAGGTTCTGTGGTCTGTCACAACAAAAACAACAACAACAACAAAAAAAAACCCCACCCCAAACAAAGCCCTTTGATCTTGTCTCTTAGCACTAGTGTAAGGATAGACCAGGAAGGCATGAGTAATGGGCTGAGAGCCAACTACAGAGAAGTGGAGAACAGGGGACTGATGACAGTATTGTACCAGGTGGAAACAATTAAAGAAGAATTATTACCTTCAGTGGAAGAATTATTGCTGGATAGTTCCCAGATGAGTTAAATGAAAAAAGTTGGAGGCTAATCAAATGAAATCCTTTTCTTTCTTTGTCTTCATCCAGAGGTCTGTAATTATTGTGCAGTGGCAGATTTTACTGCCTTCTGAATGGCATGTATGCCATGTACCAATTTCAAATTGAAAATAGCCACTTTTTAATCTCATCGACAAGTCTCAAGCTCAGAAGCTCAATTTGTTTAAATAATCCTTGAAATTGCTTGGGAACTTCGCCACAGAATTGAAGAATGTGAGCCCTTTTGAATAATTAAATTTAATTTAAGCATAAAACTGAAGCATGATATCTAACAGTTTGAGATACACTGTGGATTTTCATAGTAGATGACAATATTAATTTCAAGAAGATTGTTTTGGCTATTGAGATATTAGTTATACTCAAGAATATCAGAATAGTAGAAACAATTTCTATGTTAGGTCAAATTGATGAGTTTTGACTATCTGGCATTCTCAAATGGATATGTCTAGAGAAAAACTGAATAACAGTAAACTTAAAAAGAAGATGGAATTTACACTTAGCTATCCCTTTTTATTGTTTTGTGATCACTTTGACAAAATAACAATCCTAGCAACACTTGATAAAAATTGTAGGGTTATAGAAATGAAGAAAGAGAATCTGTTCTTGATCTAACATAGACATTAAACATAAAAGTAAAGCAATCAACTTATCAAGGACTCTCCAAAGATCACCAAATAAAATTATAATTTTGCAGATGAACTATTTTGGTAGAAATTATTGGGTTTTAAGGAAAAGAAAGTTATTTTACATCAAATATACAGATATTACTGACATATAAATGTATTGTCCCAAAAGAACTTCTTCCTGAATTCCTTAAATAAGATGCCCTTAAAATGTCCTTGCTAGCTGCAAGGAGATATGTATGCTATACTACAAAAATATTAGTTTAAATCAATATACTGTAACTATTGGCTTCAGTTGTCATCAGCTGATAAACACTGCTATTACTTAACGCATGCTTGAATTGGTATAAGGAAGCATCAGGACAGAAAAATTTCTATGCCAAAATTCATGAGTGCGAAGTTTTTATCTTTGGATAGCTTCTTAGCTTCTGTATTTATACTGAATGCAATTAGTACTTAACTGTCACACTCATTTCCAATCTTTTCTCTGGCTATTTTCTCCTATTTAGTAGAACTCTCCTGGGACACAGAAAATGGCTGAAAATGGAGATTTTTAAAAAAAAAAAGGTCTTCCTTTTCTGGGAAAGTTATGCAGGGTGGTATGACTTTAATGGAAAAACCTCTCTGCCATTGTGTATAGCAGTATGTGGTATCCAACAATACTGTCTTCTTAAAGTCTCCTGAGAGTACCTCCAGGGCTAGTGCACCATGAAAAGGAACCCCATTGTCTAAGGTCACAAGAAAAGATCCATTAGTGAAGAAGTTTGCAGCATATATTTCCACTTTCTTCCTGTGTCCTGTGCCATTCACGCTCTGTTCCTCGACAACAAAATTATCTATAGCTCTGCTTCAATAAATGGTGTGACTGCTGTTAATATAATTTTTCCTTTGCATTCTTCTCAGTCTCACAGACTAAAAAAATCCTTAGTTTTCTTGAACAAGTTACATCTAGAAAAATAAGCATTAAATGTGTGGAATTTGTCCTGCATAATCAGGAAGTTAGAGGGACTAGTCACTGTCCTTTGTTGTTATGACAAAGTATCACAAAAGAACATCTAATGGAAGTTGCACTAGTCCTTTCTTTGTTTAATGCTAAAACTTTAAGAAACAAATTAATGGATCCTATACAGTCTGTAACAGGTTTAGTATCCATGTTGGAAAGGTTAACTCATTCCTTGAAAAACAACATTTTTAACCACTGTTGTACACTGGGGTGTTTGATAAAATATAATTTAAGTATTAGAGATAGAAGTTTGTCCATCACACAAACAATATTTACAACTCAGAGAAATGGCTTCTGAACATTACAGATGGTAGAATATGGAATCAATTTTAGGAAGGCGTTAACAGGCTGTGTTTCACTATTTTATAGTAATTTCTCCACAACTTGCGGCAATTTGTTTTCTGACTCTTCATCCGCTAAGAACCATTGTAAAAACATTTATGACACGCCAAACGAGCCAAGCCAATTAGGCTGTAATTACCCCTTGGCATTAGCTTAGACTCCAGTTGTTTTAATACATAACTGTATAGATTCCATTTAATATCCCTCTCAGAATTGTGTATTTATATATAGTATGCCGTTAAAAACAAAAGGAAAAAACCCCACCTTGATATGTGATAAACACAAGAGGAATTTTTCAAGCATTTTAGCACTGTCTCTTTTATCATAACTGGTAGGTCTAATTAAGAATCTGTGAGACAGAGGGAAAATACTCCTAATAAAAAGCAGAGACAAAGAAACAGCTATAGTATGAGACTTGACTTCACCGTATTTGAAAACAGACGTTTTTTCAGAGATCCCCTGGCCTGTTTGTGTAGCTGGTTTTTGTTGCATGATACTGTGGGTGTCTGAGCTGTCAAATCATGCCTGGGAAAGTTCAGCAGAGGATCCTGAGGAAGTAGACACTTTGCGATCTGAGAGGGGAAACCACATCCCAGTCTTAAGATAAAAGACTTAGAACAATAGTTCAGAAGTAGCTAAGTCTGCAGAGAACAGACTTCTTTCACCCTTCTTTTTATATCATGTTAGAAAGAACAATTTGGTGCAATTTGCCAGTTTTGAACTCACCAGAGGGGAGAGCTGCTCCTCCCTGGAGGAATTCAGGTAATTCAGGTTATATGTTGAAAAGCAAGGAGAAAAACAGCACACACTCAGAAGGGACTTCAGTGTATCATAGTAGATCAAACTCACTGGAAATGTACGGCATGGGTGTTCCGTGACACAAAAGCAAATTGTAGGATGACATGAAGGATAAAAGCAGAAACATACTGGATACCAAAAAGTCATATCTTGTCTGTTTTTGATAATTGAATACTTTCACTGACAGATGTAAAATTATTCTCCAAATGTTACCCAAGCCTTTCAGTGTGCTTCTAAGCTAGGAAAGGTTTTTAGCTAACACATTTCACATGTTTAAAACGGGAAAGGCAGTCTATTCCTCACTGTATGGAAAGTAGATAGCATATTCCATCCAGCTGTAGAGAAATTTAGGCAAGAATATAATCACCTGTGTAATAATTGTATGAGAATCATTTCGTTTAAAATCCTTTTACTTCCTCACTTTTTAAAACCTCTTGGACTTTATTACACAGTTTGAAAGATGGCAGCCCAGTCATAGCTATCTAGCACCTACCAACCTACAGGCATGCCTGTATACATATATAAATTTTATGTACAGAAAGTTCTAAAAAAGTCATAACTATATTTTTAGGTCTTTTTTTACAAAGGTATCAATGCAATTGATATACATCTTATTGAAACTTATAAGCAACTTGAACTGATTGTTAATCTGTGCTATCTGGCTATTAAAATTCCTGTTATTCATGTAGTGGCCCATTAAAAAGTATAACCTTAGCAGGATGGTTGACTCAGTATCTTCAACTGGCCTTTATATTTGTGAGAGAGAGTACTGTTTTTATCCAAAAGGCTGTGTTTTCATTGGCAAACAGTGCAGTGTAAAAGGATTTAATCAGTAATAGAGCAGATGGTACTGAGCTCCTCTTATGTCCATCATATGTGCTTTGCTTTTAATTAGATACAGTCTATCCTCTGAGGCCAAACAGTTGCACAATATATGTGGTTCAGATTTTTCTGAAGGGTAGCTATCCCATAGGCATTGGTGTCTTTGTCTGTGGACCCCAGGAGTGCACTACACAAGCATTTCATCTAATGGTGGATGTTAACATCTTGTTAATATGTAATTGCTCACACCATCTTGACCCAAATAAACCTCACATGCAGAATATATTATTATTTCTACTCATACCACTTTTTGCATGATACAGTAGTACCTTGTTGCTTGACTGCCTCCATACTGTGAGCTTGGATGATATGCTCATCATGTCCATAAGTCCATCATCACCATAAGTCCAAGAAGAAGAACTAGATTTAACAGCTGGGCTGAGACATTGTCTTGAGCTTACAGACTAATATTCTTCTGGTTTTATTCTCCCTGAGAGAAAAACAAGGCAGAATGATTTGGTTAATTTCAATTTAAACATAAGAAAAATATTTTTCAATGTAAACACTTAGAGATTAAAAATGGAAACAGGTTGTCCAGGGAGGCTGTGGAGTCTTCATCTCTGAAGATACTCAAAAGTCGACTGGACATAGACCTGGTCAATTGGCTGTAGATTGTTCTGCTTTGAGAGAAAGAGTGGGTTGGATCTCCAGAGGTGCCTTCAAACCTCAACCCTTCTGTGATTTTGTGTAGCAACTGAAATATGAGCACTAAAAAGTTGTAGCATCCCATAATGTTTCTGTTACCTGTTTTTCCCACTTTACTCCAAAGGAAATTTCAAGTATTTCTTCATACTTCCCAAGAAGCTCCAGAGATCCCTTCCAAACTCAACCATTCTGTGATTCTGTGAATCTGCTAAACTTTTACTGCTTCCCTGAGTCGTTTGGTGGTAGCATTTGCTCCATCATCTCTTGGAATATGGCCATCAGAGGCAATAGCTAGTGAGATTTGGTCAGGAGACTGTTTTGTGACGTCTGCATTCAGCTCAGAAAAAGAGACCAGGCACTGGAGACTGGGGTGTGTGGCAGCTGCTTACAAAACACTAACAAAAGAAGTGCAGGGGAATATCCACCCCTTCCAGCTGTGTGAGACAGATCCTCTGCTGTCTCCTTGCCCTGGCTCAGCTTTCAGAGGAAATCGTCTTCCGAGGGTCAGACAGTGAGCTAAAACACTCTATTCAAAGACTGACTTGGTCCTGTCTTTGTGAGACTCTCACCATCTCATGATGAGCCATTAGTACCTACCAGGTGCACTCCCTAACCCAGAGAGTACTCAGATAAAAAGGAGTACTTAGGCTCTTCAAGGGACTTCACAGGGAGTTGGACAATCTGAGTTTAACAGGAATACTGGAGTGAATTGTGTGAATCAATATACAAATGTAATGGCAGGCTTTAGCACAATGTTTTAAAGATTTGGGCAATTAAATGTGAATCTTAACAAATTCTTATGTCTGGTTTAGTTTTAATCTAATAAATACTGAAAAATGTGATACTAAATATTTGTAAATCATAGGTCATAATTTCAAGAATTAGTCATTCTTTAGATGCATTTTTTAAAAATAGAGTGGAATTGGGGGAATCTGAAGATCTGTTTCTGTCTTTATGCAAAAGGATAGAGTGGGTCACATTTTTATATATTCCTAGAAAAGTACTTGTAACAATATTGAAATAAAAAATAGAATTTTTACTTTTTCTTGCTCCCAAAAATAATCCACATGATCTCCCAACAAATGATAGCATGCTTATGTGGTGTGAACTTCTGCATTTAGAATTGTTCTTTTTCTTAGCTCTTGAGTATAACTGTTCCTTTTTTTCCTCCCCATATATCAAGAACTTGTTCTGAAATCTACTTGACTATTATCTTCATCGTGGTTTTGATCAGAACAAATTTTACATACTATCAATTATAAGAAACACAGAACAATTAGAGTTCTGCACCACGAGCATGCTCAATGAGCATTATCACTTGAGTAAGGACTAATGATGTAAATTAAAGTAGAAAGATCAAATCCTGATTTTTTTTTCCTCCTACAGCCATGGTATTTTTTTGTTACATTCAGAGAATCCTGTGACCCTATTAATTTTTCACTTGTTATTTTAGTACAGCAAAAATTAATAACAAAAAGCTTTAACTGAATTCTAGGGTATGAAAGGTATTTGATTCTGTAGAACTTGCCTGTTTTCAGAGGCTCAGTGTTTGAGTGAACTGATTAAAAACATTTCATTGGCAAGAGAATAGAAAAACATTATTGACAAAAAAATAATTGCAAAAAACTCATAGCAAGGAATAATCTAAAATTACATGGAGGCATATCTTCAATTTTGTACCACTAGCAAGTGTTATCTTGTAATATTAACAATACATTTTAATTGGGGCTACATCCTAATGGAACCAAAGGGAGTAATTGCAAAAACACTTCAAGTACAAGGCTTAATTAAAATTTCTTTTTGTATAAAATTGTGGTCTTTCAACTAATTTAAGTAAACATTTTGGGAAACAATTGAAATGGCTTGTAATGTAAGCTTTTTGAAACAGTGGTATTATTTGCTTTTATTTACATAATCTCAATTTACAGCTAAACCTTTATATGCTAGCAGTATTTGTATATTTTCAATTTCTTTTTTTTCCTCCATTCAAGTATTTGAGGGTCCAAAATGCAAAAGTTTAGCAATAGCTTAAATGAAAATAAACTGATCTCATTTTTTCTTCTGAATTAGCTGTTTGCTATGCAAAACACTGCACTGCTTAACAGTCGAGGTCTTAAATAATGTAGAACAACATGTATGTTTATTTTTTCAACAACTTAGTGAAACACTGTTCACACTATTGAGAAGATATTGAAAAGTATAACAGATATTTACTTAAATACTGTATTTTCTTCTTTTTTATAGGCTATAGTTTGAATGCTTTTTTAAGTGTTGCTTTCCCTGACTACTGAATGAAAACTTGTCCCAGTTGAAAGTAATGGGGGAAAACTCCATTAACTGTAAGAAACTGAAGATTTCACTTGGTATTAAGTACCTCTGACATGGCAGGGAGACTATCTATTTTGAGTATGAGATAAAATCACCCAAGAAAAAACAGATTAGCTTGTAATATCACGTATATGAAATACAGATCTGTTTTGCAATACAAAATCAAATTTTATTATACTACAATTTCAGTCAATAAATCAAAATCACACAGGGACCATTTTAATTAATGATTTGACATATCTGTCTGGTGATAATATCTTTACGAAGGAGAATAGACAGTATTAGGTCAAAGTTTATACTTGATAATGACAGAGTTCAATCCTTTCCCACTCTTCCTAACAGTTCACCAGTGTTTCTACTCAATCTTATAATGATGGAGACTTTGATGATGTTTTGGGGTGATGTCTGGCCAGCCCTTTATAACACCTACAGTCATTTACTGCTTTAAACTGTACATTCCAAACTTACCTGTAATCAGATGTAGTTTACAGTAATACCTATTCACTGTTAGAAATTCCTTTATTTTCTTCATGATCTAATCCCTGTATCTGAGTGACAGAGGCAGTGAGCAAAGGCAGTTGGATATCTATCATTTTCCTATTTTCCTCATCATCACAGATGAGATGGCTGCTCTTTGCTGGATATCCACTTTTAATGATCTGTTTTTTCCTTTGGCCTTTTCTGTCCAGGAATATTGCTGTGGGATTTTCTACAGTCTTCTATAGTCTTCTTCTAATCCTGACACTTCAACAGGGGAGAAGATTTACTTAGCCTTGCCCCATACCATTCAAAGTTAGATTTGGTATCCAGATTTTTTTTTTTTTTATTTTGGTTATCAGCACAATATCGTAGATCGCAACCATTAAAGTGGGTTCAAAAAGCATATATTAGCCTCCTACCTTGCAATGGCCTGCATCCAAAATAACCCACATACACTCATGGAGTTTATGTTGTGTCTTCCCTTATTTTCATATGTTACCAGTTTATCAGAGCTTATTGTTTTATTCATACCCTAAAGAACAGGAAAGACTGAATTATCAGCAACATGTATTCAACTCATGTTGTATATTTTTAAAACCTGAAATCGTTTATGCCCTGGCTTGCACATCTTGATGTTTTACAAGTAACTTGTAATCCATTTGATGATTTAAATATAGACTGTTGTTATTCCATAAGTGTTTATCTAGTTCATTAGTTTCAGTCTATCTCAGACTACTTGTTTCCTTAATTGCACAATTAAAATAACTGGATTTTGGGACAAAATCTTCAGACATTTTGGCTTTTGGTGCATTGCATTAGCTGACTTCCATGTCTGATGAGGATAATACAAGAACAAAAGAGGAAGCTTAGCAGAAATATATACTTATTTGCATTTCAAAAGGTTCGTATGTATAGAACTAAATGAATTCTTACATTGTTTACAAGTGTAAGACATTACTAGAAAGCCCTTCAATCTAGTATGGCCCTTTGATTATTATCTGCTATTGGTTCTTCACATTGGCAGTGACGAGATTACAAAGAGAAATCTGAGGACAATGAAAAGGGATTTCAAGACCTTGAGATGTTTTGTTGAAGGATCAGGACCACAGGTAGTGTTTTCCTTGATCCTGTCAGTAGCAAGGAAGGACATCAAAAGGGACAGGCAAACCCATCAGGTCAACATGTGGTTCCAAGGCTGGTGTCATGGTAAAATTTGGAGATTTTTGACCATAAAATGGTCTATACAACACCTGATCTACTGACACCTAATGGGACACACCTTTCTCAAAGGGAAAAAAGAATTTTATCACAGAAGCTACCAGGGCTTAAAGATAGAACTTTAAGCTAGATTGGAAGGGAGAAAGGGACAAAAGCAGGCTTACCAGTGATTATGGGATGGCATGCCAAAACTTAAGCAAGTGATAGTGAGATCCCTTAATCTACTCCACAAACCACACTTGAAATGTTTCTATACCAATGTATGCAGCACAAAGAACAAACAAGAGGAGCTCGAAGCTTTGGCCCACTCCTGTTGGCATAAGTGAAACCTGGTGGGATGAGTCCTGTAACTGGAGTGCCCTGTTGGGTGGTTACAGGCTCTTCAGGAGGGATAGGAAGGGCAGGTGAGGTGGGAGTATGGCATAGTATGTAATGGAAGGGATGGAATGTATGGAGCTTACAGTTGACACCCAGCCAGGACAATTACACTGATGAATTATTCTTCAGGCAATGAAGGGACACCTCCAGATCAACTGTCCTTGTCCTCATGGGAGTCTTCAACTTGCTGGGTGTTCACTGGAACCACCACACAGCTGGCACAAGCAGGTTCAGATTTCTAAAACACCTGGATTATAACTTTGTGGTACAGGGACTAAGGGAGCCAACTAGGAAAGATGCCCTCCTTGATTTGTTGGTTGTTAACAGAGAGGGTCTTGTAAGTCATGAGGTGATTTACAGCAATCGAGTTCAAAATCTCTGTTGACTGGAGGAAATCTGCCAGCAAATCATCAACCTGGGACATGAGCAAGCAAATGTAAGGTTACTCAGGGAACTACTGAGTAAAGTCCCCGGGAAAAATGCTTTTAAAGGATCTGGGGTCCATCAGCACTGGTCAATTTTTAAGCACCACCTCCTGAGGGCTCAGTGACAGGCAATTCCAAAATATTGGAAGTCAAGCAGATGAGGCAGAAGGCTGCCTTCGCTGAGGAAGGATTTTCTTTTTGAAGCTGAGGCAAAAAAAGAAAGGTGTATGCCTAGTGGAAGCAGGGTCAGGTGATTTGAGAGGAATACAGAAATGCAGCTCACCACTGTGCGGAGAAAATTCATGCAGTCAAAGCTCAATTGGAATTGAAGTTGGAGAGTATTGTGGGGAGCAATAAAAAGAGATTATAGTAAATGGGATTACATCAGGCTGCTGACAGGTTGCTACTGGGATTTGCAGGGCTCCATCTTTGGGCCATTTTTCTTCCACATCCTCATAAACTACTTGGACACAGAACTTGAAGGGTAGCTAATTAAGTTTGTTAATTGTACTAAATGGGGAGGACCTGGTGACTGCCTTGAGGGCAGGAACACCCTGCAGAGAGATGCTGACAAATTAAAGGGCTGGGCAATCACCAACCATATGAAGTTAACAAAGTGCCAGATTCCACACCTGGGATGGGGCAACCCCAGATGTACGTATGGACTGAGGAATGAGATGCTGGAAAGCAGTGCCATGGAAAGGGACCTGGGGGTTCTGGTCAATGGCAAGTTGAATATGAGTTAGTAGTCCCCTGGCAGCCAGGAGGACCAACCCTGTAGGGCATCAGGCACAGCATCACCAGCTGGTCGAGGGAGGGGATTGTCCTGCTCTGCTCTGCTCTGCTCTGAATATTGTGTGCAGTTTTGGGCACTGCAATATAATGAAAGGTATTAAGCTCTCAGAGAGTGTCCAAAAGAGGGCAATGAAGATGGTGAAGGGCCTTGAAGGGAAGCTGTATGAGGAGTGCCTGGAGAAGAGGAGACAGGGGAGAGCTTATTGCAGTTACAACTTCCTTGTGAAGGGAAGAGAAGGAGCAGGCACTGATCTCTGTGGTGACCAGTGACAGGACACGAAGGAATGTCCTGAAGTTGTTTCAGGGAAGGTTTAGGTTAGGTGTTAAAAAAGTTTCTTCACCCAGAGGGTGGTTGGGCACTGGAAAAAGCTCTCAATGGAAGTGGAGGATTGTACTGGACAATTTTCACATATTTGTGTGTGAAATTACAGGAAAATATGTGTACACACAAGCCCATTATTTTTTTATTCTCTTCTCACGGCCTAAGATGGATAGCAAAAATAATATTGAACAACTGTGGGAAAAAAAAATCTTAATTTTTTCTGTAGGATCCTAGGTGGTACAGTTGGTCTTCTCCAGGTAGGAGATTTCTGTTCTAAAGTTTGTGCTTTGTTAGTAAGGCAAAATAGTGTCATGATGGGAAATATTGTGCAGCTGGGAAAAGAATCTTGAAAATACTGTTATGCTGATATTCTCTTTCTAGAAAATGTCATGTTTTCAAATCTATTTGACAATTTTATTAAAGTGAAAAAGGTGGTTCAAGGTTCTTTTTGGTTTTGTTTGTTTGTTTTTTAATAAAAAACAAATTTAAAAGAGGATGCAACAGGATGGAAGAAAAGTGAAGAGTATGACCTGTAATATGAGTGATTACTTGGGGGATGGAGAGAGCTGCACAATTAGTATTACTGGTCTTTCAAATAGAATAGAGGCTAGTATGTTTGTCAGATTTAAGCTAACAAGATCACAGAGAATAATGGGTTATCTAGTATTCCACAGAGTGCATCAAAAGAGGAATGTGTTAGTGTAAGAGAAGAATCAAGAAGTAGATGTTGGTAAATGCAATTTATTATAAATTATTATACATTATTAGTTTATAATATGTTTATTATAAATTAGTAGGTTTACACTATTTATTTGTAAGAGAAAAGGATAGCTACTATAAAGCAAATATCTTCACCTCGTATCATTATGCAACTACTAATTAAACCTTTCAACCTCTTTTCATTGTTTAGTCCCTATACCTGCCTGGTTTCAAAGATGGATCTAGCAAGAATGACTTGTTTGAATGAAGCAGACATTAATGAAAACATATAAGTTTTTTTTTTTTTTATGTTTGACTCATCTTTGTTAGAATATTTGCAGTTTAAATATGAATACTTCAGCAGAACACTATTTTTCTCAATGCTAGGAGGAAGTCTTTGAAATCTAACCAAGAAAATTGGTGATTTTTTTAATAATAAAACATTCCTGAATTTCTTCTCTTGCCATGTTGCAGAATGCACCACTACTCCATGAACTCAATAAGTCATTGCTTTTATTTAAAATGCCTATTAATACAGGCAATAGAACTGGGTTCAAGAAAATTTACAGGTGATTTTTTAAGCTCAAGGTGCAATCCCTACTGAAGAAATAAATAGTTAACTGCTCTGTAAAGGCCTAATGTTCATCATGTGGATGAAGGGGTTTGTGCAGTGCTTCATGGACATGTGCTGTTACCTACAGAGCATTAGGGGGAATGTGAGCATTCCAGAGATTCCTGGCTGCAAGCCTAGATTTGATGTCTTTATTGTGTCTCTTTCATATCTGTCCATTTGTTCCTTCATATTGGATCATCACTGTGTGGCAGTGGGGACATTTTATAGAATCTCAGTCAGTTTAGTCATTTGGAAAAAATCAGAATGGATTGAAATGCTCAATTCAGCTAGGAATGCTAGGAAACCCACCTAAATTTAGATTATTATTATTATTTATTCTGGTTTTCTTTCTTTTTTTTTTTTTTTTAAATTGAATTATCATTCATTTAAGATAAAGCATTGATTTTCTGAGTTGTTTCCATTTATATAGATACTCTGGGACACATCAGAAGAGGTCATATCACCTCCAGCTGCACCATAGTGCAAGGTCTGTAGCGGTCATACTTGTATTCTGAATAGATACAGTGGACAAGATCTTATGTGGGAGATTTTCCAGGAAGAGTCAAGTGCCCTTGATATGGTAGTCATACAGTACATGGTAACCTTCCACATAAGGCCCAGATCAACCCATGGTGTTGTTAGGGTTCTTGAAGTTCACTGAGTTTCATGTCTAATGTAAGATCTACTGGCACATTTTATAAAAGGTTCACATACGGTTTCATAGTGAAGAAATTATAAAATATATATTTGAATAAGACTGAAATAATTTTTATAAAAGACTATAATGAAAGAATAATTTACTAGTGAAAACAGAGCTGTGACAAAATGAGGATACAATATTTCAAAATTAGATATTAACCAAATGTACATCAAAGTGTTCTCAAATTAGTTACTTCTATAGAACCCCAGATACTAATAGCAGTTTTAAGAGATGCATATTTTAGAATTAATTTGTTCATATGCAATAATGTAAATTTGTTAATTTGAAATGTAGATACTGTATTTTTTTAAAAACCTGTTTTCATCTGCACTGAAAACTGGAAAGGGCAACAGAAATAATATGCCCTTTGCAGTGCAGATGAAAGTAAGTTAGATAGTTATTGCAGTTATTTTCTACACTCAACTGAGCAGAGACAGGAAAGGGCCAGGATTTAAATCAAGACATCCTCCAAAATAGAACTATAGCCATGGTTGTGCATGCCTCTGCAAGTAGGATACATTTACTACCTTCATTTACAGAGGACATTTCTCAGCCAGTTCATTCTGGATTAGACCAAGCCTGTTTCTTTGGAAAAAAAAAAAATGAAAAAAATTACTGGCCTTTGGCCATTTTTTTTAAGCCTAGTATCTGTTTTTAAGAGACGCTTTTCTTTGTGTGTATGTGCATGTCTTATATATTCAGTATTCAAGGAGTCACACAGAGTATTTGGATACACTAGTAGTCAACCAAGCAGATCTCCAAAATCATTTCTGCACAGCAAATGACCAAACTGCATTAGGTACTTAGCTGAGTATATTGTTATGTGTTGTTTAGGAGAGGTAATGTAAATTCACAGTATTGTGCACTGTCTTCATATTTGCCTTGTAATATTCATGATATTTAGGAAAATTTCAACATATAGCACCCAAAATAAACTTCAGAGGTGTATTCATGATATGATTTAGTGGGCATGGTGGTATTCAGTCAAAAGTTGGACTTGATGATCTTAGGGGTCTTTTCCAACCTTAATGATTCTATGATTCCACAATTCTAAAAATATGAATAATTTTACCATCATACTATGTTGATGATTTTAGACAAAATAACACCACTTTGAAATAGCTGAACAATGAATGTTGTCCTTCAAATGAGAAAAATATAGCACAAAGGAGTGATTTTCAGAATCTAGAAATGAATGGATATTATTCAAAGTTTGTTCAAGAACTGCAGAATTTTTGTATAGCTTGTTGTCAGACATTCAGTATTTGTGTATTGGGAAAAAAATCAGAAATATCTCAAATCTGCTACTGATCATGAAAGTGTTTTGAATATTAAAACCCCCTATGAGTAGGGAGCCATGCTTTTGTCCTTTCTGAAATGTGTTACCACAGAGGCAGCAGCTTGACTGACAGACTCAGCTGTGCCCTGCAGGAGTCAGCCACAGGTCAGCCACAGCCTCTCTTCACCCAGCTCCCGTGCCCTGCAACTCCCTCTGCCAGCACTGGGACCCTGAACAAATGGCCCAAACATGCATTAGAGAACGTGTAAAAGAAGGAAGATTATAGAGAAATGAAGAAATTAAAAGATAAAATAAGAGCAGAGAAACACTGCATCTTGAGATCTGTCACTGTGCAGCACTGGAAGTGGCAATACTCCACTGCAGCTGGTACTACTTTGTTGAAATTGCTACAAAAAGTCGGGAAGCATTTCAGAGGGATTGCCAATGTGTTGGCTAACCAACCGTACTTAGGAATTTGATGTTGAATATAAAGGATGTATTTTTGCTCCAGCTTCAATCAGTTCCTCTTGCTACATCCTGTTGTCGTGGTCAGATGAGCAAGGTCAGATGCACACTGCAATTTTGTTGTATGTGCAGTCCATGAAGGAGGTCTGTACAGCTGTTTACAAAGGAAGGAGGAAAATAAGACACATCTCTTGTGAAGAGGGTCAGAGTGCATATGGAATGCCATACCCCTTTAAGTCCTTTGGAAAAATACATGTGAGGGTTTTTTCGTATTTTCCCTAATGTTTGAAGTCTATTTTCTGGATTATTTTAGCCTTTTTAAAAAAACCCCCATAACTATAGATTTCAGCATGAGCAACAAAACACGATTTTGCACATATCTCAAATGAGCAAAAGTGGCTATTCAGGCCAATTGTTAGGACTCAGAATAAGATGCCAAGAACTGAGATTTTAACATAATCAGTGCCATTTTTGACCCTGAATAAATTACTTTAATTTGTCCTGTGGCGTAATGGTTAGCACTCTGGACTCTGAATTCCAAGGGCCCGAGTTCAAGTCCTCAGTAGGGACCGTCCCCTGGGCAGTTAAATGCCTCCCTGCCATCTGATCCCGTCAGATCTCGGATGCTCAGCAGG
>JAWWEU010000081.1:127038847-127081483 GCA_035583155.1 Acropternis orthonyx | reverse complement strand
GCTTTTGGGGTCTTTGATGGTTTATGACTCCTTTTCATCTACCTTTCATGTGAATGTCCTGTGTGTACATGGTCTTCCTAGAGTAGGTTGGTGGCTTACTCCTTTGATTTGGTTCAGAGATTTCACCATCACACACATTCTGACAAGTTGAACCCAGGAGACAAAAAGTAAACAACAAACAGGATTTATTTTGCTTTTATTTAGATTCCCAATTTTTACTTTGCAGACATCTAAATGGGATTCAGGTTTCCAGGTTCCATTTATAGTCAATGCAGAGAAATAAACAACAAAGTGACACTTACCTTATAATGTTTCAGTGAAGGACCTTTATTGTGCTGGGCCAGCTGATTCATTTTTAAACAGATTTGTACATTGTAGACATATAAGTCTGGTCAAGACAGTTCTACTTACATAAGTCACTGAGCACTAATGTAGTAGCAGCAGTGCAGAATTAGTATCTCATTTCTTTGTAGAATTTGGGAAGTAACAAGGTGCATATTAAAAAAAAAAGAAAAGAAAATATTTTGAAGATTTCTGATTTTTTCATGATACCATTTTAGATGCCATTCTATTGGGAGTATCTCTGAAATTACTATAGGAAAGGATGGAGATCATCTATAATCAGTCTCAGATGAAAAGGCCTGTGCCACTCCTGGATGGATGTGTTTACATAGTAATACCCTGCTGAATTCATTGCTTGTCAGATACCTTGAATTATTTTTCTTAAAAGCTTATGGATACATAGTATTGACATTACCATATATAGATATACACATCTATACACATTAAAAAAAAAAAAAAATTGTAGGGCTATGCTACCTGAATCAAACATTCCAGTTTTGCCATAATTGTATTACTGTTAAGATTTTAATTATATAGCCGGGAAAATTATTGGTTTGCTAAGGAATTTGAGCCTAAAAAATAAATAAGAATATTCTCACTATTTTACTACAAATCAGCAATGTTAAATATGAAATACAGTTTGACAAACAACTCAGTACCAAATCTGCAGAATATGATTTTATTGGTCTTGTTATCAAAATGAAATCATGCAAATATACTCCACAAATCACTAAGGCTGTGATTATATAATAATAACTCATTCTCAAAAAGAAGATATTTGTTGACTTGATGATTTTACAGGTTTGATTGCACTGTGAAATCTGTGTTCATTACAGAGTCAGTTTCTTTCAAGAATGCCTGATTAGTCTCTTTACTGAAGTCATTACACTGACACCTTGGGATTTACCAAAAATCATGATGGGATTGTACTAGACAGTCACCAATGCACTACTGCTCTAACCAAAATGACTGCTTGCTACTCCAACCATCTGTATCTTAGAATCTGAAAGTTTGTGAACTACTAAATATAGCCATGACTATTGACAGTCTGGGTATTTTTGTTTTTTATATATTTCTTTTTTTTCCCCCTTAAAAAACAAATGAAGCCAAACTAAAATAGTCAATGAAATTGATTATTTAACATTGTAACTTAAGTCTGATCAAAAAGAAGATTATTCCTGTCATTAGAACTACACAAATCCTTCCTTGTAACACTTTAATATGATTTGCAAGATCTGCTTTGGTTTCCTAGCTGAATGGTGTGATTTGTTAGCCAACCTGGAATGTTATAAGCTTTGTCTATAGCACTGATATCCAGATTTTCCAGAGTATGTGTGTTGTCTCAGGAAACTCCTGAAAGCCTGGACATTTCATTTATGACCTTTGTTCAATGAAGCAATTATACATGTACTTATGTCCTTTTGTATTCAGCTTTATATATCTTGCTTATTTTGTACCCACAACTTGATCAATGTCCTTCTGGGTTAGAGGGCATTTTAAGAGAGATGGATATGTTCCTTCCTTCAACTAAAAATTGTTCTCAAAGATATGTTTCTGCAACCAAATTCAGACAAAGAGGGTTATCTCTCTTGGAGTGAAAAAAGACAAGCTTGAAATATTCCATTGTACTGAAGATAGTAGCAGGTAACACAAATCTTGCAGTTTTAAATCACTGCAGCTTGGTGTTTGTTCATTAAAAAAAATAAAATAAAAATAACTGATCTCTGAGTTGCTGCCTGGGTTTTGAGGGTTTTATAGAAATTTGGGGAGGACAAAGGACTCTTTGGACTATGAAGACTTAACATTACATCATTCTTCCCTAAGTCATTCCTAGATTGATGATGATGAAAAATCTGACCTGAAAATCCATTTCAAACATTTATTACTATTTCAGTGAAAAAGTACTTCCAAATGTCTTATCTACACATTATATTAAAACAGTAACAGAGATTGACATTATCTGTTTCAGTGTTCAGAACACATGCTTCAGTTCCTAAATACTTCTATCTTTAAGTTGTATTCCCCTACTTTTGCCAGTTCTCTTACTGAAATGTAGTCAACTAATCCTAAGAAATTGTCTTGTTGACCTTCCTCAAATGTTATAATACATTTTTCAATAAAAAAATCAATGCAAACTGAAAATAGGAATCTAATTTGATGAGAATAGTGCAATGTGTTATACTAGCAATGAAATAGCTAGACATGAAAAGATGTGAGAATTTTTATTAGTATTATTTCCAGACAATTGCAACTTTCCAATATAATAATTTTTAAGTTGTATAGCTATTTGCACTTTTTTTTTTTTAATACTAAATTTCTCAGATATCTGGCACTCAAAGCAACACTTTCAATTTTAGACTCACTTATGCAGAGGACTGAGATGTATTTTTTGTATATATATTGAGCTGGTTTGTGTCTGTATGGCTAATACTTTTTGTGGAGTTTCATAAATTGTTAAGTCATTGGAAAGATAAATAACTAAAGAGAGATGCGATCTCAGGTTTGGGAAGATGATGAATACAGTTCATCATAAGCCTGCTCCTGCAAAGTATTCTTCTTGCCTCTAAGCTGTGCCAATTCGTGTAAGAGCACAGATCTCTCTTGCTTGGCAAGTTGACCTATACAGGAAGAACTGCCATGTAAAACCATGACAAATATTTGACAAATAGCACTTTCTTTATTATTTAAGCTGAGTTATTTTCTATAATACTAATGCTGAAAAACATGCAAATGTGCGTAAGAGGTTAAATACTTGCTTACTTATCCTTCGTCTCTAAATATTGAATGAACTGAAGCAATTGCTGTTATAAGACCTGAAGAGGTATAACAATATCTTTATTGATACACACCTAATGTGCCACACACTGGATTTAGTACCTATTTTACATATTTATATATAAAAATAAAAATATATATATATGGCTATAAATATTAACCATTCTATTTAATGTCATATGGAAAGATTGACATCAGATTGTAGTTCTTATTGGCCTGATGTAGTAATGTTATATGTATATCAACCTTTCACTGCTGGCAGCCATTGCAAAAAAATGGACTGCAGAATTAATTGATCTTCAAAGCCTGTCGTACATGTATTTCAGTCTAAAAACACTTGTAGTCCAACCACAGATTTTAAATTGGGGCCTTACAGGAATGAAGTTGAGAAAGTTACATCATCTCATGCAGCATGCGGTATGTTCTGCCAAAGGTTATCTACAGCAAACACACAGTTCACATATGTAGCTTATTCCCACCTCAGGGAACAACTAGTTCTGACACATTTGTAATATGGGGATGTGACACGAATGCAAACATGATATGGTTATGCAAACACCGAAAGGTCATGCTCCAAAAATGCAAGGATAGGCTGTTCAGTATTTTCAAGACAGCATCTGAGCACATATAAATGTAGTAAGAGATGTATATTTGGTTTCCAGGATCAGTGGTTTTGGCGGGTCAGAAACAACAGGGTGATGGATGGATACCCCATGCAGATTACCTACTTCTGGAGGGGACTGCCTCCCAGCATTGATGCAGTTTATGAAAACAGTGAGGGAAATTTTGTCTTCTTTAAAGGTAAGAAGGAAAAAAAAGTAAAATTTTACGTAATCCTTTTGACTGTGATGATTTCTTGAAACATAACTTGCCTATTTTTACTGATGATTTGTAAATCTTGTTGCAAATTTGTAGCTAAATGAAGATTATATGTTTACTCATTTGGCAACTACATCTTTAATTCATGATTACCCAGATTACAGTACCAGATTATTTGCTCTTACATATTCAGTAAAAATTTGGAAGTATAAATATGAGACATAATAACACAGTGATCTACCATGAAATCCTTTTTGAAAAATGTGGATTAGGAAGCAACAATGAGCACGTTTCCATTATTAATTTTCTTTGTGGTTTTCTTTGCTTTCCTTCTTTTTTACAAATTAACTTCTCATATATTTAAATGGCATCTCTGCTATATATATCTCGCTGTACTGCACTGTATGTGTTTCATCTAAGAACTGTGATGTTAGGAGTTCCAAGTGGGAAAAATAATTATCTTTTTCATAGGTGTCTATTTCATATTGGTAAAGAGACATAAACTCCAGAAAATGGGTGGTATAGATTGAATTGTTGCTAATCATTCTGTTCATAGTTTTGCTCCAGACATCAGCTGTTCTTCAAAATTAAAGTTCATGAACCTGTACCTAATTTAGTTTTAATGAGAAAATTATCCTATATGTTTAATAAATGCATATTTAGCAAGAAAATTTTGCAAATTATGTAAAGAATGTTTTCTAAGATGATTTGAGAGAAGAAAGAAGAAATGGAATAGATATATAGAGATGTGAAAAATTATTCAGATATTTAGTGTGGTGATTAATTTGTTAATGCATTACAAAAAAAGGTAGAATACTTTTTTTACATTATTATATCAATAATTCATTTTTGCAAGTTGAATCATTGACATGGAGTTAGAAATAATATTTCATTCACTATGAAAACACAATCTTGGGAATGTTAAATGAAAAATATTTAATAGCATGCAGAAACACTACTTAACAGTACAATGAAATTTATGTTTTGCTGATAGGGAAATTGTAGTTTTTATGTCAATTGTGTGGAAAATTACATTCCATATAGTACATTTTCTATTTATATGACTTCAATACAGCATATGCTTTTACTTCTGTTACCATAAAATGAACTTCAAGCCATTAACTCTGGGAAGTTGATAAGACTGGGAATCATGATCAAAGTACCTTCATCCCTCTGCTTGATTTTTGGGTCCACAGGACATGAGAGGATACAAATATTATTTGTTGGATACTCCTTTGCTCACCACTGCTACACAGAGCAAAGGAACTACCCTGTGAATTCCAGACCTCTGCCTTAATAATGCTGGGATCCATTACCTGAGTTCCAGACAAAAATGATCAAGCTTACTCTTATACCTCCTTTCTTTTCCTTCCCAGTGACCTTGAAGTATGTTTGGTTTTGTTTTTTTTTTCCCATTATTTAACTCTTTACCCAATGCTGACTGGCTCCTGTTAGGTCTTAGAGGAATGAGTTGAATCAGTAGTCTGTAGGTTAGAGATTACAAACAACGGAAGAAGGGAACTTCTCTATTTTCTATCTGGGAAATTAAACCAGAATTAATTAAAGCAAGGAGGAGCAGCACGATTGTGCTCTTAGAAGTCAGAATACAGTGTTTTCCTTTGTCATCCCCAGCTTATGCTATCTGCTTTCAGACCAGTTTTGTGCCTTGTAGATGATATCATATGATACTTGAATTTAGTGCTGCAGGTATTTTTCCAAATTATTTGTTTTCAAAGTTCCTTACACTGTTTTTCCAGCAACATTTGTATTGCCCCTTTATTTAACAAAGTCAAAAGTCCTCATATTTCCTTCTGTGCTTTTAAAAAAATCTTTTGCTTCTCTGCCACTTCTTCATTATATTCAGTATCTAACTGATGGTGTTTGTCTGACAGTGTAATTCATGTATTTCCACTGCCACAGAATCAAAAGGTTCAACTGAGTCTTTTGTACGGTGTTCTTGAAAATTCTTTTTAACCAGGATCTCAGCTGCCTTGTGGAAGATTACAGAAGTCTATATAAACAGACTGTAGGTAAACAATCATTGTCTTGTTTCATCCATTCCCTCACAAAGTTTCTTCCTTGGAAAAGAGTACATGTCCTCCTCCCAAAGGTGCTAGAAATAGGCAAGTTGATGAGATGATGAGCAACTAGAATGTCTTATCCAGCTAGTGTGCTTTACCAATCTAAAAGTGGTCTAAACAAGCAAGTTCTAGAAGGAGTTTTAAATCTGAAGTCTGGCATACATAGGAGCCATCCCACCATGTCTCTGTGACCCCAATAAGATCACAACCCTGCAGATGTGTGCACATGTCCAACTCCTGTTGCTTATTCCTCACAATACATGTGTCTTTATAGAGGCATTTAATTTGGTTCCCCTGATGAAACTGACTTACTGGCTGGAGTGGCTGGAATTCCTTTGTGCTGTTCTTCAGATGCTCTCCTGCTGACCTGAGATCCCTCTCCAGGCTCTGGACATCTCTTGCTGGCACTGGCATCAAACTGTTTGGAGTGGGATGGATTGAGGTTCCGCTCCACCATCAACTATAGTTTAAAGCCCTTTTTACAAGCTTGGCAAGCCTATGAACAAAGATGCTCTTCCCTTTCTCTGCCAGATGGACCCCATCAGCCTCCAGTAGACCAGACCATGCTCATAAAGTACACAGTAATCTGGTGGATAGCTACTTATAAAAACCAGATGTTTACATTCTTATTATTCACTGCTGGTGTCTATGCTGAATGCTAATAACAAGATGGTACCATAGAGAGACTTTTTTTTTTTTTTTTTAAATGAGAAAATGGGAATAGTAAAATTCATTCTATGTACCCGTAGGAATTCATATCATGCTAGAAATAAAATTGTCAAGCCATCTGCACTGTTGAACGTCATGGTAAACCAAATGTAGCAATAGAAGGCTGCTCTAATACTCATACTACCAGTGCCTTCATCATAACTTTCAACTGCACTTACCCTATGGCCTGACAGTTTTATATTTATATATTATATAGTGTCAGATCACGGAACAGAGAAATGACAGAAACTTGATGTGGGAAATAGAGAATGAAGAAAAAGGAAATATGAATAATAATTTTGAGATACTAGTACAGAGACACTTGACCCTTGCTTGAAAGACTAAAGGTAAGAGGAAGGGTGACTGAGAAAAAACAACATTCAGAATTAGAGATTAGATATTTGAACTGATTTCAATTGCATGTATTTCTTTAAAATTTTGAGAATTCATCTCATCAGCCTAACACAGTGATTATATGCCATGTACTTCTTGCACTACACACACACATCATAATTGCAAATAATATGAACTAAAACCTCAGTAGCTGACAACCCAGGAGTATAACTATTTAGCATTCCAATTCTATAAAGGAAAAACTACAGTTGCTAAAAACTGCATAATTGTTTGCAGCAGTCAGTAGGCAGTTAAATAGTCTGAAGAATAACTAGTGGTAAATATTCATTATTTTAAGTGAAGCATAGCAACTGAGGTATCCTTTATTTCCAGTAATTTATTTTTTTTTTGAATGTCAAAGGTAGATGTTGAGAGACTTCAAATAATTGCATGGTTCATCCTTCTCAATTGTTTCCCTACAGTGATGATATTTAACAAAGTATTATTGCAAAAAGTAAGACATTTTAACTTTTTTGTCATTTATTTCATTCTCAGCTTGTGACCTTACCAATCTGCTTCTTATTATATTAGATCTTACATTAGGGAATAAAAGCAGAGAGATGAAACATTCAGAAGGTTGGCCAGACTTCATGAAACATGTGGTGCTTTATTCACTGTGAGAATAACAAATCTACCAACGAGAGTTTAAAAAACAACTTTGTAAAATAAATACAGTGGTGGTTTCTGCCAAGGGCATAGGTTATGACTCTAAAGAAGCATTAGTTATCTATAAGAAGAATAAAAATGTAACTATTCTACTTTTGCCTTATATTCTTTATCTCCATTATAATACAATTAATGGAGTGTACTGACTATTTACTGGTGGGAGTGAAACATGAGCTACATGGAAGCATACTGACAAGCATTAAATTGCAATACATTTTAAGGTACATAAATATAATTTAGGAATAAAATTAGCTCATTCTTATCACAGTTGGGCATTTTTGGCACTATTTTTCAGCTTTAACTTCTCCTAATATTGGGTTCTGATTTTCTGAAATCCTCTTATCAGTAGTTACTTACTTTCCTCCAGCTGAGGAACAGAAGCTAAATAGAAAAGAAATCCAAAACAATCAAACTAAAAATGAACCACCTAAAACCTCCTAAAAAATCCACAAACAAACAAAACATCAAAGTAAAAACTGTTGGCCAGATGGAACATTTGGATTTCTTATATACAGTACTTCTCATTAACAATCCACACAGTTATAGCAGACTAAACATGTCTTCCAAAACAAATGTTAAATAAAATTGCCTCTAGTTAGCATCAATAGGTCTTGCTCACATATGTTAGAGCTCTCAATGCCCTACTGTCTCCTTAAAGTACAGTTAAATTTTTTTCTCAGTTTACTAAGAAAGAATTTGCTTCTTAGTAAGAAATGATGTGAAGAATTTAGTTTCTTAAGTCTGTTCCCACATCTAGACTTTTCTTCTACTTCAGTATATCTGAATATGTAACAAATATTGGCTCAGCAGTGCCGTCACTTCTAATGGTGTGTTCTCAACCCTTGTTTATTTTCGTATGACGTGGTCTTGTTAATAGTTAATTTTGCCTCATTGGGTATGGCTGTTAATGATCTATTCATAACAATTCCTTTTACTTTTATTCCTTGTGAGGCACAGAGAAATGTATTGGCATTACATACATCACAGCATATGCCTCTCAATGCTGTGCAACAGCTGTCATTTTGAATGATCTTCTGAAATAGAAAAGAGCTGGCTCAGTATCATTTGCTGGATGCCATCTGTTGTTCACACCATAAGTACCAACTAGTAAGGTCCAAACCCCATGACTTGTCTTATCATTGCATTTGAAACTGCCATTAACATCTGAAGCCTTATGTGTCCGGTTGTGTGAATTGGCAAAAGTATAAACCACATGGGAGGAGGGAGAGAGAATGATGGAAAATGCTCATCTCTGTCAAGATCAAACCCTGTAAGTGAATTTTCTAAAGCATCTCACTAAAGGTAAATCACAGGTTAGCAGAGACCTTAATCCCAGGTCAACACAGACCTCAGCTTTCCATGACTGTTCTTCATAGATCTCTGTGTCTCTTTTATTTTCAGTGCTTCTAATGCCTCTGTTCCTACTCATTCTTTGAGTCCTTTTTTCTTTCAACTGGCAGGGGGGAGAAGATGGATCTGTTGATCAAACTGTAGTGTCTGTGCTTGGAAGTGGGTGACAAGCAGCTGTAAAGAAGGTGATAAAAAATTAACTCCAGAAACCCAGCAAGGGAGGGATGGAAACTATACCCCCTCTCCTAATTAACACTGTGATAAAATGAAAACATGCTTTAAATCACCACAGTAACACAGGGAGATTAGAAAAAACTCTCCCTTTAAACAAACATTTAGTATCACTGTGGGAGAGCTAAAATATAAAACTAATTGCAAAACATCTTTCCAGATTTTCCCTCTTGATGATTCTGGCATACACGTGATCCTAGGTCTTTGAGGTAATATTACATTCCCTTTTAAAATATTTATACAACACAGTACCTTAACCTCTTAAATCTGTGTAACAGCCACTCTAGCCTTACAGGTAAGTACAAAGACTAATGTGAACAGCCATGATTTTGTCTCTTAAGTCCCCATTTCAATTGTGTTTTGAGCAAAATACATTTTCAAACTTTTCCTCTTATATTTTCAATATTATCATCATATCATCAGAAATAACAGTGGATAGACCAAAGTGAAGTGTCCAAGAAGGCCAATTCAATATACATATTTGTGCATCTTCTCTAGACCTTTTTGTGATTTAACTCAGAATTCTGAGTCCACATGATGTCAAAGAGTATCTTCTCCTTCAGTAGAATTATTACTAAAAATAGCAATGCTTTTTGGAAACACAGATGAAGGTAGTGCTTTGAAGTGAAAATAAGCACATGTTTCCTACACAATGGAGGCTATAGTCTAACTTGAAAACAGTGTCCCTGTGGTCTAGGTGACAGAGCAAAGAGAAGACAGGCATCAAAGCAAGCTCTTCAAATAAGTACATAAATGCAAATTATGCTCCCTTTTCCCTATTTCTAGGGGGCATATGAGGATCTTTATTCCCTTTTTTTCAGCCAAAGCTGTCTGTGTTTGAAAGAGAAGGCTCTGCTGAAAAGACACAGGTGAGAAGTGTGTTTTGAAGAAGAATTAGAAGAAAGCAAAAATGTAAAATGATAGTTGCAAAAATAGGACAGGAGGCACAGCATGTTGAGAAGACCCTAGGGGAACAACACTATTTTTGGGGAAAATATTGTACTATAGGCTTAATATGAGATGATGAAGCAGGTGAGATAATTGTGGAAGTGTTCAGTGAGGAAGAGCTTGGCTGGGAAGCTAGAGCAAAAACTGAATCTTGAAAACTGGAGTTGTGGACTGGTGAGGTAAGCTATAAGAGAGAGCACAATGAAAGACCCATTCTAGAAACAGGTACTATAAGACACTGGTGTAACTGCTGCTTCTGTAGGCATGCATTCCCCTATATAGGCAATATATTTATCTAGTAGCTGCAACAGCAGGGATTCAGCCACTGAGCATTGCAGTCCAGGAAACACTAGGCTATTAGTCATATTTAGGACAGTAACCTGAGTAACCTGGGTAATCTGAGGTTTGTGTAGACATTGTGCTAACACCAGCTAGAGTCACAAAACTACCTTGTATTTTTGGAATGTAGTAAGTCAGTTGAATGGGTTTGATTGATTTATCACCTACATTCAAAGATTAAGTCTTACTGCCACTGGCAACCCCCCATTACTTTCAGAGACAAAAGATTTTCACCTGTGAGGCTTCAGAATCTCAGTTGGCTGTCTTTAGGGCACACTAGAATATATGTTAAAAAAAATAAATCATACAATTATTGCTGAAACAATCATACATCCTTCATAAGTACTTTAACTTCTTGAGAAGTACAGAGTAATAAAAGTATATGGTCTCTATGAGGATATAAATTTCTATTTTTTTATTTATTTATATGTTTTTGTACCTTATTTTCTTATAAAATTCACTCTTCTTTCCTCATGAAATGTAAAACTGTTTTGTAGTATTTCTGTCAATATATTACATTATCAACTACAGAGCCTCTTAAGATGACTTCATTTTCATTCTGGTTTTGATCGCTACATAGCTGGTATCAAAATATTCTGTGGCCTTATTGAAAGGAAGATGCTTTATAAATGCAAGGTATCTGTAAGGCATATTTAATTTTGCATTATCTGCAGTGATAGAACAATTTTCACTTCATTGTGTTTGGCAGAAGCACTACTATAGCCCTTTGGGAGTCTTTCTTATTTCTTAATATTAATATTGAGAGTACTGGTGACTAACACATATATATGCATGTGTATGTATATGCTTTTGCACAGGTAACAAGTTCTGGATTTTCAAGGACACTACTCTCCAGCCAGGTTATCCTCATGATTTGATAACACTTGGAAGTGGAATTCCTTCCCATGGCATCGATTCAGCAATTTGGTGGGAAGATGTTGGAAAAACCTACTTCTTCAAAGGAGATAGGTTGGTATAGGAATTCTGCAAGGAAACAATTTTGTGGGTATCATCTAAACATGTTAACCTCTTCTTCTTTCTCAAAAGAAGTCAAGACACTTAAACAGTTCATCTTCTGTTGATGAAATTAACTCCTCCTGCATAGACAGTCACACTGTTTTCACATTTCTTAGAGCTTAAATTATATTTGTGTAAATGTCCTGAAATGGGCATGTGTATATCCAGTAGAAAAGTTAAGTTTTAGAAGTAAACCAGCAAGTCACAGTTGTGGCAAATTTAAACTCAAATATTTAAAATAATGTATTTGTGTACACTCTTACCTGCTTCTTTTTCTCCAAATTTCTAAACCCCAGCACTTAAGCAGGAAAGGCATGATCCAAAGCTTTTTAAGGTTAGTGAAAATGACGTCTTTGCTACTATTTAAAAATAAAGTATAAAAGGGAGATGACAGCTAAACCTGGAAGCTAAAGAAGGATTTGAGGAGTTTCTGGGAATTCTTTTTAAATAAATCTTATAGTTCCCTTCAGAATTGACACATATTTATGATTAATAATAATAAAAGAAAAATGTAAAATCTGAGTTCTTTTCCATTCCTGAAAGAGATTTGCACTAGTCACTTAGTGTCTCTGTGTCTTCATTGACCTGTCTATTAAAAAGGGAAAAGAATATTTGTCTGCTTTATAGAGATGTCAAGACAACTCACTAATTTTTGAAACCCTCCAAGTTACCTGAATAATGAATTTTGCAGATTTTCCTACTATGTTTGTTGATTGATTTATCACTGTGAAAATTCTATGTGCTCAGAGAAAAAAAATATTCTTTATTAATAACTGTAATGTTTCTATTAGTATTATTAAACGTATGACTGCTTTTGTTACTGTGTGGTACTTAGGGTTCTCTGATAGTATTCATGGATGACTTAAGAAGTTAATTTAATGCACATCATAGAATATGTTTAGCACACTACAGTTAGTAATTTTTTTAGCAGTACTGTAATATTGCACTACAGATTGCTGCAACAAATTTTATTGTTAAATCATTTAAAAAAAAAAAAATTCTCCAACACTCCTGATGAGGAAAGTAGCTAACTAAGTAAAATTTTTGTTGTGTTTGAAAACTAGGTATCATTACAAGCAATCAATTTTCACAGTGAAGTAGAAAGTCATCTAAATAATTTGCTTCCTATGGTTGAGTAGATTTTTTTAAAAATGTAAATTCATTTTCAGGTAATAATTTTCCACCTCCACATACATATTATTAACGTATATACAGTAGGAATCTTTTGTGACTTGGACATTCTTTAGGCTTTATTCAGCAGTGTCCTTTTATATTTCCATGCATAGGCAGTTACTTGTAGCCAGGATTTTCCTAAAACACCACTGGTAATAACAGAAGATGAAAAGAACAAGCAGAGAGGAAACATCTGCTGACAGAAAAGCTGCTACTTAGAGTTAACAAGCACAATGAAGCTCAGCAGGATATAAATGCAGTACAGTATGTTAGAAGAAGACTGAACATGAGCCTTGCAGAGATAATTGAGCTATTAGAGGATATTGACCGTCAGTGGGAATAAACCCATATACCACTATGTGTATATAATACACAATGTGTATTGCTTATATCGCATTTTTTTCTTAATGCAAAGGTGGAGTTGGATTCTCCTGCTGGTTTTAGTAGTATAAGTCTGTTAAAGGTGTGGATCTTTTCCTGAAGAAGGTATAACATAAATATAACTTCTTGGTGGCATAAAGTAGGAATGAAAGGAAAACAAACAGTTATGCCAGAATCAATGTAACAAAGCATGTTCCACCTTATGTAACTAAAGGACCTGTATACTTCCTTTGTTTTGACAATAATCTCTAGTTAAGGAGCTCCCGAGCAGGATCTAGACAGAATTAAATGTCCCATAGCAATAGTATACATAAAAAAACCTTTGAGTAATAGAATTCAAAGCATCAAATATTGGCTGAAAAATAAAAATAATAGTTAAAACACAATCAACCAAAGAAACAAACAAACAAAAAAAATCCCATAAACCAAACCAGCAAGAAGATTTAAAAGTCAAAACAGTAAATGCTGTTGTAATATTGATATGTCTAAAGCAGCTATGTATGGAATGTTGTTAATATCTGAAATTATCTATTTAAACACAAATGATAATTCTTCCAGATAATTGTACGAAACTTAAAGAGGGGGGGAAAGATGATTACAGAAAATATTTTTCCCTTTTTCATTCCTTTCCTACCAGAACTGAGTAGTGCAGGACTAGATGATCATTTGCTGCACTTCTTGACACAAGACCTTGTTTATGCCCCCATCTGGTGCAACTGGTTTTACGTACTTAAAAGTTGAAATGAATATATTACTTTCATAAAACTTAGTCATCCAATGGTTCAGGATATAATTAAGTAAATAGGCTTCCATATAGAACATATTTTAGCAAATATTTTCAAAATTCCCTCTTTCTAAAGTTACAGAGTGAACTTTTATTTATTTTTCCTCTGTTACTTCATCAGTCTTTGAGATACAGTGACATAATTTATATAGTTTGTAAGGCTCAAGTCATCATTAGGGAGTTTGCTTGGGAACATTTGGCATGCCAAGTAGAATCAAGACTAGGCTTTTCCTTACCCTGTAGACATGCTGGTTATTGCAGCATAGATTGCTGAGGTAGTATTGTGATCAATCCTTCCCTAACAGGATATCTCATCAATGCTGAAAAAAACAACAGTTTGGGGACTTCTGAGTGTGTACTGAGTAGGTCCTCAAAGACTTTTAATGAAAAAGTATATTTTTTAAAGTCATTGAGGGATAGTGGAAAAACAGACAGGTTATTAAAAGAAGGAGCTCAAAAAGGTGAAAAGATTGGAACAGAAATAAGGAAAATTAATAGAATTATGCAGGAAGTAAATAGAGTTCTAGGATAGAGGGATGGAGAAAAAGATAATATATTTGTTTTAAAAAATGCAAACTAAGGATGAAGAAGCAGAGTCAAGATGAGGAAGAACTGGTTTCAATAGTGTTGATGTCAGAGGTTTGTTTACTATTACATGTTGTTCCTTGCTGCATGTAAACTCTCAAAATGTTACATTTCCAAATAAAGAACGTTGCTTTGTGGTCTGGTTGCTGGTGACTAGATTAAGAAGTCAGGCTATAAAAATAATTTATGCATAAGAAAAAATACAAATGGTTTTTAATCTAACTTGTTAACTCTTAACCCACTTGAAATCTGCCACCTTTTAATGTCATTGAAAGTTTAAAGCCAGAGAAATGCCTCAAAGGGAGCATTGTCTAAACTGAGGTGTTTAGACCACTTTATTTAAAAAAAAAAAAGGGGTGGGGGGGGTGATCAATTACAGTGTCTAAGTACCTTCACAAGGATGAAATATCATCCACTTAAGGAATGATGATAACAAGAATTTCTAAAAACTGAAGTCAAGTGAGGAAAAGGGTCAAGTTTTAGCAGTGACCAGATTATCAGTGATGGTGATATATTCTCAAGCTTTTGATGTCCTGAAGTTGTGAGTGGCTGCCTTTTAGTGTAATTTTTCATATGAATAAAGCTTAGAACTGGCTTATAAGACATGCATAGCAATTTAACAAGCAGTATAAAGAAGAAGAATTTATCAATATTATATGTAAGTGTAAATAAAATCACAAGTGTAAATACTTCTTACATGTTCAGGATTACTAGAATTTGCATGCTGAAGCTTTTTAAATTTGAGAGGGGCTGGCAAAAAGGCACAGAAGCAAGTTGAATTTTGTGTCACGCTGCATCTATTTAGTGATAATGAAATGAAAACCTACTGTAATGCATACACATAAATAGTTAAATTAAGATTGCTGAGAGTATTTTAATCTGAATCTGCTGTCATATTCATTACTAAAACGTTATGTAAAACATAAATGTATTTTTTTTACATATGTTGCATCTCTCTGTGTCATTGTAAAAAAGTCTTAAGCATCAGAATTGTGGTGATTATAAGTGAGATGCATGCTGGCTTACTTGTCAAAGTGAAAAATCTCCTATCTGCTTACATGAAACAGTTGTCCAGTCAGCAAATAGATTTCTTTGTAATCTGGTAGTATGTTCAAATGGAAGAAGTCAAGTATTCCCATTTGTGGCTAATGAGGGTAGCAAGTGTTAGAAGGGGAAAATATAAAGTTACTTATCTGCTGTCTTACAAATGAGCTTTTTTTCCTTCAAAAAAAATTTCAGGTACTGGAGGTACAGTGAAGAAATGAGATCCATGGACCCTGGTTATCCCAAGCCAATCACAATTTGGAAAGGTATCCCAGAATCTCCTCAGGGAGCCTTTGTCCACAAAGAAAATGGTATGCAAACTCTTGTTTTAATGATTTGCTTACACCCTCCATATAGGATAGAGTAGTAGGGGAATGATTGACTCTTCAGGTTAAGTAGTGAAGGAATTCTTGATTTATGAACAGAATATTTCTTGCTATAGAACCGGCTTTAGTGAACATGATGGTTTGTGCATGTACCATTTAATGTAAGGGAGAAAAAGCTTTCAAATTTAGTATTAGAAGCATTACTTTCCTTTTTTTTTTTTCTGCCTTTGTCTTAATTCACTTTATTTTTGTTCTCTGCTGAATTATAGTATATCTTAAAACAAGCTTCATAAACACAGTATATTTCTACTAATTTGTCAAGGTGTTGGCTGTTTAAACAGCCTAGGAAGTTATTGCTTTCACTTGAAAAAACTAGAGAAGAGAAACCGAATCTTTATCTAAGCAGAAATATCCCTATGAATTTATGTAAATCAAAGATATCATAAGACCATGAGGCAAAAATACAGGGATATTAATATGAAGTATTATTACATGCATCAAGATGCATCGTCACATACCTAGAACCTCGTCTGGACACATCTCCAAATGAATGAGAGCAGCCAAAATCTTCTCCATCTTATGAAAATTCAGTGCTACCCAGGGGATGTTGGCAGCTAGTCAATAGAGCCCTCAATTGCAGAGTTTGCATCCCTTTGATGGGAATAAAAAGTATACATTTGCTGTCACTTATCTTTGTTGGACAATTGTTATGTGGCATATATTATTTATTTATTTATTAGTAGGTTCTGAGTTTATTCTGTTTACCTTACAAGACAGCACACATATGTATTGCCATATTATTTTAATTTCCTCTTAATAAGAGAATAAAAATATTTATTTCCTTTTATAAACCATTTCAGTCTTCTATTTCAACCTCTAACTTGATTAAGTAATCTACCATGGAAATGTTTGGATTTGGGTTGGGTTTGGTTTTTTTTTAGTTGGTTGGGTTTTTTTGTTTGTTTCAGAAATATGTTTGATTGCTTTCTTGGTTTGTCTCTGTTTTATCCAGAGGAAGAAACCCTGTCTGTATTCTGGCCCTTTGGCTAGATTGAAATTTTTTGTGTTGCTTTTAGCAGGAAAGTAGGTCAGTCAAGATGATATTCTGCATACATCACACTCAGTAACTAACTGTTTGCAAATACACATATGTGTAAATAGTCACATACATTATGAATGCACAGACAAAGTGCATTTTTGAAGATTTACATCCAAAAGGAATTTAAAAGAATATATATATATATATATATATACAAATATATATACACATACATACATGTACATACACACACACACACATTATATATATATATATATGTGTGTGTGTGTATATATATATATATATATGTATACGAGTGTGTATATATGTATGGGTTTGGGATTTTTTCCTACCTTGATTGCATTCCCCATAACACATTTTCTGTATTGAGCTCAGATACATGTGCCTCCCATTACAAATGAAAACTGTCTTACTGTAACACCCAGACCAGTGACTTTGAAAGCACTGCAGAGGCAGAGCACTCATTCCTAAGGCAGGAAAGACTTTTGGTTACATTAAAGTCACTTCTCATTTTAACCTCAGTGTTTGTGATAGTCTGCCTGACTCTTTGAATGAGAAAGTTGGTAAAACATGACAAGAGATTATGGAGGATGTGAAAGGAAAGAGGGAAATCTTGGGCATCTCAGAAAACCTGTAAGGGCCCCAGGGCAGAAAAACAGACTGAAAATGGCACCATAAAGTTCCCAAGAAGACTGCTAAGACATTGTCCTTGAAATCAAGAAAACAGACGTTTTAAGATATAGTTCACAATTCCACTGTCATGTGTATGAGGAAAGAAAGAAACAAAAGCAGATACGAATAAGATATATCACAGCTTAGTTGTAAAGAAGTTGATTGCACTTTGTTTGAAACTGGTTTTATTCTTTGGACAGAAGCAGAGTTGATAAAGAACTTTTACTATATACCTTCAAAAGAGAATATCTGAAAGCAAGTCTTTCAGTAAATCCATTTAATTTTAAAGCATACTTTTTTCTTTCCTTTGTCTTTCCATTGTGTAAACTATGCAAATAAACACCTCCAATAACTCTAATCATGAAGGGGTTCCCTTCACTGATGGTAAAAATTTGGGGACAAAAACTAATTTCCTACACTAATCAGCATCCTGACTCAGTGTCCTAAAAGCTTGGTAAGGTAAAGGTAACATCTTTGAAACTCTCCCTGCTACTTCTCATATTGTGATTTGTTTGCTAACACTGTAGCAGTAACTCTTAGGAGAAGGTGGAGAAGAAATTTCCTTTCTTTTTTCCCCATGGAATCTCAGATCACACAAAGTTCTCCAGATTGGAGAAATCTTTGTTTCTACCTTGAGAGCAACACGGAAAATGTTACCTTCCAACTAGAAATTCTGCTAAAGTGAATATTGAGGCAATTTTTAGGGAGAAGAAAGAGAAAAGGTAGTCTACTTTATTAGTCCATTGGCCTTTTTTTGCCTTGTACTTACTATATGAGTACATTTAACATGTTAGTGACTGCTAAGCCCTTCAATGCTGTTTGGGTCAGGTATTGCACTCACTACTCTCAGTGACTAGTACCTGGAAAATTGTAAGTAGCAGCTCCCAAAGCAGGCTCAACAAGCCAAGATTAGATGAAATTACTTTCAACCATTGTGTGAAGTCATTTGTTCTTCAACAAGAAGCAGCAACTACTCAATCTCTTAGAACTAACCTTCTCTGCTGGTAACTTCCATCTTTCAGCTCTAGCTGGCTGTTATCTTGGCTCCTGCCTCAGCAAAAATGGCAGAGAAGTTTAAACTAACTTCAAAATTTCCCAGAGGAAAATGTGCCCTGATTGAAAAATTTTTATTGGATCTATAGTGTCTGGCTATTCCTTTGCTCCTTTGATTTTAGGAGTTTTAATTTGACCTTTTGTTGTATAATATCAATTACTACTAATTAATATCTGTATTCTGACTTACCTGTACCCCTGATGTATACATACATATACTCCGCATATATGTACTAATATATATTTAGAGATGTCATATCTTTATACAGTCTCTGTATATGTATTAGAATACTGATAGAGATAATATATCAAATTTCCATACTTGAAATATTTATGCAGTACCAGTATGTGCAGTACTTTCTTACATACATGTTATTATATGAAATGTGAAGATGGGGTAACCTGTGATTCAAAATACTGAAATTTTGCATTTTATAATACTTTTCTTTTAAACTGGAGATTAATTTAAGGAATTTATATATGTTAAAATTTAAAATATCATCATATTTAAAGAATTCCAGTCCCCATTTTTGTTTTATTCCAATTGGAATAGAAGGCATTTTCTGAACAAGTCTAGCTACTGTTTTGAGACAGCTCAGTACTTTTTGTTTCTTTGCTTTTGTTTTTGACCTGTACTAGACCTTTCAAGAGATCTAACATATTTTCATGTAATAAAACTGCTAGGGATTAAGAAAAAGAAAATGGTACCTTTTCATTGGCGAGGAAGGCTATCGAAATTACAAAAAAACATAATGTAGAAGAATGTTGAAATACTTAAATATTCTGAAAATGATACTAGATGATGAAGCCTTTTTTTACAGTTTGAGCTGCAAAATACACTATCAAATTTTTCTTTCTTTTTTTTAAAGTTGTAAGAAAATAACTGCTGATTGAATAGGCGGCTACTAATATTAACTTCAGATAGACAGTTACCAACCTTTTCAGGAAACATTGTTAAAATGATGAATAGTGCCCCATCTGCCCTAGTAGGCTTTAGTACTGCAGAAAATAAGGTGAGGCCTATAAAGTGAAAGCACAGAAAAATCCAGCTGTTTCCATTCAGAGCATAAGCAGTAGAAGGAAGTTCACACATCCTGAAGGTTTATTTCTTGCCAGATCAATGTCAGTTTTCAGTTGGGATAATAATGTAGTTTCTTGGCAAGAGTCACAATTTTTTCTCCATTTAGGCATGTTTAATAGTAACAAAGCATTGCATCTGAATTAACAAATACCAGTTCTTTACAGGAAACTTTAATCTGGTTACACCTGTTTTCTCATGTGAAAGGTGCTGTTACTTTATCCAATTTCCTTCTGGAGTACAGAATAGAATGGTACAGCAATAGGCTATGTGCCATTGAAGAGGGACAGTTCTTATTTCTGGACAGCATAGCAGAGCATTGCAATTTATTTCAGTAGACTTCCCGTCTTGTAGAGGTTGTGATACTTTGAAGTCCTGACTCTGAGGATTCCAACTCCAGCTGCCTTTTCAGTGAATGGACAAACCAGCTCTACCCTGGCTTATCATAGATCATATTCTCTGAAATTCTTTAATTATATTTTTTTTATAATGAAAGAAAATAAAATCCCAGTTTATTGAGTAAAAAACAACAAAACCCCAAAAACAAAAAACCACACAAACCCCAATGTTATATTTTCTAGAGACAGTAAAGAAATTAAATTTCTAAAGACTCAAAGTCTATGCCTTATGTATTTTTTATTTTTTAATTGCAAATGAAAAACTTATACCAGTAGTTTCCATCATGGTGTGTTGTTGACATGATTGATATGACCGTGAATGATTGCAACTTTCTTTCTCAGGCTTCACGTATTTCTACAAAGGGAAAGAATACTGGAAATTCAATAACCAGATGCTCAGGGTGGAACCTGGCTATCCCAGATCCATCCTCAAGGATTTTATGGGTTGTGATGGACCAACAGAGCGAGATAAAGACCGACACAGCCCTCAAGATGATGTTGACATTGTCATCAAACTGGACAACACAGCCAGCACTGTGAAAGCCATAGCCATCGTCATTCCCTGCATCCTGGCCTTGTGCCTCCTTGTCTTGGTTTACACTGTGTTCCAGTTTAAAAGGAAAGGAACACCCCGCCACATACTGTACTGCAAACGCTCTATGCAAGAGTGGGTGTGATGTAGAGTTTTGGTTTTTTTCTTTCCCTCCCAGGAGTTTGTGGTAACTTGAGATTCAACACAAGAGCTGTTATGCAGTTTCCTAGCTAGGAGCGGGCATCTGTCAGTCTGAAACAAAGCTGATTCCTAAAACCCAGGGGGTTGCCTGTCCTGTGCATGAGTGGCGATTCGCTCAGCTGGGAAGCTTCCATGATACACAGTATCTGCTGTTTCTTCAGTCCTTTGTCTTTCTTTGTCATTCAATTCTAGGCCTTTCCTCTGCACGCTCAATGCCCTCTAAACTATCAGGATTACTTAAAGAAGAGGAAAAAAAAAAAGTCTCCAATGTTTCTACATTTTTCCCTTAAGGCCTGTTTCCCTTTGAAAAATTTTTTGCTGAAAGTAAAATTTTTTAGAGAAACACAACAACCAACAATGGAACTTTCAGGAAAGTGAGAAGACCCAAAACAGCTTTGTCTCCAAAGAGGATTGCTTTCTGTCTGCTACAGATAAAGTCCTATACTCCTACTTCCAGTTTTGTCATGTGGGAGACTTGGATGACATGCAGGACTTCAGACTGTTTGGACAGCCATTTTCCAACAAACAAGGGGCCAAAATATCTGCAATATAGTAACAGCCTTAATAATACATTCATTTTGTGTTTTTTACAGCTGCTCTGGGCTATGTCCTCAATGTTTTAAACTCATTTATATTCAATTCTATATTCAAGCAGAACCTTTTTATTGGTTTGTTTGATTTTTGGTTGGTTTTCCTACATAATCTTTCCCAAGCTGTATCAAGCCGACTGCCCCAGGCCTTTCGTAGGTCTGTCAGGAGCACTCATTCCAAAGCATGGTAAAAAGCAGTGTGTCAATGAACTAAGCAACAGACATGCTATTGCTAAACTTGAGACTGGTATTATACTGGTGGTGTAACCCTTTGAGAACTATTGCATCTGTTTTCAGAGTCTGGTGGATGTTAATCTTGAATATCATTAAATTATAGGATTGTGTTTGGGTAATACAGGTTTTAAAAGAAAACCAGTTTTTCAAAACAGATTTCCTGTGACTTCAAGTGAGTGTTTTTAATTAATTGCATTATTGAGAGAAAAGCATTTGTAACATAAATAGAATACAAAATATGTTTACCAGCTACTTTCTTTTTAAACGAACCAAACCTATTTTAATTATTTCTACCATTAACCAAGGATTTTTCTGAAATGGCAACAATTTTATAGCTTAGCCATCTTATCTTAAGCATCTTGGATTTCTCTTTTGAAACTATGTTGCATGATAGTTCCATTTGCCTTTGCAGAGGTACAGTTACAGTTTCAAAGGAAAGGTAAGACAATGACTCTGATATTGCATGAGTATCCTCTGGTGTGTTACCCCTTTGCATGTTCATCATAGTTCTCAAAGGGTTAGTCAAATTTCTGGCCTTCAGTCAAACATGGTATCACTGACAGAGCCAAGGGACCACCAAAATATTTTGTCATTCTGTGTGATTTATGCTAACAGCAGTATTGTCATTTTCATGTGACCTGCAGAGCAGGTTTGTATCAATATTTTTTTCCTAGAGAAAAGTCAGCAACTGACAGACCTCTTTATTGATTTAGGAGCTGCTTCTCGCAGTGATAGGCTTTACAGTCACTGGGCTGTGAACTTATTAAAGATGGTCAGAATGATGCACCCCAAAAGTTAGACACCTGGTTTTTTATGAAAGCCAGAATTTGAGGGGAGTAACTTTTGCAACAATGAACAGCTTGCCTTGAACTTGATTATTGACCTGTTGACTGTCATTACCAAGTTAAACATTGTCTTCTGTGAACAGTTTCACTGTCTGAATTTCCTTAAAGTGTAGTGTCCTATGTCTTTGACCTTTAACTTGCAAACCGACACAAATTGAAGGGAATCTGGTGTTGCAAATGAACTAAGATGAGTTTTATTTCTTGAAAGGCCTGATAGACATGATCAAAAATTTGAGAAAAAAACATTGAAGTGTTTTAGTAGGAAAGAACTGACATAGACTAACATATTTATGATAGGTCTGTAGAAAGGTATTTTGCTATGTATACATGCACACTCTAAAAATGAACTACAGCAGAAGTTAATTTTTATTTAACTTGAATACATTTTTCTGTATAAAATTATTATTTCTAGAAATAGCTAGTTATTGATGAAAAGGTTATAGGAAAGTATTAAAATACTTGAAATGGCCAGTACGGGCTTTTACATAAAATGAGACTTTTATACTACGTTCAACCAATTTCTTACTGGTTTCTTAATCCACATAACTGGATCACTTTTTAGAGAGTGTAGGTATATATACATATATATTATGATTATTATTGTTTTGGTAATGGATAGCTTGACTGCCTTGAATTTATATTTATATTGAGCATAGCATGAAAAATAGTATGCCTTTTTTTCAATTACATGATTTTATATTGATTTGAGGACTTACAAACATATGTGGCATGCTATAAAGCATTGCAAACTTATTTCTTAGAGTATAAACAGATATACATATGTATGGTTAACAAAAATGAAGATTAGAAAAAGTTATAGTTTTACAACAAATATGCAATGCAGATGGCATTTTGGAGATGTTTTGTAGAAGTACTGCATACTGTAGGTTAGAAGCGCACCAGTATCAGCCCATAGAATTATTTAGTAAATCCAATTCACTTGTTGCTGAAAAGATAGTTTATTGACAGTTTAGTAACACAGGATTCTTACTGCAGATCAGCTCATTTGGTGAATTTGAAATTCTATGCCTGTTTGTCATATATGTTAAGATGTGTGTGTTTGTATACTTCTAGAAGCACACAAACACGTTTTAATCCATGGAGAATTTTTATTGTCAACAAATTAGTATAACTTATGTTCTGCTACAGACAGAACAAAATTATTGATGTTGCTGTTCCAATTTTTTTCCCTTGGATAGTTGGAGGAAAATACTAACAGTACTACTTATTCTGCAATTTCCTCTACAATAGGAGAAGTTAATATTATTTTTTAATTCAGAACTGCATCGCATATGGGTTTTTTTTTCAATTCACTTGAAAATTTCACTTCAATTTTGAAATGTCTTTCATGGCAGCTTTAACTTTTTGTGCAACTGTTTCCATGACAGTAATGAAGTGGTGAGCATGTTGACTGTTGTTCTTTGATAAGGTAACAAAAATATTTGTATTTGGAGAATTTAACTTTAATTATGCAGGAAGGTAAGTGTGATAATTCTAGTGCTTGGTGTATGGTACATCATAGACAGAGGAATACATGATAAGTTGACTGTTTCTTTTCTTTTACTTAAAAATGCATATATGCTATATACAGAGAGAGGGAAAAGAAAAATATATTGGCATGTTTATGTCATGCAGACCAAGATTGTGGTAACATTTCTGTTACATACTCATACTTTCAGTAGGTTGTAACGCAGTCATAAACGTTTGCTTTAAGTAAAAGATGTAGAAGCAATCGTCTTCCCTGTAATTTCCAAATACATGCTTGCTGGCTAGTTTCAAATTATAGAAGTTAAGAGTAAATTAATGATGTTGCCTGATCTAATTTTGAACTCAAATGAGTAAAAGTTCTAAGACAATTTTTCTTTTTCTTTTTCTTATGTTGTTTGTTTTTTTTCCGGGGGGGTTCTCTACCAGGGCCTATAGCAATCAGAATTAAGAAAAAGCAAATCGAAACTATTTTCAGTTCTGCAATCTGGGTTCCTGCTCATGTGCCGTAACTTTTTAATAAACATTTCCATATTGCTATTGTCATGATCTGTACTGTGGAACAATACAAAACTGGATCTGTGTTGTGTTAAGCAGCTACAGTCTATCAAGCTGACTACACAAAGGCATGTATCTTCAGAGTACTATGGTCTTTATGATGCAGAAGGCCAGAGTAGATGATGACAGTGTTTCCTTTGGCCTTTCAATGTATGAACCTATGAAAAGGTTATTGACTGTAGACAAAAATTAATTTTTATCAAAAAATACATTTTAACAAATATGTAACTGTATATTTACTGGATAGGCTGGGATGGAGAGACTCAAATGGCTCCAAAGGAGCCCTTTCAAGTCTCCTGAATAAATGTACTACACATTTTATACATTGCTATGAACTTTTGTTCTTTTTCTTCTTTCAAAGTGGGGTAAAGGGAGGGGATAATTCAAGAAAAAGATTTTTTAAGGCTAATTTTGCAAATGAACACAGCAGAAGCTAATAGACTCAAACATAAGGGGCAGATTTACTTTTTTTCTTAGAAGTATACTTCACCTCCCCAATTGCTTGATCAAGACTCCTGTGCCATTTAGCACTGTGGGTTAAGAAAATAGTGTAAGGCTTAATTTTTGAATTTTCAACTTTTTTGGGGGTCTTGCTTCTTTCACAATCTAAATGTCAGCTAGATGTAGCTTTTGGTACCAAATTATATGGAATCTAATTCTGATTTGTTGGTTAGAAAAAAGTGCATAGACTAGAAAGTCAATCTGCCTATTAACAATGGAAGCATTACATTCCTATTCTAATTTTTTGTTTGTTTGGTTTTGGATTTTTTTGCATTTGAACCATCATTAGGACTAACCTTAAAAAAGACACAAAGCAAACTGAACAGTGAATGCTCCAGGCACTGGATTTTTAAGAAGATAGAAATGCAAGCTACCATACCATTAGCAGCCTAAATTGGAGAGTACAAGATGAGTGGGTGGAGGAGCAATGATGTGACTGCAGGGGCTTGCTCCGTCCTGGCTTCCATATCTTCTCACAGTATGGCCTAAGTTTTATCACCTATTGCAGAGGTGAAGGAAGCTATGCACCATGGCAGTAGGAGATGTGAAGCAGCCATTACAGAACAATAGCTCCGTTGCCTTTTGGTTTTGCCAAGACTGTCTGTGGACACGTCTGTTTCCAGAAGTGTAAGTAGATGACTGCAGCTCTATGACCCATAAGGGAAATCAGTATTATCAGTGGAGGAAATAAATGTCAGTGGCCACTTATATGTTCAACTATGCTGTAAATCAAATAATATTGTGTGGGAGCTGAGGAACACATAACCTGTTATTGAATACAATGGTATAGCTGTGACTGATACACCAGCACTCTAATGTTAGACATACTTAGCTCACAGACTGCAGACAAACAGAGTGGTTCTCATAAGATAAGACCATGTCAACATATGTCAGTTACAAAATCAGGTGTAAATGAACCATGTGCTTATAGAATTAATCTCTGATGTATGCATGTAATTCAGTGAATTGTCTGCCACTAGTGTCATGAAAAATATGTAATGTGTGAGTCAAATCTGTCTAACCCTTGTCTTGTGACATGCCATCTGTGATGTCAGAGGCTGATAGAGAAAGACATTGTCATCAGTGCCATCATGTCATGCTGAAAATGTCTGATAAGCATCAAAAGCATACCATCAGCTGGGTCTATCTGATGCTTGCCTCTAATGTTAGGCAGGATAGATTTTGTATGATGTGGCATTATTTGATATATATATGTATGTAACTAGGAATGCCCAATAATAACCAGAAGATCTTATTTTGAAGGATGATCAGTATGTGACCACAGGAAGCATCTGTTCCTAAAATCAAAATGTACTTCAAAGAAGCATGTATACAACATTAAACACATGCATCATAAACAGGTCTTGTTTCCCAGTATACATAAACTTTAGCATATCATCTACAAATTATAGTTAATCTATTCATATTTGCAGTTGTAGCTGCCCATTATGTCTTTGAAACAGGACATTCTGAGAGTGGCCTACATAAAGTATGTTTGCTTTGTGGAGATAGTCTTAAGTATTGCTCTGGTTTGCCAACAGTGTAGATGAAATAAATTTTAGGGACAGAGAAGACATAAATGAAGAAATGCTGATGTAAACTAGCATGCTAAAGACAATTTTCTATACTTGGATGTGCATGCAGCATAGTGCTACTTGTTGCCACAGTAAAACTACATAAACAATAATCATTACACATGTTGCATTTATGATGGCACGAAGCTTTCCAGTCACACAGATTAGTTTCTTCTCCTGTATAATTATGTTGTCCACAGATTATAATTATAGCCACCAGATAAAACAAAGCTTTCTATTTAGTTAGTAGTAAATTCTACCCTGTGAAATTGCATCACATCTTCTTTATAACTGCAACCTTAATCTCCTTGAAGAGCTCTCAGCATATTTTATTTCGTAGCCTTTCACGTCCCTTTTCCCTTTTTCTCTGCTCTTGCAGTGAAAAATATACTGAATATTCTCTCCATCTTGTTGTCTGGCATTAATATATGGAATAATCACTTTCATTTTGTGCCATGCATGCGTCCTGGATAACCCATTTGCCTACCCATCATTCTGGGAACTGGCTTTCTGGGAACTGGGATTAGTAACAGAAGGCTGAGATAAAATAACTTCTTAAAGTACCTGGTTAGTCCTCAACAATATGACAATGGAGTTTGAAGAGTTTTTAGTGAAGTACTGTGTTACTTGCACAATGGCAACGGAACAGTGTAACTCTGCCAATCAATGCATGCCCATGTCGGTTCACCACTTGCAGAGTGGTGTGTTAAGTCAGAAAAGAATGTTTCTGATCCATATTTTCTGATGTGTTGGCATGTAACATCCAGTCTGCACACACATTCAAAGCTTACATGGCTGTGTATAAAGTCATCTGCCTTGTGGAAGCCAAGAGTGCTCAGTGTCAGCAGGCAATCAGCGCTAAGTTCTTTATAATGTAAAAAAAAAAAAAAGTTCCTTACAAGCATTTTGCAACCTTAAAGAAGAGCAATTACATAGTGTACAGTGACAGTTTCTAATACTCTTTGTCAGTGTTCAAAATTTGATGGTATTATGTATAGCTCAAAAGGTAGTGGTTTATGGCTGATATATTGCAATTAAAATGCACAGCCCCATATTTGGGCATACAATGATTCTAAACAGAGATGCACATATTTTGTATGGTATGCTTGGCTATTGCCACAAAATTGTCAGTGTTTATATACCAATCATCTTCATCTCTTATGGGAACACCATATTGAAATTAACTCTGAGTGGTTTGCCTGCTTGGATATAAGTACAATTATCTAACTTAGGAAATGGTACATGTCATGACGTGTATCCAGAAGACATCAGCAGCGACCTACAGCACCTATCATGACAACTACAGTTCATACCTGCAAGGCATAGCTGCAGCTTGTATGTACATGGTTATGTTTTACCTCATCTGATAAAGTGCTCTGAACTCTGGCCATGCATCACCACGTAGATGAAAAGTACTAAAACAATCTTTCAGAATAACCATTGTCAATACTCACACAGCTCACAGAAATAACTGAGATTGTTACACCCAAGAAAATTTAACCTTGGATAGGAATCCAAAATTGAAGGAATGTGTGATGATGCAAATAATTCCCAGCTCTTACTCTGTAATGCATTAGGTAAAGCATTGTCACCTAGATATATATCTAACATTTGTATTTACTGTGTTTCCAAAACCATGCAGACATCTCTTGTCAGTTCATGCACAGTACTATCTTACTGGTTGAAAGTCATTTTACAGGATAGATTGTCTGGTTGAAAATGGTTTTACGGGATAGATCAAGGCTTATGATCTTCCCTTTTCATCATCTGGGACACACAGGTCATCATCTGCTATCAATCTGCAATCCTTTGAAGGTGATAGAACTTGGATCACAGTGATGACAAATAAAGTTTTGAATGAACACCCTATTGAAATGTTTCTCAGAGGAAACTTAAACTAGTCATGAACTTTAATTCCACAACTTCTTGGACCCACAGCAAAACCAATTAGGTCTTTTGGTCAAAGACTGCAGAAAGACACAGGAAAAGCAGCATAAGAACATTTTAATTTTTGATTTCTGGAAGAATATAAGAAGAGGAATGAAGGCGTTTTGATTTATTATTGCAAGTACAACAACACCAGCTTATCAGACAGGGAAGGAGACAAGGACTACTAACACCACTAAAATTGCATGTAACCAACAATAGAAGAAATATGATCAGTTTGTTGGTGGTAGCTTTCAAAGTATTATTGGTCTCCAAGAACAAAGATACCTGTTAGGCTATAAAAAGTCCACAAAATTTTATATTTGGTGTTGTAATTCACCAGAGAGCAGTGGATCAAAAGGCTCCTCAGCACAGTTGTTCTAAACCTGACTGTAAATATAGTACATTATTTATCTGATGCAATCAAAATCTTTTGAGACAGATTTAGTCAAATTAATATCAGCCTGAATCTCTGTGCAAAAACAGTTCTTACACTTGTTCTCAGAAAGTAGACCCAAAAAGTTATCTATGATTTGAAGATCTCCACTGGATGAAATACTGAAGGACAAAGAAGCCTTTAATTTCCATTAGTCTATATTACAGCCATGTATCTTTATTTACATGATGTCCCAGTCCTGAAGTGTTTGATATAACAGAAATACTTTTATGGCCATTGGATGGACCATCTATTGGTATTTCTATGTGTAAATTGATAAATACAGGCAAACTTCTGATTATGCCCCACCCTCTTTTTTCACTGCACCTTGATGTGTTTCCCCATCATCACACTGACTAATCAAGGCAACATTTAATTTTATATTCTCTTGGTAGGAAAGTGGAAAATGATCTGTTCATTATACAAAGAAATTAAGAAAATACAATTTTGTTGTCTATCTCATTTAATCACATACAACTTTTTACAGTTTGTCACTAGGAAATGCAGCTTTTTATGTCTGCATTGAAGACATAGTACTTTCTCAAATCTCCTGTGAATATTTGAGGCACCTGATGTATATCTTTCACTGAATCTTGTTCACTGTCCAGTACCCCAGCACTGAGCTCCAGGTTATTAGCATCAGATTATTGAAGTCTCTGCCATCCACTGGCATTGTCATCCTTAAGTCCTTTATGAAAATGGCATGGTACAATCAGCACTGACCATCATGGATTCTTTATTTGCATCTTGTGGCTACTTAACTTGTCACATGTACAGTGGTGTAACAGCAGATACCTACCATTTTTGATGCCAGCCATTGTAATTCTATTTGCATGCATGGTTTGTGACAGCAGTGAAAGGTGAGCGGTCCGGAAAGCTGCATTTCAACAGTTTGTATGCAGTGGTTTCAGTTCTCATTTTTATCCTGTTCTCTTTCTCCATTGCATTCTGATGCCTATAATCTGTGTCATGGACATTCAGAAAAGAATTTTATGGCTGGATTTCTTCTTCTACCACAAGTCAGTTCCTACTCATACATCAGCTACCATTACATTACGGCTGTAACATAATGTGCACTGTTGCATGACAGAATGCTTTGCTATTTTTCATTGTTTTCTAATTAATCCTAATTTTTAGGTATCATAACATATTTATGGAGAGCTCTCTTTGTCATCTGCTACTGTAATTTGGATTCATTGTCCAGTTCAGTCACAGCTTGCAAAGCTGCAGGTGTTTGCCTTCCGAGGTTTGCTCTATGTGATGTGTTCCTATATGATCAGAAGCTGTTTGAGGGAGGTGATATCTGCTCCTTGCGAGTCCCGTGGTTAGTATTGTTAGCAGTTAAAGTATGTGCAGCTAGTTTTGTCATTCTGTAGTTTGATATGGATATATATATAAGAAGGGTACATTGTTTTCCAATCTTCATACACATTCTTATTTCTCTTTCTGAATAACATGCACCTTGCTTTCTCTCCAAGTGCTGTATTCTTGCAGCTATCAGAACTAGATTTCTTCCTTAGTTCGGCTTGTTGGGTGTTATTTTAGCAGCTGATTCAATTTTCCTTCTTGTTGAAATCCTACATCTCTAATTCCAACAGAAATTGTTCTGGTTCCAATATGCTAGCTAGAAGCTACTACAGTCATGCCTCTGCCCACACAGTGATTTGCTTATTTATCCTCCACTTCTGAGAAAGAGGAAATCAACCTTATATGCAGAGACAAGGGTGTTCATGCAGTTGATAGGATATCTTTAAAAGTGGTTTTATGCATAACATGACCATAAAACCCACATTGTTAAACATCAACTCTTAAAGCTCTACTTCTTCAACTACCCAGCAGTTCATTTAATTTGTAAAGCCTGACAAATAAGTCAGAATATGGATGTGATGATTTATTTGTGTGAAACAAATTTCTTGCTTTTGTTCCCTTTTCTCTGCATAGCCCCATATTCATTTCATGCCCCTGTTCTGCTCATTAGGATGTGTGTTAGTATCAAAATAACTAAAGCATTTATTTGCTTTCTGCAACTAAATTTCATTTTACTATTGTTATTTTATTTTATTTTATTGGCTCACACAGCATTCTATACAGTAACCTTTTTATAACTGACATATGTTATTCCTTCAGGTAGCTTCTACTGACAAACACAAAGCTTGTTTGTGTGCAAATGCAAGGCTGACTAAATGGTGCTAAAGTGTATTATGACTGTCAGATATAATCAGGCAAAATTTTGTGGTGCTTAGACTGATTTTTTTCATTGATTTAATTGATCAATGCATTGAACAGTGTTTTATTATACACAAGTTGTCTCTTATTAGTAAATCAAGACCTCATAGTGCATTGTTAAACTAAATGGGTTAATTAATCTATGTAACAGCTCACCAAGCTAATTTCTTTAGCTCCTTATACTGTTGTGTCATTAAAGGTCAAGGGGTCATGATAATAATCTCATTGCTGTAGACCATTAACATGACTGAACATTTTCAACAAAGTACTTATGTTTACAATGCTATAACCCTTTGACTGCTGCGGCAACCTTTAACCACAGAACATCACATGCTAGGATCATCATTATGATTCTTGCCATGGCAATCAAAGAGTTAAGGGCTGTGCAGTGATTTGTTTTATATTTATTAATTTATATTTATTTTTTGTTTTCAATTGAGAAGGGGGGAATTGGGGTGGGGCAGTTCTTGTCTGCTGTAAGTGTCTTAACCAAGGGAAGGGTTAAAATGGCTTTTTATACTATTGCATCTTATGTACTTACCATCGTTTCATTGTGTTGTAATTAAAAAAAAAATCTGTTAATAAATAAGAGAACAGAAAAAAATTTCATAAATGCATTCTGGCTTAATTGGTATCAAACCCATCACAATATTACTGTAAGATTTATAACTGGCGTTCTTTAGATACTGTATAACATTAAAGTCAAATTAGCCTTAGAACAAGAATGCCTATATATAATAAGAGATAATTAAAATGTGTAACGATATTATGGATATATCTAGGTATAAGCAAGGTGAAAGAAATATTAGTTGATTTTATAGTCAAAATAGAGTAAGAAAAACTAATTTGTATGGAAAAGAGGTGGAATAAGTGACAGTGGACCTACTTCTGTAATGTCTGAAGAGCCACACATCAGATATTTCTGTCATAGCCACTTCAAAAATAATGAATAGGTGGCTGAAATTCCTCCTTTGTTGTATGTTACAAAAACATAGAAATTTCAATGTAAAGAAATGGTGAGTCTAATGATTCATGTTAGAAAATATGTGAAGAATAAACACAACAACAAAAAATCTTAAAATTGAATCACAATAGAAGACCAGAAGACTAAGATACAAAGGAGAATTTTGTAAAACTTTAGCAATCCAGCTCAGATTTGCAAAGATCTAGATCCTTCCCACACCAACAAACATGTAATTCTCCTTAGGTTATAAAGGATTATAGGTTTTCTACACCCATATATATGTATGGACATAGGAAACCAGGAACAAGCTAAGTCTATCTGGAGAAAAACATAGAGTTATTATTGTTTCAGTGTCCTAGCAAGAAAGAAGGCAATGCCTGTAACTCAGTCCGAGACCTGAGGCCTAACTCATCACATACCTAAGTTATCTGAAGCTTTGCTCTTTTCCATTCTGAATCAGAGGTGAATGTGTAAAACCGAAATCACTGATTTCAGTTCTCACTCATAAGAGAGGAAAAGGTCCCTGGCTCCATATTGTTGCAGGTGACTGACAGAAAAAATCACTAGTTCTGAATGAAATTATTTGGGGAGTGTCTTAAATATCTTAGCATCCTTAAATTCATGAGAGTATGTTGTTTCTGAAAGATTTGAATTAAAACAACTTCCATGTTGATCCATGTCTTCCTAATATCATTCTCTTCACAGGTAAAGGTGATGCTACAGACAGAAAACTGATTAGTAAACATCTAACAATCACAGTTAACATATTTGGTGCCATAACTCAATGTTTTTCAGATATATTGCCATACAATTAGATCATTAGATTTTTGTTTTAATGTTTGGTCCCAAATTCAATATTTAGCTTACAGAAATTATTCTACTTCAAAAACCTTTCCAATCAAGAAACAATCAGCATTATGTTAATCAATTAGACAAAAATTATTATGAATAACAAATATTATTAATCACTGCTTGCCAACCACTTTCTTGTTACTTGTTTGAATTCTTACAAACAGTGAACACAATCAACTAAACATCTGGACATCAATAGCTGTCAATGGAATTAAAGCTTATGAATATGTTATATATTACTTTCTTCAAGTGAAAACAGCATACAGTGGCATGGAACATGCTCATTTTCCATTCAAAACAAGCTAAGAATAGAAGAAACCAATATTTTATACAACACCTACTAAGCCATCTGCGAAAACTCTGGACTACTATGATTGTAGCAATTGCACTTTAATGAACATTGTTCAGTCCTAAAATGTAAAATACACATGAGTAAAGCTCCTTTTTCTCCAAGTATATTGGCAATGCATTGCTGGTGTGGAGGGAAATGAGTCTGTATTGGTAAGGAGAATTTTGCTATAAGACATGCAAATTTTAGGTGCACATTTGATTTGTGCTTCATCAGTACAAAATGTTAGACCCTGAACAGTGCCTAACCAGTGTTCACTCACATCACTTTCAACCCAAAGGGAAGTGTATTATGATTCTCTGCATATTCAGAAGGCAAAGGAGTCTTTCCAACACTTAACAAAACCTTATTCTCTTGCTTCAGTATGTGTCATATTAAATGCAACATGCAGACATATATTTAATTTAAATGGCTCTTTCCCCCATAAGTATTTTTATTTACTTTTATATTTCAAATCTAAAATAGTCAAATCACAATTCACAGAACCAGTGTGGTTATATGTAAACACAAAACAGCATCCAAAAAAAAAAAAAAAAAAAAAAAAAAAAAAAAAAAAAACAAAAAACCAGTCCTAAACCAATAAGAGAAGTATTTGAAAAATATTTCTGAAGCTGTTTTTATATTAGTATTAAATTCTGAAGTTTCCAGGCTGAAATAAGTATAATTGCTACCGTACTCTTCAATATATTGACATGAAGTTTGGTTTGCAACTCATTCATCCCTTTACAAGTTACTGCAAGAAACAACTCCTAAAGAGCATGCTTAATTTCCCAGTTGTTTGTGTGAAATTTCTGCCATTAATCACCATATTGATTATCTTTCTTCACTTTTCTAGGATTCTATTTAAAATGTTACCCTGAAGTGACAAGTAGAGGCATTCTTGTTATCCATGACTTGCTCACTTGCTGTCTAATTGCTACATAAGAGATTTACTGTGCAGTGCTTTTGTGTTGTGGTTCATAGATAATTCTTGCTTTGATTTTCAACATCAGTCAAACATTCTCACCATGACAAAGGATAAGTGTGGCTGCGCTCCCCTTGTTTCTACACCAGGAAGTTGTTATTCTGTCACACTGACCAGCTTCCCACTGCATGCCTTTGATCATAGTGATTAAAGTAATAGATTCAGTTTAAAAAGACCTTGAAGAGTTTTTTATTCATGTTGTTCTTTTGTAAGGAAATACTAAATTATCTGTAAGGGACTAGTTTTACCAGGAAGATACAGAGTGTTGGAATACCGTCACAATGTCAAATAAGTTTGTTCTCAAATCTGTCCCAGGTCCTGTTTCCATGGCAGTCCACATTCTGTGTACATTGCAGATTTTCTTTTGGAGTGCACTAGCTAGGTATTTTAAACAAAAACATGCGTTTTCTTTTGTGAGGCAGATATTCCAGGAATCACTCTGGTATACTGGGTAACATAGCATCATCCTTTCCATATGATCCCAGCAGGTATAAAACTTTCAGGCATAAGGCATGTTCTGAAAATATCTCAATTCAAAATGAAATAGAACCTCACAGTTCATGAAAAGTTCGGTTCAGTTAGAGGAATAATGAGTTTTTGAGGTCTGTTTGGGTATAATTGACAACTAGTCAGGCACTCTTTGTATTCAGAACTGTAGCAAACTCAGAGGTAAAGAAAAGTTTGACTTTCTCCAAGGTCAGCCTAGTCTATCAGAAAAACAGTTTGGGGTCAGAGACTTAAATGTCCCTTAAAAGTCTAGCAAAGGGCATAATTGCCAACTTGTAGCTCCTAATCTGTGCCTAAAGTAACCACATTAGGGCTTTACCTGAATATAAGAGATTTACACCCTAGCTGGGGGACTTAGGAAGTTAGTTCCTCTCTCCATTGAACAGACAGCTACATTTAGGAATTAATTTACGGCTCTCTCTTCATAAGACACTTAAATCAATTCTATCCCTTTCACCTCTCAGCCAGGAGAACAGAGATGCAGACAATACAATAAATGCTGGGAACAGCAACACTCAGAGATCTCACACAATGAAAAGAAATGGGGTATGTCAGCACTGTCAGGAATCACAGTAAAAAGAAATAAAAAGGAAAATGGAATGGGAACTCAGTACATGCTTCTCTGTGTTTAAATATATGACATGAACTTGCATACCTGACTTTCCTACAGTTCTGTCACTGCACAGGCAACCACCTGAGTTGCCAATGGGAGACAGTCCTCCACAGACTTCTGCACACTGAGTCATTCCCACAGACTGCAGTTCTTCATGACCTGCTCCTTTGTGGATCTCTTTCACAGAATGCAGTCCTTCAGCAAAAGGCTGCTCCAGCCTGGGCTCTCCACAGGGTCACAAGTCCTGCTCCAGCACAGGATCCTCTCTCCATAGGACCACAGGTCATGCCAGGCACCTGCACCAGCATGGGGTCACAGGCTCCTTAGAGTGCATCCACCTGTGTGGGGTCCTCCACAGACTGCAGGTGGATCTCTGCTCCACAGTGGATGTCCATGGGCTGCAGGGCCACAGCTGCCTCACCATGGCCTTCACCACAGGCTGCAGGGGAATCTCTGCTCTAGTGTCTGAAGCACCTCCTCCATCTCCTTCTTTGATGACCTTGTGGTCTGCAAAGCTGTTTCTTTCCCATATTCTTACTCCTCTCTCTGGCTGTAGTTGTAGATGTTTTCCCCTCCTTCTTAAAAGCATTATTCCACAGGTGTTATCACTGTCACTGGTGGGCTGAGCTTTGGCCAGCAGCAGGTCCATCTTGGAGCAAGTTGTCATTGGCTCTGTGGGATGTTGGGTGAACTTCTATCAGCTTCTCACAGAAGGCCCTTCTACCAAAAAAGCCCCTGCTACCAAAACCTGGCCATGCAAACTCAATACAACCCGTTTTTGATTTGTTTTGTTTACCTCAACTAAAATTCAGGTATAATTAAGTCACTCATTTGCTGTATGGAAAGTGCCTCCATGATTCTCTCTTGAAATTCATGTGTGTAGCAGAGACTTCGCATATTAAAAAAAAAACATTGAGACCACACATTTGTTGGACTATCCCATATGGACTTCAGTTAGCAAGACAGAACATAGGTGGGATCAAAAAGAGGCTTTGCAAGAGAGGCAGTGCTGAGTGCTCTCTGCTTGTAATGCTGAATGCCAACTACAGCTTTTTCACACACAGTTCTTGGTACTTTGCTTAAATGCCGGGTTAGACCATATAGCTCTAGCTTATATCTTGTGAGAAATGTTATTGCCCTTTGTATACTCAGGTCTCTCAGAGGATGAAGGAACATATAAATTTGTATGTATAGAATATTACTAACATAATAAAAAGATGGAAATGGAGGAAAGATAAACAATCTGTAACAAATGAGAAAAGCAATAAAGAGCAGAGTATTTAGTAAGAGTACTTCTGAGATTTTTAATTTTGACAAAGGAGTTTCTATTTGCTTAACTTTGGGGGAAATATGGACTGTGCCCATTTTTCTGGCTGTATTACTTAACAAGCCCAGGTACAGTCACTAGTTAGACAGGAAGCAGCAAAATAAATCCAGATTGACAGTACCAGGAAAGTATAAAATGTCTGGATGTGAGAACTTTTCTCAAATCCTTTGATATGAAAAGGACATTGCCTAATGCTGTAAAGTCCTAATGACCTTTGAAAATGCAAACAGGGAATTGTAATCTCAATTAAATGTTAATTAAAATAATTGAACCTAAGTGGTTCAGAGAGACAAGAAATTGAAAGTTCCGAAGACTAAATTATTCCTTCGATGGGTCAGGCTACATGGCACTGAGCAGTACTTATGCCTCTGTTGATGTGGGCTACAGGAACAGTTCCTTGGGGGAAAAAAACGCTCGCTTCACTTCTCCCACCTCTCTCCAAATTGCACTAACACAATCATACGTGCCTGTTTATCTCAAAAAGCTGTACAGTTCATGCAGAGCTTTCTCTTTTTATACATAAAAGTAATTATTTTAGCACTGGTAATCTTATTCCCCCGTGTCTCTTTTCCTTCATACTCTTTACATGGATTATTGCAGGAGTTAGTTCCAGACTGCAGCCTGGAAACGTCAGGAGTTCCTCTAAGGCTGATTCTTTCCATCTTCATAGAACATAAAGTAGTTTTGCAGCTGCTTTCATAGTCTTGTGGCTAGAGTGAGAGAGATACCTAGGTGATAGTAACACTAGCCCAACTGGAATAATATTCAACTTCCCAGCACAGTCAGATTACTTTTTTTACCTTTGGTGAATCACATAATAACCACTGGCCAGCTGTTTTAGTACTCTGTACTGTAATGAGTAGAATCACCAATAAAGAGTTGTGTGACTAAGCGCTCCATACCCCGAGCGCCAAAAATGTGATTAATAATACTCAATCTTTTAAGCAAGGTGACACTTACATTTGCTATTAAGAAACATTGAAAGAAGAAAACAGTACAGCTCTGCCTCTAGCCTTCTAGACACATCTGCAGTTCTGAATCATCATCAGCTGATGAACTGGCAAATTTCACATTTGGAGATGGTTGATTCATTCAAGCATTTTCCCTGGGGTGTGGAGACTTCTGGACTCCAAAGGCCCTGAGCTCAAGAGAATCTGTCCCTTCTTAGGAATTAGATGGTTTTCATTAGCTTTGTCTTCTCTGTGTCTAAAATGGGAAAAATTAGATATTTAATCTTCAGAGCGCTTTTGCCATGCATATACTTAACCTAGGGAGAGAAGGACTTTAGATACTGTTTAAATATTGTTTCCTCAGTGTTTCTCAATATTGTTGTTTTCCTCAGCCTTCATTTAGGAAATATTATGGCAACTGGTGTGAATCTGATTCTAAACTGCTTCTCCAGTCAATGCAGAAGGAATTTAGATACTAGCTTAGACATGAAAACAGATACTCTTTTCAGCAGATGTCTGAAGTTGGGCCACTGCTAAGTTCTGTGATGATTCTGTGTTTCTTCACACTCCAAGATTGCATCTGCCACAGTAAGTTCCTTCTGAATGGAACAAGTTTGCTGATCTCCTTCACAGGCATTTCTTGGTGGCTTACAGGAAATTTTGTCACTGTATCTGCTATCAGTTCCCAGGTGCTGACTTCCTCTGTCAAGAGAGGCTGCACCCAATCGGTCCCAGATGGCTCCTAAGGAACCAGTGCTGGACACAACTGACCCTGTCAAAAAAGTGGATAGTGCCTCTGGGAAAATATATTTATAAATGGGTGAAAATACTTGACAGGTAGTGAGGAGTGAATCATCTCTGCAATCACCAGGGTCAAAGAAGAAGGAAAGGCAGACAGTGATCCAGATGCCAGAGCAGAGATTCCACAGCAGTTCATGTAAGAGACTGTGGTGGACTGAATATGGACACTGTGCTCATGGAGGACCCTAATGTGAAGCAGGTTCATTCTCAAAGACTGCAGCTTGTGGAGAATCCCCATGCTGGAGCAGGCTAAAACTGTGAGGAGGAAGGGTCAGCACAGAAAAGTTGTTACAAACTGACCAAAACCCTCATTCTCCCACTCTGCTCCCCTAAACATGGAGAAAAGATGTACAAGAGTCAGGAATGTAAGAGTAAATTTGAGCCTGGGAAAAGGGAGGGGTGAGAGGAAGGCAGGGTTTTAATTTTTCTATCCAAACTTATTTTAACTGTCAATAAATTAAACTCATTTTCCACCAGATGACTCTCTCTGCTCATGACGGTGATTGTTAGGTGACCTCCCTGTCTTTAGTTCAACGTGTGAGGTTTTCCATCCTGTTTTCTGACCCTGTCCTATGGAAAATGGGGTGTGAGTAAGCAGCTGTGTGTCTGTCTGACTGCTAGACAAAGATACCCCTCTGCAACTATTCTTTAAGTTTATTTTATTTTGTTTGACAGTATATTGGGCACTATTTTCCTGGCACAACCTTCTGTGGACGTGCAAAATTCTGTATCTGTCTTAAGAATGGAAGAACATGGAGAGGTCTGGATGTCTTCTTGGATATGATTATCACAGTATCATCTTGAGCTGAAATGTTGGTATAAGATGCTATAGAATAGTTGATAGGATGATAAGTGTCAAATTCCTGCTGTAATTAGAAATAATGGATTTATGAACTATGTGGATTCATGTCTTCCTAAAACTGCCTCGTGACTGGAAGATGGTTAAAGTGAATTTTTAGAGAGCTTTGTACAAAATCTGAAAAACTGCAGCCAAGTAAACTGCTCTAGTGAGCAAAGTGACCTTAGAAGGGGGACTTGTAAACATATGGATAAATATAATGCATGAGAACTGAACCAGAATTACTTCCAATAACAGAATAATCTATTACAGTTTTTGAAACAAGTAAATAATCCTAATCAAGTTAATACACTTTTCTGGATTTCCAAAAGACATTCAGTAAGATCTTTCTCCAAACACTCTTAGAGAAATTTAGTTGTGACAACAAAGGAGTTAATGTGCTCAGAAGCTTATTAAACAAGAAATGAAAGAAAGCATTATCATCTAGTTTCCACAATAGAGAGACATCATAAATAAAGCTCATAGCAGTCTCTGACAGAGACTATTATTCATTATACTCACAAATGATCTGGAAAGAATTTTATTGACAAAGTCTACTGATGATACTAACAATAATAAAGACAAAGAATGATGTAAATAATTGTAAAAAGAAAAGCTGCACAATAGTAAGGGACTTGGAAATGAAATGGTATATAAATGGAATTATGTACAAGTGAAGCACATATGAAAAACATAAAATTCATATATATAATGATATTTTCCAAGCCAAGTGTTGGTGTTTAAGAAAAGCTCTTAGGAATAGGAGAGAGAAACCTGCAAAAGTGTCAGTTCAATACACTTTGACAGTAAAGAAAAGCAAATGAGATGTAAAAAGTTGTTAGGAATGCAATAGAGAACAAAACAAAATAATAATAATAATAATAATAATAATGAAAAAATCATTATGCTGCTGTATAAATCTATTACATACCTGCATCCTGAATTCTATTTGAAGTTCTGCCTCCTTTTCTCCACCTGAATGTCAAAATATATATAGTAGCAAAGTAATAACATTCTATAATGTATCTGTTTGGATAAAGGCTACAAGGATGAGCAAAGTTACCAAAGTTTTTTCTATTTTTTAAGAAATTAGCATGTATAGGAGGACTTTTCAGACAGGTAGCTGAGGGGAAACACAAATGGTCTGACAGTTATATGAATATGTGTATAGCAAGCAATTTTTCACTCACTTACTTACCCCAGAAGTGATTCAAATGAAACTAGCAGTTGTTAGGCTTAAAGCTAATCATAGTAGATTCTTTACTCAACACACAGGTAAGGCCTTCATCTGTTTACAAATTATCATAGACACTAAAAGTTAACATATACTGAACAAGAGAAGTGACATATGTTAAACAGCCAAATCTCTTCAGAGCTATACAATACAAGCCACCACCATTGGCATGAGTAGTTGTCTAGGCAGGACCTGTGTCAAGACACCTGACTGTGGAAAAGTGTGAGAATAATGCAAATTTAATGTAGCCATTTCTGAGGAAGTGGTTCAAGATACTAGACTAGATACCATACTGCCAATTATGTGTTTATATATTGAGTTGGTAAACAGGCAGCATTTGCTGTAATTGATTTGGCTCAGTAAGGAGTAAACTACAAAGCTTCCCACTGTCATGGGTAACTGAGACTTCAAATGGAAATGTGAAGGATCTCCATTTACTGAATGCTGTATTTCATAACAACACATGCATAAGTAGACATATTATATCAATATTTAAATGAGATAAATGTATGCAATTCTTTTCTGCCTCTTCACTGAAACCAGACACAATGATAAGCAACCACTTTGGAGATGATGAATTTTGGGATAATGATCATGAAAATATGTCTTTGACAGTTGCCATATCAGTAATGCCCACCATTAGTAATTGAATTTTACACAGATGAAGGCCTAATATGAGACAAATAGTCCTGTGTAGCATGTTTGACTGTCTTACTTTTACAGATCTTTGTCAAGATTTCTACTGTATATGCCCTCTGTGTGTTGGTACTTAGTGTGACTTATGAAAAGACTGACTTGGCACATGGAGGCCAGCTGGGTACCTCTACCTTAAAAACTAAAAATTAATCCTTGGAACAGTTTAAATATACCTTTTGGCTCCCTGACACAGTAAGTCAATCAGTATAATGTTATGTACTCATCTAGTTTGTAAAAAATGCAGTATGATGGACATCAGTGACAAGTGATGTCCCTCAGGGGTCCATATTGAGACCAGTGTTATTTAATACCTTCAGTAATGACATAGATGAAGGGATCACATGCACCCTCAGCAAATTTGCAGATGACTCCAAGCTGAGAGGTACAGTTGACACACATGAAGGATGGGATGCCATCTAGAGGGATCTGGAAAAGCTCTACAAGTGGGCCCATGGGAACCGCATGAGGTTTAACAGGACCAAGTTCAAGGTGTTGTACCTGGGATAGGGTAATGCCCAATATCAATACAGGCTATGGGATGAACAGCTCAAGAGCAGGCCTGCCAAGAAACAAAGCTGGACGTGAGCTGATAACATGCTTTCACAACCCAGAAAGCCAACTGGGCTGCATCCCTTTGGATCCCTGTGACAAGCAGGTCAAGGGAGGTGATTCTGCCCTTCTACTCCCCTCTGGTGAGACTCCCACCTGTACTGCATCCAGCTTGGAGGTCCCCAGCAAAGGAAGGACACTGACCAGAGGAAGGCCGCCAAGATGATTGGAGAGTTGGAACAACTCTTCTATGAGGAAAGGCTGAGAAAATTGAGTTTGTTCAGCCAGGAAAAGAGAAGGCTTCAGGGTAACCTATTTGTGGCCTTCCAGTACCTGAAGGGAGCCTACAAGAAAGATGAAAAGAGACTATTTCATATAGTGACAGGACAAGGGGGGAACAGCTTCAAACCAAAAGAGCGCAGGTTTAGATTAGACATTAGGAAGCAATTTCTACTGTAAAGGTGGTGAGGCATTGGAAGAGGTTGACCAGAGAAGTTGTGGATGCCACATCTTTGTAAGTGTTCAAGGTCAGGTTGGATGGAGCTCTGAGCAACCTGGTTTAGAGGAAGGTGTGCCCCTGTCTGAGGCAGGGGAATAAGAACTAGATGATCTTTACGGTCCCTTTCAACCCAAAATATTCTATGATTCTATGATTATATTT
>JAWWEU010000081.1:126991794-127035437 GCA_035583155.1 Acropternis orthonyx | reverse complement strand
ACACACGATTCAGACCCATAAAGAAGAGTGGACAGTATAATGGCTCTGTAGACACTGATCTTTGTACTTTTCTTCAGCTGTTTATTGCACCAGACTCTTTTATGGAGTTTTCCAAAAGCTCTGTATGCCTTTGCTAACCTGTTGTCTATCTCTTGGTCAATCTTACCATCTGAAGAAATGATGCTTCCCAGATAGGTGAACTGCTGGACTGACTTAAGGTCTGATTCGCCTATGGTGATGTGGGGATGGTGAAAGACTTCCTGAGGTCCATGCTTTAATAGCAATGCAATAAGTAGCAGCTCAACTGTTCACATGTACTTATGGAGAGATAAATTTCAAACATATACTGACCTGTTATAGCCCCACCTCTAAGATACTTAAACTGGAGAATTAAGTCCTGTTCAGCAGGGAAATTAAGCTTACATGTCTGTGTATGTTTAAATACTTTCCTAGAGGGATTTGGGCTCCTGAGTTCGCAATTGCTTGCCTGAAGTATGTGACAACAGTAGAAAGAGATGGATTGACAATGAAAAGGTGTGATGTGTGATGTACTGAAAGCAATTATCATCTCATGCAGGATCATTTAGTAGAATATTTTTTATGAATTAAAATATGTTTCATAAAATAGAAGTAAGGCAAATGTCTCTTCCAAGAGTAATTTGTACCAAGCAAAAGATATGTTGTTTCTTCAAGTGATTATATTAACAACCCTAAATTCTTCAAGAATGTTTTATTTTTCCTTCACTATATCTGCAAACTACTGATTTTAAATTGCTAAATGTAAATAACTTAGCAATTTCTTGAACTTTGGAGACGTGCTAAACAGAATAATTATCAGCAGGACTCTCCTTTTTGTCAACTTCTCTCTCATCCGCATCTCAAGGGTATGCTACATACTACATTAGATGAAAAGAAAAATTATTAACTAGAGGCAGAGTGGACAGCTGTCTTCTTTTACTTTTTTCTTACTACTACTGTTCCGGGAAGGATTGATGTAGAAAATTCAATTTTGCTTTCTATACAGGACTGTCTGTCTAACCCTGGGAGTAAAAGCTATCATGAATGACAGCATAAGGCTGTTTGTGAGAGGCAGACAAGATGAAGGTAGTCATGGACTCCAATTTCCAAAGCTGTGAACGCTTTTTTTTTTTGCTGCTAGGGGTGTCTGTGGAGGGCCATGCCTGCAAGTTCAGGCAGAGCGTCAGTGTCACAGGATCATGTCAGACTTGTTGCTGATCTTTCCTTTCCAAAGCTTCTTCTCTAACCAATAAAATGTTTACATTTCTTATACTTCTTTTACAGCTGGCTCTTTTTGTTCTTCAATAGACCCTTAATAATTCCCTCATTATTGTTTAACCTGTCTGTCATTATCCTTGCTGCCATGTTCTAGCTGGGATGAAATGAACTCTCAGGCAATTTTGGGAGTCCTGTCTTGTCACTTGATGTTTTGGTAAGGTGAGCACCTTTGTGATTACCTGAAGAGTAGTTATAACTGATAGGAAACTAAATTTGAACTCACTTATTTCCTCAATCACTCATACCATTAAGATTTTTTTAAATGGAACATAAAAAAAAGAAATTTGGGAGAAATATTTTCTTTATATTGATATTTAAAATAATTATATGCAACAAGTATCTTTAGATACTTTAGGGCCTTATAGAATAACTGAATACTTTCCATATATGTATTTTTTTTCAATTTCTTGTGAGCTATAACATGGAAATATTTTGTGTTCCTAGTAAGTAAAGTTTAAACTTCATATAAATATTTTATTCAAACAAAATTATACAGTCAATGAATCTGCTTTTGTTACATGCAATAACAACTTTCCTTCATATTCTGCAGCACTTTGAGATTTCTTGGAAACTAAAAGTGCCTGGTCCTCTAGAACTCATCATAAATTTAATAGTGACACATTTAGTCTAACTTCCCCTGTTGGAACCTCCTCAGTTAACAAACATCTAAGTCTTCCTAGAGTATACATCTCTGAGTTTCAAAATGTGTGTTTTCAGTCCTACTAGAACACAGAACAAAGATCTCCTTTCACTTGGATGCTATTGAAAGATGTTTCAGTTCTTCCATCAACACTAGGAGTAGCCAGAGCATGTAGCCAAAGACGTTTTTCCTGTGCTTTTTGGCAGCAAGATAGAGATCCTAATGAATCTATTATCAGTAAACATAGCTTTATTTTCATTTTTTTTCAGGTTATGGATCATTATGTAATGAGATGTCTGTTGTGCATCTGAATGCACTACTGTTCTTGGTCTGAAAAGAATAATTTTGTCATAAAAAGGGATATTTCCCAGTCTGTGTTTCAAACCCTAATTTCCAAATAGAAGTTTTCATGACAGAAGTAAAGCTAAAAGCATTAAAATGATATTTTTATGCATTTTTATAATTTTAAGACAAGTCTTTACAGAAAAGGTTCTGTGAGGTAAAGGTGGAGTCCAGTACTGACCTAAATGACTGTAAACTGAAATTCTCACACATCCTTGTGCCTGTTTTGGACACCTTTTCCTGTCTTTTGGATGGACACTTTAGCTTAAGGGTGTATGACTTTATTAAAATCCTTAAGACAGATTTGTGAAATTCTGAAACTGTTGAAATAACCTGAGGTGTTTCAGGCAGATGTAGACACCCTGCAACTGGTTTAGAGAGATATTAAAATATAGGTCTTAGGATCATATGCCCTAGTTTGATTTTTGTAATGCTGGGTTTCTACAGTCTTAGTTCATTCAAGCCTTCTAAAATAATTAGTCATGGTAATATAAAATCTTTTTCCTGCTATGTAAGCTCAATACTGGAAGAGTTAATTGAGTGAATAGGCATGAAAAAATACTACAGCCAGCTTACTGATAATTTTAGTTTAGAAAAACTGGCACACAAGTGCTGTACTCTACTTCCAGTGAAAGTTTTTTTTCTGAAAGAGATGATACTTCAGATACTGCCAAGTGAGAAGATGCTCAGAGAAAAAGAGGCTTTCACTTCCTTTAAGTGGCCTATACATAAACTAAATATGTCTATAAAAGCCTGTCAGTGACTATTTTTTCTCTTCAGATGAAATGATCAATGATGTTGAAAGTGAGTTTCAGGATATATGGGGAGTCTAAAGCTATAGAGATTTTATTCACAACTATAGAGCAATTAAGTAAAAATATGTAGGATTTTGACACTGCATCTGAGGTTTAGTCTGAACAGGCTTTGCTTCTTTGATTTCCCGAATTATATAATCTCCAGATGTTAGCAATTTGTATTGTGCCCTGACATAATAGGGTCTGGGGGACAGAAAGTTATTAGCAATTTATGATGATCTAAGGCAATCCATGAATTATTTTCTATCTTCTTATTTTTTTGGTGTTTTTTTTTTTTTTTTTGGTTGCTTCTAGTAACAGAATGTTACTAGAAGTTCTGCAAAATGAACTAAGGTTTCTTGAAAGACACATGGCCTCATGAGAGTAGCTGCTTGAAATTTAAGCTTAGTGTGTATATATATATATATATGCATGTATCACTGGTTTAAGTAAATAACTTTGTTATTGTGATTTTACATAAAACAAAATAATTAATACAAGTTACTGGAACAATTCTTAGTTCCTTAAATAGCTTTACATCATAATGTTAGGTGAAAAAATCAGCCTAGCCATTGGTAATAGTAGATATTGTTTTGTCATTCTAACAGGTATAATCTGAATGCCATTCTATTCATCTGCCTTCATCTGTTTTGACAACTGGCTAAACTAGACCCCCAAATTAGGCAAGCCCTATAATAAACAGGCCATTATTAAACTGTCATTCATGTTGTGCAAACTCATTTTAGTGAGAAAAGCATCGAACTAGAATATAACTCCAATACTCCTGCTCTATTTTTTTCTTAAATATAACACTGTCAAACCAGCATCTCATTTAAATTTTTTTTTTTTTCTCATAACTCGAACACAACTGTGCTGTGATGGGACTCTAAGAATAACTACCATCAGCTTTAAACTGCTTTCTGTCATCCTCCTGCAGATTAATGTTTTCTTTGGTTTGCTTGTTAAACAAATTACAGGAAATCCAACAACCATGTCAATTTGCTTTGAGTCTGAGAAGAACAGGACATCTCACTTTTAGGAGTTCTTAGCTGCCTGTTAAAACTAAAGCTGCTCTCATTCTGGAAAGAGCGAATCTATAATACACATCAGTGGTGTTTGCTTTCCTCTCAGTGGAGAAAGCCAGACAAAACAAATAGAGTATAAAATAAAGGGAGGTGAATCGCTGTGGTGGGCATCACCAGCCTCCTACATAACAAAAAGGTTGATTTAGCAGGATTATAGGCAATATATCTTCAGTACCTGTTCTGTTCCTGTTTATTCTAAGTTTCTGAAAAATCAATCACTTCAAAATTCCTGCTTTTTAAAAATTTACTTTTAGCAGTGGTTGAATGTATGGTAGAAGCTCCTCTGAAAATGGATGCATTGACATGCATAGTTAAATGACAGGTGACAGTATAAAGACCTAAGTTAAAGGGAAATAGAAATTCTCTTCAAATACTTTGTAAATACTGAGGATCCAATCAATTCCTTGACCAATATTCTGAGTATTCACATCAATCAAATTCATGAACTATATTATGCTTAAATAACTGAAGAATGTGAGTTTCAAAGGAGAGCTAGTGATAATGACACCTTGCAGAAGATACTGCTCCTTGGGGGCAAAGGGAACAAGCAGTAACCAGCCAGCACTGAGAATTATATTTTGGTTGGTATCTATCATAGAATAGTTTGCATTGGAAGGGACCATAAAAGCCATCTAGTACAACACACCCTTCAATGAATCTTCAACTATCTCAGGTTGCTCAGAGTCCCATCCAACCTAACCTTGAACGTTGCCAGAGATAAGGCATCTACCACCTCCCTGGGCAACTTGTTCCAGTGTATCACTACCCTCACAGTAAAGATTTCCTTCCTTATAGCTAATCTGACTCTACCTTTTTTAGTTTAAAACCATTACTACTAGCCCTACCAAAAATATTCTGCCCATCTTTGGTATCAGCCTCCTTTAAGTATTGTAAGACCTCAATAGGGTCTCCTCAGAGCCTTCTCTTCTCCACACTGAACAATCCCAACTTTCTCAGCCTTCCCTCAAAACCAATTATCATTCAGATAATGGAAGCCACATAACAATGTTTTATTTAATGGCTATATGTGTTTTCACTAATGTGTACAAAATCAAAAAAATTAAATTTACAAAACCAAGCAAACGGTCAAGGGATTTCACATGAAAGAGAAAATAAAGCACTGAAATTCTGATATCCATTATACAGACTGAATTCCTCAACTCTCTCTCCTGTTAGTGGAAAACTAACTGAGAAATCCCAAGACAAAATGGGTAGACAGAGACCACCATGAGAGGTTTGAGTCAGAGGACCTGAATTGCCCTCTGAAAGTGGATCTCTCTCTCTGACTGTAAACTATCTTTCCTTGTAGGCCCTGGATAGAGTGAACTATTCCACCTCATCAGGTCCCACATTTAGATGTCACAGAAGTATTTTAAAGTGTCACACATCTGTTAGGTATAGACCCTTCATCAGCCTGTAATAATGCTTCTGTCTCTTAACACTTGTCTTGTTTGCAGAACCTGCTTTAGCAAATAATCTTGGAGCATATCTACTTGAATGACTAGACAGGGAGAAGTAGATGCTTCCTGCATCCCATAACCTGGATCTTCAGACTTTTCAGTCTAGGCATTATTTATAAAGCTTCTGGCTGGAACTAGTCATAATACTCATAGTGTTAAGAGAAGGCAAGGCAAAACAAAAAGTAGTTACACCTTTCCATTGTGAATCCTTACCTTAGCTGGTGATGCTTATGTCTTAGAACTTGTTTTTAATGAAGTGATTGGTAACAAGCTGTACATTTGTTTCTTTCAATTATCCTTGTGTTTATTCTCTGCAGCTGGATTAATTGAATGCATTTTGGGTGTAAAGTTTAAAGTAGCTATCTAGATTATTTCCAGAGTTACTGTTTTGTAATAGACATATTCAGAAGGGAAATAAAGGCATCCTCTATATGGATAGACTTCCTACAGAAAAAAAAAGAAAAAAAAAAAAGGAATGTTATTTGGTTTAGATGCCTATTTTGTGATGAAATGGATGTTCCCATTTATTTTCATTGACCTTATAGGAAGTCTCATCTTCTACACAGCCCTCCTGACCTGCTTATTTTTGATTGATATTAATATCAGTTTACATGCTAGCATCCCCATATTCCATTTTGCCAAATAGAAAAAAGAGCGAAGATGTTTGTATTGCATCTGTATTGTACTTGACTTTCTTAACCAAATTATTGCGTGGTTGCTTATATATTATTTTAGATCCTAGATATTTTAGGGAGAGGAAGGAACAATTTATGCCAAAAAAAAATTATGACATTGAATTTAAGATTATGCAAATGTACTTTAATTTATCTTGTTTATGTGTTATGCCTATTGGTTGGGGCATGTGAGGGATTGTGTTTAATTGTTAATGGTTACTCCATTTAAAACTAGAGGAACTGTCTGTGGATGACAAGAAAAGAAATTCGTTAAATATTTTGCAGTGCACTATAAAGTACTGAAAAAAGGAAGGTGCCCAGAATCAACTTTAAATTATTTTTTTTTCCCTCCAGGAAGTTAATATATGTTAAATGCTTTTGGCTTGATTGGGTTTCCCCCCCCCCTTTTTTTTAGGTGAAGTCCTCATCTTTGTACAGATATAAGAGCAGAGCACTATGAGATAATCTGAATTGAAAAATTACTGCCTAATGTTGTTTAAATGGGGAAGTCACGTTATATGACCTTGTCTTTCAAACTATTCTGGGAATAGGAACTAAGGTCTGTTTCCAATAAAAGAATCTGAATGCTAAAGAGAGACAGGATGCTTCATTTGCTTTTCCTTGTAATGACAATTTTCTTTTTAAATCAGAAAAAGTAATCTAGCGATCATAAAGACAGATGTGGAAAAAAACTCTGCAAGCATACTGCAGCTCTCTATTTCCCAAGGGATGCCATCAGCAAGCACTGCCTAAGCACTTCTAACGGATAGAGGCTAATTGAGGGAAGTGTTACAATGCATGTCGAAAGGGGAGATTAATCCCATTAGGTGAAACAGCAAGTGATAAATCAGAACATTTAAGATACATCAGAGAAACTTCTTAGCTGCATTCCTCTGGCAGCTAAACAGAGGGACAGATCCAAAAAGGAAGAATAATCATGGCCAAGACCATGAAATGTCAAATAAATTGAAACATCCAGGCAAGAAACATATAAATATGTATTTCCCATCTTAAAAAGTGAAAACACTACTTTTACCAGATCATATCTCTGTGTGTACAGGTGGCATCTACCTTTACTCAAAGTAATCTAAATGTCTAAGCCTTTGTGATGTTATGGATTGTTAAGGACGTTATCTATGCTTGTCTTGCTTAAGTAGACTCCTTTGTAAGTAGTTTATCAGTATCCTATTAAAAGAGACATGGCATATTTGTCCACCACAAAACTGCCCTGGTGTGCTAAAGAACTGTCCAATGCTGACACTGTGCCATCATCTGTTCTAAGTTGAGTTTTTCAAGTAGCATAAAACAGCCTGCATCTGCAGATGCATTTTATTTTTCATTTAAACAGAAGTGTTTTGTTTTGTGTTGATTTTTAAATTTTTGTTTTTGTGATTTTTTGTTTTTTCATTTTGTTTTTAAATCCCTGCATACCTCTATTCTACCTTTGTAGTTAAGGAAATAAAAAGTTGAACAAATGACAGAGTGAGTGAAAGATGTCTGTACATTCAACACAATGGAGAGTGTCTGCTTAGAAGAGGTGAGACAAAAGAAACAGAAATGAAGGTCCAAGACAACCACTAGTACAAGCATTTTAGGAAAGAATTCCCAACAGTTTTTGTAGAAAGCAGGCACACAAGCATCTATCTGTAGAAAAGGTCTCAGCCTCTGAGACCCATGTGATCAGAAACATCTGCAGTCTGGAATCTAGCTAAGACATAAAGGTAAGGTTTTATTTTTGAATGTGTGACCTGAATAAAACAAGTGTTGGGATGAGGAGTTTTGGACTCCTTCTTAAAGTTAAGTGGATAAATGGGTCTCAGAATCATTGAATCATTAAGGGTGGAAAAGAATTTCAAGGTCATGGAGTCCAACCTTTGACTGAACACCACCATATCAATTAAGCCATAGCACTAAATGCCACATCCAGACATTTCTTAAACACTTCCACCTCCCTGGGCAGTCTATTCTGATGTCTGACAACTCCTTCAGTAAAGAAATTCTTCCTGATGTCCAGTCTCAACCTCCCTGGTGCAGCTTGATGCTGTGTCCTCTTGATCTGTTGCTAGTTGCCTGGGAGAAGATGCCAACCCCCACTCTGCTACATCATCTTTTTAGGTAGTTGTAGAGAGTGATAAGATCTCCATAGGCCTGTAGTTCCCCAGATCCTCCTTCCAACCCATCATATAGATGGGCATCACACTAGCTGTGCTGGTTTAAGGTAAACGGCAGGAGAAAAGAACCCAACTCACAAAAAGGCTGCAAGTCAGAACTACAATTTAATAAAAAGATCACAGTAAGTGCAAGGTTACAGAGGAAATAGCCTGTTTGACCCACAGAAAACAGGTGTGTAACCCAGCACCCTGGGGCACAAACAGGAGGGTATTCATCAGCCCCTGTGCTGAGCACCATCTGGCCCCCCTGAGTACAAAGTAAAAGGAAAGAGGAAACCTGTTTGTAAGGATAATGGTCACAACCCAGTCAAGAATGGCAGTCGCAGTCCTGCTGAGGGTCTGGTCCTCCACTGGATCCCACCAGAGAGAGAGCCCCTCCACTCCCAAAACCCCCAGTTTATATGCTTAAGCTCAGGTGGGAGTGCCCAGTACCTCCCCCTGGGTGGGGAGTTTCACAATGGGTGATTTACACTCTGGGGTGAATCATAGCATATTTTTTGAAACCCTGATGGCCCATTAGCAGACATGACCCCTCAGACTGGGTGTGAAGGTGCTAATGGCTCCCAGGAAAGGTGTTATCACACCTCAGTCACTGGTGTGAAGACAGGAAACCTTTCTTATCTCACAGAAGTTCCCAATCACCCAGCTTGTAGCCTGAGGTGTCAGGTGTGCCCTGGGCAGCTGCTTCAAATGATCCATTGTTAGCAGTTCATGAGAAATTACACAGAGGGTGTAGAATACACAGTTTTAGCCACACCCACACAGTGACAAACTGGTCCTGGTCACTATAACCAGGACACTGGCTAACCAGTCATCTGGAGCCTTCCCAGTCACACAGTATTGATGATAAATGATGGAGAGTGACTTGCTGAGTTCTTCTGCAAACACTGTCAGTATCCTTGGATGAATCCCATCCAGCTCCATTGACTTGTGACTGTCTAAGTGGCCCAGCAGGCTGCTAACTACTTCCTCCTGGATTCTGCTCCCTGTCTGTCAGCTCAGGGTGCTGGTTACCCTGAGGAATACAAGTGTCTATGTTAAAGACTGAGGCAAAGGAGACATTAAATACCTCAGCCTTTTCCTCACCCATTATGTTCCCCTCCACATCCAATAAAGGATGGAGATTTTCCTTGTCCCTCTTTTTTTTTTTTTTTTTTTTTTTTAATGTATTTATAAAAACACTTTTCATTAACTTTTACAGCTGTGGTCAGATTGAGTTCTAGCTGAGCTTTCAGTTTTCTAATGTTCTCTCTACATGGCCTAAGGACACCCTTGTAGTCTTCCTGAGTTTCCTGCCCCTTCCTCCAAAGGTCATAACCTCTCTTTTTTCCCTGGCTTCCTCTGAAAGCTCCCTGTTCAGCCAGATTGGTCTTCTTCCCTGTTGGCTTGTTTTTCAGCAGATAGGCACTGCCTGCTCCTGTGCTTTTAAGATTTCCTTCTTAAAGTAAGTCCAGCCTTCCTGCACTACCATATTATTAAGGACTGTTTCCCAAGAGACTCTCTGAACTAGTGTCCTGGTTCAGGGTCTTGTTGCTCTGAGCATTGGGCTGTTGTGTAAAAGAGGCACTGGCCTATGCAGAAAGTCAGAACCATTAACCAAATTTTGGAAAAACTACTAAAACAAACATGAGAGATGAGCTAAACTTGGTGACACACCATTTGTGAATAATCCTGACATATATAAAGAACAATTCACTTCTCTTATACCATTGAAGGCTTTGCATGGAGTCAGCAGTACCTGTTCAACACCTGGAATATCTTTACTGGTAGAAGCTTAGACTTCTAAGGAATTCAGGTACCTCCAGAGTTAGTTCTCAGCACATAAAGTGCATTACAGCAGAGTATATTTTAAGTGCAAATGTTTGAGGTGGCATCTTGATATTTAAGCCCTAGTGAGAAGCTAGTTCTTTGTGATGGGTCTGAGTTATAATATTTAGTAATTGCATATGCAAATCGGTAAATATTTTCAAACAAAATACTCTAAATCCCTACACAGAGAGTCAAACAGACAGCCTTAATGACTGGCACTTAGATTTCAGTTAATCAAGTTCTCATAATGTAGTACCGAGTAGTCATTAACACATTGCTATTAAAGAAGGGCCATTTAGATAATAAAATCACCAGATGCTTATAATCAAAGAGGAAAAAAAATCACAAATTTTATTGATAAAGGTGAAAGTACTTGTCTTGCATTTTGAGTGTACTGGATTTTAAATCAGAAACAATAATGATATAAAAACAACATGGTATATTTAAAATGGATTTAAAACTCTATTTCTCAGAATGTCATTTTGAATGGAGAACCATCTACTCTTCTGATTTCAGTGGAGCCCCATGGTGATCTATTCTAGGTTGTACAGTATTTCAAGTTTTTCAGTAACATGGAAGACGTCAAATCATTACTGATAAAATTTACTGTTGACAAAAATTGATGGAGTGGCAATTAGAATAAAGAATACAGATCACTAATACAGAAAGCTGTATCACCTTGTAAACTGGGCACAATCCATATGTTTCTGTCTCCCTCAGTGTAAGATAATAAATAGATCTGGGGGCAAAGAATGTAGGTTGGGCTTCCAATATTAAACCCAGGGGAAAAAATGAGTCCAAGAGAGATCATAATGGATCTGAATGTGAGCTGCCAGAATAACACCCTGGTTTACATAGGTTGCATACAGACAGCTGAACACTGAGTAGTAATTGGAAGCATCTAATTAGTGACAATATCTGCTGCTGCTGCTGCTGCTGAGGTGAGATGTGTGCCCAGATCTGGTGTGTGCCTTTTATTAAAAAAAAAAAATGGATAAATGGGATGTGTTCCAGAGCAGCAAGAAAACAACCAAAAACAAGAGTTAAAAGACTATTGAAGCATAGGATATTCAAGGATGAAACTGGTCATGGCTCAGTGTTTCTTACACTCTGTTCCTCAGGCAACTTTCCTTTTGCCATAATCTCCCTTGAATTACAGCAACTTCCTTTAAATCTTTCTCTTACATCTAGAATCTTCACAGGCTTTTCCCCTCAGCTTTACTTCAGTAGCCCTCTAGTTGCTTTCACAGATTACTAATTATTCAAGCAAAGACCTTCTGAAGGCCAGGTAAGAAAAGCACTTTCCCAGTAGCAAGACCTCAGTTCCAATTGTTAGTGCCATGTCAGCTCCCACAGTCAGAAGACACATTTTGCCAACATACTTTTACATAAACCTACAGTGACCTGCAAGACTAGCACTTAAAACATAGTAGAAAAAAGTAGATCTAAAACTAAGATAACTGTGTCCTGTGAGATCAGAAAACATGTTCCAGAACAGTGGTTTCGCCTAATGCTGCTTTATTTATGGGTCTTCAATATAGGTGTCTTTTCAGTACCTGGTGTTTTCAAAAAAAGTGAGCCAGAATAGCTTTCGATTGCAAAAAAAACCACATAAGATCAGAGAGTACACCCAAACTCTCTCCACTGACATCACAGGGAACATGAGTCTCACTGCACCTGTGTATATTAAAGCTATAGCACAAATCCCCACAGTGCACACTCTAACATAGTGGATCCATCCCACTAGTAAGGTGGGTGGGTGGGAAGCTGGTAAGTTATAAGTAATTAATGGTTTAAAAGATACTTTCTTTTAACTGATTATAATCGTCAAAGATATTCAGATATCTGAGTATTGGCTGAAATGTGACTTCATATGGTCAGACAAAATATAGCAACAAATTATTCCAGCTGGCCTGAGTTTCATCTGTTATTCTGAAAGCATACCTCTGGAAAATAAATAGGCTGAGGCTACTACGATTATGAATAGACAATGATAAATCCTATTTAACATGGTTATTTTTTTCCCTTTCAGTCCATCAGAAGCCCTTCGTAATACCTACCTAAGAAAACAGAGAATAACAATAGGAAAATCAGTAAGACACATGATGTTATATGTACTGCGCCTTGTACTGGAACCTGAAGTAAAATCACCCACCTGAGACAAGGCAGAGAACAGAAGCTGATGTTGTGCTCCATGCTCACACCAGATGAGGCTGCAGGTGTAAGAAGATACCTGTGTGCTCTGCATGCAGCCCTCTGCTTACCCTGTACTAAGAACCTCTCACCTTTTAGATTTAAATTAGAGTTGCTTGTTGAGTTACTAGAATTAGATCATCACTCTCTCTATATTAACCTGTCACTGTCATTTTATTCACTTTTAACTCAAAACTTCATTCAGTTATCTTTTATACATTATTGATTTTATGGTAAGGGTTGTAGAAGAGCTCTGATACACAAGAAAAATCCATCTGCCCTTTTTCTAAACCACAGTCTCACTATATTCTAACAGGGAGATTTTCTTTCTTCCAGATACAGTGCATGTTTTTCTATTCCATCTTCCTGAACATGTTCTCAAGTTGGTTTGTTTATCTTCTGTTAGAGCAGCAGCCAGTAAAATCTGGAAAAGAGACCTGTAATTTATCAGAGCAAAGATTCTAAACAGAAAATTACCATACCCTTCCTATAGTAGTTTTGTGATGAGAAAATGAGGACTTTGAAAAAGGAAACAAATTGGATTGCTCCCAGTATTGGTACAAACCTACCTACCAATAAATTTAAGCAGATAATAGAGCATCTTGTTACACTTGGTTTTGTCAAATGCTCAAGTAAAGCCATTGTGTCTGAAAAACATCTTGTTCTGCTTATGCATCCAGGATGCAATCTTGTGAATTTTCAAAACAAACCCATGGTAACAGAATGTTTCCTCCAGATGGCCAAAATATGCCTTTAATTCTGTCTCACAAGTAAAGTAAAGTACTTTAACCATGTTTGTTGATAAAAGAGGTTGTTCCTCTTCCAGAAGTTCATGCTGGAAAGAATTATATTTTCTGTAACTATGGATGAAATTCTGGACTTAATTCAATGGATTCTAGTCATTGGTTTGAGTGGAGTGAGAACTTGATGAGACATATTGTAAAAGGAGGAGTATATATATGTATGTGCTGAATATGAGCATATAAGAGTATATAATGAACAGAACTCTGAGTTTCCTTTTACAGGCGAAATAAAATGCACAATAAAAATCAATTAGCCTGAAACTGAAGAAAGCTGCTGTGACTCATGGTTGGAAATACGGGTATAGTTTGGCATTGGCTCAAAGGAAGCAGTCACACATAAATATTTCTTCAAGTCTCTTTAAAATATAAACATGTTAAAAACAGGCTTTTTTGTAAGAAAGCTAAGTCTGCATGTACAGGCAGAATTGGTTCTACTATGTGATCTGTAGTTGTGAAAATGTGCAGATAGGAATGAGTTGCCTATTTCTCCCATAAGACATTGTCTTCTTGAAAGTGAAGATTGAGAGAATGAGCATTTAATAGAAGGAGGGAGAGTCAAACTTTTTTTGGAAAAAATGAGAGTAAACTGCCTTTTCATAGTTGTATAAACTGTACAGAGTGGGATGTGCAGCATCAAGTATGTTGAGCAGGGAGATTACAAATATGGAAAAAAAGGGAAAAAAAAACTGAGGTCTCTCTCACCTTCCCCAGAGCTGACTATCTTTTTCCTAGTGTTAGGGCAGTAAGTGTGAAAGTAGTTGACCTAAGGCTCGAGCTTTCATCAACACAGTTACGTGTAACCTAGGCTTTTCACTTCCAAGAAGAGCGCCCTAAACACTAGACCTTCATACACACTTTACATACACCTTCTCTGCAGAAAGTCATGTGTAGAGCCAGCAATGGGGTCCGAGTGATACAGTATTATTCTAATGCTGAGGAAAAAAATCCTGCAGGAGAGGGAGAAGGAAATATAAACTTTTCCATTTCATTGCAAGGCATTTAAATTCCTACATTTAGCATGTTCTGCCCTTTCTGTCTCAACATGTTTCTGATACAGCGCTTGAGCCCATTCAGCGCTTCATCCCTATAAGTTTAGCAGTCACCTCTATACTGCACTTCTTGCCTAGTTCCCTACAATGTTTTTAGCTATTGTTATTACAGCTGTACATTATAACTCAACACTGTATATCAAAATAAATGAGAAAAAAAAAAAGAAAATTGCACTTATTTGTAGTGGAGTGAAATGTTTCTTGCTAGGGAAACAGAATGTACCACCTGCTATTTGAAGGGTAGTTACAAATAGCAATACATACACATACTCAAACCTTCCCCGGCACAGTCTCACTCGACCCACATACTGTGGCTGCTCAGTAAGTAATTGTATTTCATGAAATTCAGCTTCAACCACTTGACTAAATCCTCGTGTTCTTCCTAGGACCAAATTCCCCTTGATTTTGCAGTAATTAAGGTTTCATAAGACCAAAATCTGTGCTTGTTTATTTATCATGTAATAATACAGTGGAAATAAAACTTCTGTGAATACAGAAAAAAAGCCACTGCTGGATGAGAGAGGAATTTTCAGATTTCATAATATATATATATTTTGCGTAGATTTATAATTTGTGAGATTATTTAGGAGGTATGTGAGCCCTTTAGCAGTCAAATACCATAGTGATTATTGCCTACTAAATGTGCCAACAAGTTCTAATTTGAACAGCAGGCAAGGTTTCCAGAATAGATCTTTTCTAATGAATAAATTGTGACTGAAACACAGCCAGATCCACGAGCAGATTCAGGTGTGATAGCATGACATGTTACCACACAAAACATTTATGTGTCAAGCACCTAATGAAATTCATTAACTGAAGCTGTTATTTAAGCTCTTGAGGTTATTTCTAGTGTGCCTAGAGATGGACATTCACAGCGACTGAAAGGCTAAGGCAGATGACATCTCAACTGGCCTGTAGGAATTGATGTTGCATTGATGCAACATCGGTGTAGCAAAGCTCAGCCTGAGGCATTACAGGGAAAGGTGATTTAATTTTAAAAGAAAACCTGTTTCTTCCATTCACACTCATACTGATGCCTTAGGATCACCATGTCCCCCACATACTCAAACTCACTAAAGCTTATGTGTCCAAGTAGCCCATTTAGTATCCAAGGCACTTTTATTTAGGTGGTTTGAGCAGGGTTCCTTCTGATGATGCAGGAGGTAAAGTGTCCTGTCTTCCTCGTATCTCCTGGTATTGTGTTGGTTTTAGATAGGTTTTTTGTCCTCTACAAGCTGGCAGTCTTTCCCGTCCTTCATGTCTGTGTGAGCAATGAGAATTAACCACTGTCCTTTGTCTTTCAGTCTGGTGGTCTTAAGCAGTTGCAAGTAACTATACTGGGATCCTCGTAGTCTGGGGGATCACCAGCATATGGCATTCCAGCATCCATTCTTCTGACTGGTATGTGTTCCTCGTGCATTCGCATTCAGAGAGACTGGAGCATATGAGCGGTGTGTGGTTATGTGTGTCAGTGTGTGACAAAGACAGTTGGTGCTGTTCAGCCTGAAGAAGAGAAGGCTTGCTTCAGAAATTATAGCAGACTTCCAGTACACAAAGGAAGCTTACAAGAAGGCTGGAGAGGGACTTTTCGTGAGGACATGTAGCCATAAGACAATGGGCCTGAAGGAGTGCAGGTTTAGATTGGATATTAGGAAGAAATTCTTTAAAGGTGCTGAGGCACTGGAGCAGGTTACCCAGAGAGGTTGTGTACTCCCCATTCCTGTAGGTGTTCAAGACCAGACTGGATGGGGCTCTGAATAATCTGGTCTAGTGGAACGTTCCCTGGCCACAGCAGGGGGGTTGAGACTAGATGATCTTTAAGGTCCCTTCCAACCCAAACCACTCCATGATTCTGTGATTCTATGCTTTTATCCTTTGCTCTTCCTGACAGTGATGTCAGTGAGATTTTCATGTGCAAAATGCAAGATTGATGTTGCTATTAGCTAAAATTTTCTAGCATGATTAATTACCTGAGCTACCCAATATTCGGTATTCTAAAGAAACACCATTTTAGGAAATGCATATAAAATTCATAACCATTTAAGCACTCTTTAGTTGGATAGATGAACATTGTGACATACAAAATTATTAATTTTGTTTAAAAATGTTCACCAATATTTATATAGTGCAATAAGATGGAACAACGGTTTCTGTGAAAGTGAAAAATGGTTTTTGCCTTGAGGGGTTTATAGTTTACGCTTAGGTATGACAATGTAAGTGATTGTAAACACAAGTGCATGGGAGTTACGATAATGAAAAAGTTGCATTCACTGTATTCTCCCTTTCTTTTTTACTCTTGTTCCTGTCTTAGGGAACAGTTTATAATTACTAAATTGGTGTGAACTGAAAGTTGCTCTGTGATGAAGCAGTCACATAGACTAAGTTATGTGGAAATGAGAGGATATAATAAAGATAAAGAATATAAGTAACTGGGTGGGTACAAAACCAGTAATGAAAGAAAAGTTGAAAAGTAAGGAAAAAAATAGATAAGGAAATGCAGAAGACCTGCTCCAGAAGATCCATAAAACTACATAAGCAACACCAAAACACCTGTTATAGATCCAAGACAAAGATGCTGAAAATTCCAACACGGTATATATTCTGAGGACTTTGAGACAAACCCATTAGGAATGTGGTAGAATAAACCAGAGTCATTTGACAGCATCCTGTTCTCGTTGCTATTGCTGTTGGAGTAGAGAGACCTGTAGAGAAGCTATAGCTAGTTGTCTGCATGGCTTATAGATTTTGTGCAGTTCTGTAAGCACATGGGCCCTCTAGGGGAATGGTTTTCAAACATTTTTATTGAACACCCTTATCAGTAAAAAAGTTTTGAGTGCACCCACTCTCAATATATTATTTATTTATTTATTTCTATATTAAATGCATTTTCTACTGTAGCATTTTTTATGCCTTTTATAAAACATACAACTCTCTTGGAAATTAAAAAAAAATAGGTAAAGATTAAATATTTTTTAATTTATTAATGGTACTAAAACCATTTTCTTCCCAATCCCCAATGAACTGTACATCTCTGGGATGCAGGCACCTCAATTTGGAGACTGTTGTTCTGTGGTATCCTTAACAGGATGAAATTATATGATAATAATATACATTTCTGGGGTGAGTTCAATCAATAGTTCTTTGCTCAAACAAATATTTTCTTTTCTGCAAGTATGCTTTTGCATTACCAGTAGAATAGAGAAAGAAGAGAGAAATTGATCTATAAGATGAGAAGTGCTAATTCAGTGGTGTTGAATTCCTGGAAAAACTTCCTCATGGATTTAAATTTCTGTCTACAATAAAAAGTGAGACATCTGAGATAAAAAAGGCATTCAAAATTAGTGAGTAAAATGAGATGTCTAGAGTCCTAATATGAACTACATTGTTTCATGAGTAATTCATGACTCTGCTGTAGATTTGCATGATTTATGGCCAAGATGAATCCACATATTGTCAAAATAATTGTATATATTTTGTATTGTAATTTTTTTAATCAGGAAAATGCAAAAAACTTATCTAGTTCAGAGACATACCCAGTTTTTTTGTCAGTGTTAGAAGAATATGCATAATCTATGATAATAGGTAAATTTCTTTGTATAAACATTTCTGTGTTCTGGCTGTATGCTAAGAAATTTTATTTTTAAACCATCTAGACACAAATGGAAAAAACATTAATGCAAAATATTAAAATGACACAGAAGTTCTTCAAGGTCTCACCATATACATTGTCTTCCAAGTGAAATCTGACACATATTGTCTGTATGGACAATATCCAAAATTTTAGTTAATGAACTACTGTCAACCAAAACTTAAAATCAGGTATCCACAATTTGCTTTGCTTATATAAAAAAGTAAGTTTGGATTCTATACACAATTCAGCATGTTGTGAGAAATACTTTCTATACTCTATAGGATAACACCCAAACTGTGTTAGTTCAAAGAGAGAGTGCAGTCTTTTACATAGCATGTAGAAGATGAATATTTATTTTTTTATGCAAAGTATATCCTCATTGACTCTCTATTCCTGTTAAAAAAAAAAAAAAAAAAAGGGCAACTGAGGCTCACTGGACCAGTGAAAAAAATGCTACTTAACAAGTAGGTCTGCTGACATGTGTACAGCTTGATTAGAATGTAATAAAAATAAAATTTAAATTATATTTATTTTATTTTGAAAAGCCAAATTATTTGTGTCAAACTTGTAGTTTAAAAAATTAAATTACCCTGTAACAATGAAAGGCTTGGAAACAGTTAAATTGAAAAAACTAAAACATGAAAACTCTGATTCAAGTTTATGAAAAAATTGTCTCTTGATTTCAATCACTGACATAGGAATAATATTTGGAATTTAATAACTGGACTGCCTACAAAAAAACAAAAAAATGCCACAAAAAACCAAAACTAAACAAAAAATTAGAACCAGGTGCAACATCTGACAGATCTCAATAAACACTGGGTAAATCCGATATTCTTTTCTAATACTGTTCTTTAAGTATATGTGTAGGTAGATATATATAAGTGTATATATACATGCAGTTCTTATGTCTATAACCAGTATATAGCTTGCATGTAATTTATATTAGTTACTATATAACTAGTATATAACTTAGTTCACAGCCATATAATCTGGAATAGATGTGTTTTTGCTACTTTGTCTGCATTTTCTCTAACAGATCATAACAGATCATCATGTGATGCTAGGAAAATATACTTAGTCATAAGTTTTATTACATTCTAAATATTTGGCAGTGTATGCCTATTTTCATATGTGTATTGATAGATATTTAGAAGTTTTCTAAAAACCTGTTGTCAAAAGCAAAAATATCAATATTTAATCTCATCATATTTGGGAGCAATGTTTTATATTACTGTAAGTCCTTAACATATTTTGCAAATTAATCTATTGTACAACAGGATATGAACACTTCCTGCTTTCCTATTTCATTAATGACAGATAATTACTGCAAGAAAAATCACACAATGATCATGCTAATCAGCAAGATGTATTCTCACAGAGTATAGACAAAAAAACTTGCTATCTTTATGATGCTAGCATGTAATAAAAATTCCTAGGCCTCTCAGTGAAAAAGATCAATAACATCTCTCCCATGGGTGTTTCTTCAGTTGTTATGAGAACAGAAAAGCAGCAGTACAGGCACAGTCAGTCCCTCCAGCCATTCCACGATTCAGAAAAGGTACAAGAAGGAGATAAAGATATAACAATATTACTTTGGTAAATCTTCCAAATCCTTAGCAATTAGCAGCATGAGGAATCATAGAATAGAATAATAGAATTATTAAGGTTGGGTAAAAACTCCCAAATCAACAAGTCCAACCTTTGACTGACCACCAGTGTTTCATCTAGACCACGGCACAAAGTACCATGCCCAGTTGTTTCTTAAACAAATCCAGGGTCTGTGTTTCTACCATCTCCCTGGGCAGCCCATTCCAATGTTTGACAACCCTTTCACTGAAGAAATTCTTCCTAATGTCCAACCTCAACCACCCTGGCGCAGCTTGAGACCATGTCTCCTTGTCCTGTCGCTAATTTCCTGGGAGAAGAGCCCAACCCCACCTGGTTACAACTTCCTTTCAGGTAGTTGTAGAGAGCGATAAGGTCTCCCCTGAGCCTCATCTTCTCCAGGCTGAACAACCCCAGCTTCCTCAGCTGCTCTTCATGAGACTTGTGCTCCAGATCCTTCACCAGCTTTGTTGCCCTTCTCTGGATATGCTCCATATGAGCCAAGGTCATATTTCTTGTTTATGATTTTGATGGACTTATTTTTTACTGTGACTTTTTCATTCTAAGAAGACTTCCTTGGAATTCCTGAAGTACCTCGATGATGAATAGAAGAACAGATTTATTGAAATAATTTCTCTGGGCAAAAAAGAGTCACAGGATCACAGAGTTGAATTGCAAAGAACTCGCAAGGATCATTGAGTCCTGGGAGCAGAGGAAGAGAGAAGTAGCTATAGATGATCAAATGGGATCTCATTGCGGGGAAAGATTAGTGAAAGACTTGTGACAGATCTGTGACACTGAAGCCAGCTGGCAGAAGACAGTCCATAGTTTATTATTACATGGCACTAAACTCTTACAATTCAAGACTGAATGCATGAAATTACTGATGAGGAATGGATTCTGATCTATGTAAATCCATAATTCAAATCTAAATATAATTTGGGACAGTGTTTTGGCTCAGGCCAAGTGCACACTAAGGACTATACTGAAAATTTACAAATATACAGTTTCAAAACTGATGAAGCTTCCGTGCCCAATGTCTGACAATATCAAAGATCTACGAAAGGCAAAACTTTTGTTTTTTCACTGATGTTTTAAGTTTTGCAGGGCTGTGTTAGACTAGAATTAAATGATCTTTCCAATATGCCAGTTGCTATGCTTAAAAACTTCTAATCTTGAGGGGGGAGTCTGAAATTAGATGAGGAAATGTCTATATCTTAGGAAAAGCTTTGCTATCTCTATTAGAATTCACTTGTGCCTATTGAAGAGCTGACAAAATAAAGCTGAGCCTTAATGAAAAAATAATTGTCCACAAGATTACATAGAATGGTGGGGGAGAAAATTGTTCAGCTATTCAAACCTGGTTACTATTCATACTCATCAAGATCTTCAGAGATATCAGAAAGTTTTTGTTACCAGTGGTACTGAAAGAGGTTGATCCATAGTTGTGAAAGTGCCAGGCTGATCTTTCTGTCTTGTCCAAGGAAGATCGTTAACTACAGTAATAATCCTGATTGCTTAGGTTAGATTGTCTTCTCCATTTGTTCTTCTTCTGCAGAAGATAAGAATTTACATCTGATTTCTGCTGAACACAAATGTTCCCAACTCAACATTAATGAAATATTTAGGAAATACAATGCAATCAAGACACATTCATTGTTCTAAAATAGACAGTGAGGCTTTCCAGTTGATGAGCTTAGTGTAAACTTCCTAACTAACTAGGTCATATATATTAAAACCGGAAACTTTTGTCTTCAGTCTGCAGCCATTGCAAAAGTGTGTCTTATAAATGAAATAATATCAACTAACTGGTGTCAGGAGTTTTTTAATGTTACAGGGCTTTTTGTTTTGTTTAGGCTTTGGTTTTTATTTGTTCAGGTCTGTTTGGTTTATTTTGTTCTGTGGTTGTTGTTTTTTTTTTTTTTCCCTAACAGCCGGATAAAATGGCTAAGTTGTTATATTCAAGATTGCCAGGACACTGCAGCTGGTAATGATTTTTCTTTATACTACAGCACTGCCAGCTTTGATATCTAGAAGAGGGTATGTGAAGAACAGACAATCTCACTGTGGTTTCTTAGGAAGTTCAGAGAATTTTGTGTTCCTAGACCACCATAACTGGGTGGATCTCAATGCTGCTCCTGGCAAGATCAAGCCTTTATCAAGCTTATTCTTGAAGTCAATGAAGCTTTAAATAAATATATGAATTTTTTGAGGTGAATGCCCTTGAATGATTGGTACATAATACTGTGTTTAACTTTGAATGTACAGTTGCAAATAACCTTGTACTGAAAATTACCTTTCTGTGTGTTGTTGTCTGATTAAAGTTCATCAAATCCTAATACATTTAAAGTGATATAAGAATGAGAAATCAATGGAAGGCTTTTGGCATATTCTACTTTTGTTAAGAAATGTCAGCTAGAAGAAAAATTAGGTATAATATTTTGATCAGTTAGCTTGATTCATTATTCACTGCCTGTTTCTAGTCCCTATATGACTTCCTTTTATTTTGTTAAAAGTATCCTAATTGATAAAAGTCTACCCCCCTTCAGTATTAGAAAAACTTGCTGTTTATGTAAGGCTTAATATATTCTTTCAGCACTAGTATCTATCAGCTTTTGTAATCAATTTAATCAATGCCTTGCATTTCATAATAAGTCTAATTTTTTTGTGACTTGCACCTGTAGTATTTGCAACGGACTTCAAGAGAATTGCAAGCAGTGTTTTGCTTTCCTTTGCATTCACATTGCGCTTAAAATCTTGTAAATTTTCTTAAGGTTAGGCACTAGATAAGATCAGTCTAACCAAAAAGATGAAAAAGTACAGGGCATGATGTGATGTGCTGCACAAACAAGATGAGTAACAGCACAGCAAGGCTGTTTAGTTGCTGATGCTAGCCAAGGTGACCTGGCCAGATTCTCCTCTTTGATCAACTATTACTGAGTCCAGGTCTCAGGAAAGCAGTATAATGACATACCAAGGACCCAGTAAAGGTTGGTGGATCCTAAGATGTGAAGAAGTTGTTGGTTTCTGGTCTCTTTGCAGCATTTTTCTTATGCAAAATAGCAGAATGGGAGAATCTGCCCCAGGAAGAGGCTGTAGTTCCAAATGCAGCCCTATGACCACTTCTGTCAGAGTTAAGTCCTTAAAATAAGCCTTTTGCTTTATTTTACTATTGTCTTCAAACAGCCTGTTATTTGCCTGCTAAAATGCAGGGTTTCATGCTGTTCATAAACTCATGTTGTAACAGCAATTATAGTTGAAGAGATAACACCTAAGGTGTTTGACCTTATCTAGGCTTATTTTATTGACTAATACATTAATACTTAATGATGATCCTACTAAGTGATTACATAAGCAAGATTATACCTAACACTTCAGTTCTGCAGCCCATTCATAAGGCGCTATTTCAGCATGTTTGTCATGCTATAGAAAAGTTCATCTATTGATGTTTTCTGTGTTCAAGGAAATAATAAAAACATTATAATTACATTTTGACTTACCAGGTGTTTTTTTGAAATTATAGTTTTTTGAAGCACCACCTTCCAATTGCTATGATTCACATAAACCTAAGCTCGTGGTGCTCATCACAGATCCTCCTGATGAATCCAGCCCCACCTGCACTTCATGCTGGTGCACTGACACGGTGAAACTTAACTTCTAGCACAGCCAAGAAATCTGTCTTGCAGTCCCTATAATATGGTCAAGTCTGGAGCATTGTCAAGATGGCCACAAAACCAACATGGACTCACTGCACAAAATGGGGGAGCAGCCCTTGCTATTCACTGCTGCAGGCACGGCTCACTTCCACAGCACAATGCCTTGGGTGTCCCAGAAGAGAAGAACCAAAAATTAATTATTTGACAGGTACATATTTGCTTGTGGGTTAATAGGTGACACAGGAACAAACACATTATCTGAAACAACATTTTCCATACTTGATATCTCTTTGCAGACCAATCCAACACAGGCAGGCTCAGAGTTTAATCTTTTTATCCTTGCAATTAGGCTTTATTGTCCCCCAAGATCTATGTCATAACCTCTCCTAAAGAAGTAATGGATTGCTTGCATGCTGCTAATCTGAAAATAATGTTTTTGTAGTGCAGAAAATTCAGAAGTAATTTCTGTTCAGAGCAGAAAGAATACTTTAATTTCTCTGCAAGACAGATGTTTAGAGAGCCTTAGAGTAAACACCAGTACCATCTGGATGAGATGTCATCCTACCCAGATGGAAAATTGCTACTTAATACTGGCTATGGGCACAGTTGTGTAAAAATACCAGAAAATTTCAGATTTAACAATGTTGGAAAACCTGTTCAAATTACCAGTAACTACTTCATCATTTCTAGGAGTCTAACAAAAAAAAAAAAAAAAAAAAAAAAAAAAAAAAAAAAAAAAAAAAGACAGTAAGAAAATTAGCAGAGCTTACTATCAGAACAGAAGAAAACTCTGTGTTCATAAGCTATCAATTCCTGAGGAACATTTTCTTTCAGCTAAGAGATTTTTAAATGAGCTAAGTGAAAATACTGCTGAAGAAAGCTGTAGCTTGTATGTTTTATTTTTGCAGGTGCCTTGACTGCTGCCTCTCATTTTTTTTGAAAATTGGGAACGATACTGTGTAAGAATGATATGTAGATAAAAAGATCTACTATTTCCTGGAACGTAATATTTTGAGATTGGTTCAGATATAGATTTAAGACTGTATCAAGAGAGCTGTGTGTGTTACTTAACAGGAGTTTTGGAAGAGAGAACACTTATATTCCTCTATCCAATGTTTTTTCTATGCTCAATTAAATTTCTAACCTATCATAAACAGAAACCATTTAAAACAGTTTAGAAACTGTCTTCAAAGGCCCATACAGGAAGAATAAATATTTTGCTACTGACCCTGTTGACACTGCCAACACCTACACTGGATACTAAAGTATTTTTCTAGCCCTTCCCAAAAGTAACACCCAAAGAAGGAGGGTTTCTAGGAAACTGAGTCCAGACTTTGATTAATTTCTTTGGAATACAAGAGGACCCTCTCATAGTGGCAGTGAATGAAATGAAGCTCTTGTAATGCTGAGAATGAAAGTCCCCAGTGCTCCTTGGCTTTGAGGTACATTTCTGTTTACAGGAGTTTCTCATTTCCAGGGATGGAAACACATGTTGTACAAAAACCTCGGTCATGCAGCAAAACTCAAGTGTGCCCCTAAGAACAGCATCTCCATCTCCCCCTTTCCCCATGCCCTGCAATCCAGCAGGCAGGCAGCACAGCTTAGCTCTGCTCCTCATTCTGCTCCCCCTCGAACCTGTAGAGAGAACCTCTTCAGGTCCCAACACCAGCATCTGTGCAGTCATCCTTCCCACACTATCTGATGTTCCTTCCACCACCTTCCTCCAGAGCTGGAATATCTCCCTCAAAATACATCTAAGGCTGCCTGATCTTTAACCCTGGGAACTCTTTTTCCTTTTACAGTACAGAAAAGTACCCCTAAATAATTCTTTCTTTACTCTAAAAAGGGAACAATGCTGAAAAAAAACCCCACTGGACACTCACCAATACCTTGGCAAGTCTATCACTTCTGAGAAGGGAATATTCACTGACAACCCAGACTGTCCAGCTGACTGGTTTTGAGCTACTGATAAATCTTGCCTGTGCTCAACACCACAATGATGCTAACACCTTCTGCAAGCCCTATTGAAATGCCAGAATATATAATATAGAAAGAGAATTCACATTGGCTTTTCTTTTAGGAAAGCATTAAGGGGTATATTAAAATAAAACCGATTGAGTTAAAGGATTTTGCTGATAAATAATAGTTATATCATAAAAAGAAAAGGCACTATTATAATCAGAATACATTAGAAAACTTAAGAGGGTCCATGCTGAAAGTTGACTAGTAGGACACAATGAATCCTAATTTTCCCTTCTAACTTCTGCTACAGATTTGTTGAGTTTCAAAGCATAACTACAACAATAATAACAGTTATTCAATATTTCCTAACTGCCCCCAAGGCAAACTCAGATCCTGCCTGAAAAGCTGTGCCACATTCCCTCTTTATTTTGCTTATTGTCATAGAGATTCTGCAGGATAAATTTCCTTTTGCTACTTATGTATAGTCATTTTTTCACCAGGTAGACACCCTGGTCTTTATGTCATTGCTTTTTGCATTGTGCCAGGATTGGTGAAAGAACTGAGAATTTGACACACTGTTTCTTTCCAAGAGTTATAGCATTTCAACATCTACCTATGAGTACCAGTGAATTACAATTTTGTCCACTGTTCTTGTAATATATATGAATCTGGATAATAAATTACTTTTGCTAGAATTACTGTCAATGACCCATGGTAACTGATAAAACAGCTAAAATACTGTCCATTTGATTCACATTTCAGAATACCATGGCATTGATTGTGTATGTCAAAAATGTCCTGAGTTCAGTGTGGAAGTATCTGGATTGAAGGAGAATCAAACCACATGCAGGCTTAAATACATCAGTGTGTTAGCACTTACTCCATGGTATCAGTACTCCCAGTGCAACACATTCTTGTCCTCCTCCTCTTTGCCACAGCCTAGAGCTGGTGATCCCCTTGAGTCCAGCACTGTTATATTTTTTTTGCTAAACAAATGGCTTGTGATAGCCCTAAAAAGCTTTAAACTGCTCTGAATGCAGATGTAGGCATGTTCAATTGAGTGATTGATCTGTGCTGCTTCCTGTGTAGTTAACTGGCTTAACTCCAGGGAACATAAACTCCACCTGTCCTCTAAGAGACTTCCTGCCCCAAAGGGCAAATTCTCTTAAACAGTACTTATTTCCTGGTGGAAAGACTCTTCCATCTGCCAGGTATATTTTAATTTTCCCAGCTTTGCTGCACATGATGTAAGTTGATAAACAACATGGCCTTTGAATGAATTCAAACATGAATTGTCTAGCATGTGGCTAGAACATACTCAGTATGAGGCTTCAGATTTGGACTGATGTTTAAACCATATGTATGATTTTGAATTACTAATTCAAATTATTCGTAATTACTACTTTTGAATACTAAAGTATTCTTGACCTTCCATTTGATCTCTTTTTCTTTTTTTCCCAAATATAATATTCACCTCATTTTTTTTTTCCATTCCAATATGATTGTTCAACGTTATGATCATTTACGGTGCAATGATAATCAGGTAATCCTTGGAAATTCAAGTAGATAGTTAAGAAAACCCTAGAAGCTTCCCTGAACAGTTTAAAGCCCAACAGGAGAGGCTTAGAAACAAGAGCTTTTAAAATCAGATACAAGATTCCCCTGCTGAGAGAAAAATTCAAGTGTTAGGATTGTCTTTATAAATTGAAGGTGAATGCATTAAAACAGGTATAAATTTTCCCACTAAAGTCTACATAAACAGAAGCCATTTAGCTGGTGATCCAACTTGTTTAACATTTGCCTAAGATGTAGAACTAAAGATTTAGACGCAGAAATTTGTTCGCAAAATATGTTAGCCTACTATGTGCATTTATACCCTGTTTTCCTAGAAACCTGAAATGAGAAGATTTTAAGGAAAAATAAGTGGTATGGATAGACAGATTTTTCTTGAACAAGTTGCTGAATTCTTTGGTATAGGAGTATTCATGTGATGTTTGTTACTAAATATCTCCACATATTTGGTCATACAAAGTAATACAGACTACAGCTTGGTGTCCATGTTAGTCATCCTAGAGGCAGAAATCAAAAGTTTGCATGCACAAAAATTGCAGAGGTAAAAGTTTTGTCTTTCAGGACAAGATTTTCTGGAAACACAGATCTTTGAGGACGTGACGTTTGACTCAGCTGGCTGAGCCCTCACCCATGAGCTGAGGAGTACAGCCCTGCACTCTTACAGTAGTTGCAGCAACACTGTCAGTCGTTCCTTCAGAGCAGGGAAAAGGTGGGCAATCTATTTCTTGAAATTGTCTCTAACTGCTCTTGTACTTCATACAAAAGAATTTCCCAAATTATTTTGTACTTATCACTCCCACTATAAGACTTTGTAGCCTTACAGTCTTAATTCTCAGGCATGTCAATGGTGTTTTACTGTCATTATAATCTGTAACTATCCTTTCTTCTATGTGGTTAATAATTTGACTTGGAATTTAATTTTTAAAAAAAATCTACTTTGAAAATGCTCTTGGCAATGAATTCTTATGTTCCTGGGAACAAGTAATAACTAAAAGAGAAATGGGGAAATGATTGTACTTGGGTTTAAATCTTTCTTTTAGTTCTTGTTTTCATAAAGGCAAACAGAGAGGAAAACACTGTGGGGTGGAGTCCATTGAGGGCAGAGAGGTGAAATCAGGACTGCTCAGACTTGAGGGAAGAGGTTAATTTTCAAGAAAAGATTAAATTCATTCTTCATATAGCATTTTTATCCCATGGGCCGGGTTCTGTTCTGGATTCCAATTAAACCAAAACCTCCATGCACAATATATATGCTAACTTTTGAATTTCACTTACTCTGTGTCGAAGCTAGAAATCAGTTTCTCAAACTTTCTTTAAAGGGTTACAAATATTTTGGTTATCTGAATTCACTTTTGAATCCACAGTGAAGTACAAAACCCTACAAAGGACTCTTACAGGAGTTAGTAAATGAGAATAATGCTTACTGAGCTAGCAGGGAGACTACAAGGATCAGTTGTTTTCTTTAAATGGCTTTGAGATTCCAATAAAAAAGCAAATGGAAAGTGTATATAATATGTTTTGAAAGAACATGAAAGGACTTAGCATATGGTTATTTCTATTGGAGATGCTACATATGTAAACAATATATTTAACTTCCTTAAATCACATGGGGGAAATACTTGGGATTGAAATCAAAACAATTCCATTCCAGGTTGTTAATCCTTTTCAAATTTAGCTCATATTTCTTTTCAGTGAATACATAATTCTAGAGATTTTTGATTGGAATGTATAAAATATTTGAAACACTCTTCCTACTGAAGAATGCTAAATAAAAACAGAATTTTTTTTATTCTGTTATATAATTTAAAAAACTGGGTTATATAATGAAGCTGTATATTGTTCCATCAAGAAATATGTGGGAAATTAAAGAATATTTGAATTTTTTATATCTGACTATCTTTTTCTTAAAAAGATAATGAAGCTTAATGAACCTGAAAGTTCAATATTTTAAAATTGTGTTGCTTTACTTCTACATTGTGTTAGAAGAAATTTTAGAGTTTATGACTCCACAGGACAGAGGTAAGATAGAATAACTGGGCACTAAATAAGTAGAAAATAGAGTAATACCTACCACACATGCTTCTGTGTAACTGTTGGCTTTCTCTCTTGTTATTTAGAATGTTCTCTCAGCTCTCTGAGCTGCCCATGACTTACAAGCAGAACACCTGCAGTCCCAGACATTGTAACAATGAGGTAATATTGTAGAATGAAAAAGCAGACACACCTCAAGATCATCAAAACTCTGACATGCTGAATTCCAGCAAGATTCCAGGAAGAATTATTTATTTGATTTGGTTGATGGAGAGTTCAGATTTCTTGCTTTGATATTTCTTTGGAAATTCTTTGGCTAACCTTTGTCTCCAAAAGATTCCATGACACGACTGAATTGTGGAAGGGGCATGGCTTGCAGCAAAACTGCCCAGATGTTACATCAACTACCAGGACTCTATCTTAGGTTAAAAAAAAAAAAAAAAAAAAAAAAGAAATAAAAAAAAAAGGCAAGTAAGCAGAATAATAGACATAAATAATATTTTTATTTTTTATTTTCTTTTTTTAAAAAAGAACCAATAAAAAACCCAAAAAACTCTGCTGGAAATCCAGACTTGTTACAGATCATCCTACGTAAAAAAACAGTCTAAACTCTGGTTTTGCTGAAGGCCAATTATAACACTTTCATATACAAGGGATACAAGAGGTTAATCCCTATATTCCACTATCAGAGTATCCAGAAGTCATTTCCTTTTGTAACCAAAGGGATTTCTGGGGTTTAAGATAGATGAATGAGCAGGTTCTGAAATGTGCATAAGCCCTGATGGGAAAGGAAGGCTTTTGCAGCACTGAATTTTATCCTCTATTATTAAATTAACATCACTTTGGAGCTTAAAAAGAAAAGGCCAGTTGCCAGAAAAAATAAATAATGTGCATGCTAGTGTTATTACCTGACCTGGAAAATATCTCCATGTTCTGCAGAGGTCTGTCATTTTTAATTTGAAATCACAAGGAAATATAATTAGGTTGTATTTCTCATTAATAATAGAATATTTGAAATTACTAAAATTAGGACACATTCAAGTTGCTATAATACAACATGCTTAATTTGAAAATTGAGTTATTTCTCTCCACAAAAAGGTATAGACTGAAAGAGACCCAAGAGTGAGGTAAGACTTTCATTTGAGTTAAACTGATTCCAACTGTTCAGGAAAGGATTGGACTCTGAGAAAGCTCTATTTTTATTAATGCTTTTAAACCAAATTAATAACATATATTTTGCACTTCTGTATCATCTTCATTTCTTCTTTACCAGGTGCATCGAGAACCATCACTGAAAGTAGGATTGCAGTGGATACTCAAGCACTGTAACAGACAGTTCAGTGTTCCTTAAAGAAGTTACACTTAAAGGAAGGAAGGTACAAACTGGGGAAGATCTAGTTCCTACTCTGGCCTTTTTCTTTCTCACTGGACTTGCTTCTGCTCAAAATGATCAGTGAGAAACTGCTCTGCAGACCAGAAAGTTTTCACAAAATGTTCTACAAGACTGGAGTCGCTGCTATGGGCAAAAAACAGTGCAGAGGGTTTTTCTTAGACCTTCTGAGCATGGTCAATGTTATTGATTAATGAATCAAACTGCAGAAAACCTGCTGTGTTGAGCAGAAATTACTTCAATACAAGAAATTTTGTACTACCATGAATTCAGGGCAGAAATTAATAGTCACCCACGGCTCTAAAAGCTTGAACACAAAGTTGTATAACTGATATGCTGCTGTTTCCTAGGAGGCATAATTGGAGGTCTGCAACTACCCATGGAAATTATACATAATATTTGTCACATATTTAATTCTTCTCTTGCAAATGAACAATTCCCTGTTCTGCCTGTTACCTCCAAGTACTGAAGAACTTCCTTTGCTGTTATATATTCTATTCTTGTCAGCCTCATCATTCAATATTGATGAACATTAGTCGACTGCAATGTACCCCAAAACTTGCATTTTTTGTTTCAGATTTACTTACTATCAGTTGCAGTCCTGTCTTCTCTGAAACATTCTTTTCTGAAATTCTCCATCCTTGACAGTTAAAATGCTTAATGGAACTGCAACTTTTCATGTGAGATTAAGTTTATATGTTTAACAATTATGCTTTAACAGCAACCCTCATGCACATGTATTAGTTTTCATTACCTAACAAGGACAAGCTTTACATCTGTTACCTTTAAAAGGGATGTATTTTCCTCCTCTTCTGAAACAAAATTCAGAAATGAATTTTCAAGTAGGATTTCAAACTCCTTACTTATCTGTGCTGAAGAAAGACCAGTTCTAAAAGGAAAAATGCAGAACTAATTCTGATGTAATTTCTGTGAAATGTTTGATTTTGGATTGAAGTCTAAAATTCCTTCTCTCACTGCTGTAATTTATCCATCAGTCCAGGTTCAGTCTCCTTTTTAACAGATTTAGCTAAAAGGTGAATATTTATGTAAAAATTTTGTAAAATTTTACTAAATTATTTCTGTTATTAATTTATTAAGATATTGGGGAAAACAGTAAGATTTTTAAGACTTCTTTTTTTTCATTTAAGATATTCTTCCATTTCTAGCACAAAAATTTTATAAGGATTTCATAAGTAACTTCATTTCCTGAGAAAATGAGGCTTACATGTGTGTATATGCATGAAACCTCTTAGCTTTTAGAGCCTCTGTCCAATATTAATCATAATAAATGGAGGAGTGCAAGACCTTGTTTCTATGAATCATAAAAACAGAATCTTGGCTAAATCAGAAAAACTATTAGGGAAAGGTTATAGTGTGGAACCCTTACATTTCATAGAAAGAATCTGACGCTGGAGCTCACACTCATACAAATCTATAGACAAGTGAGCTTGGTTGTTTCTGCTGCTCAAAACACATCATATTTATGGTATTTCACTGAACAGTAATGACTTTGAGAAAGAGAACCTTTGACTCTTGTGTTCATTCGTAATGATGATGTTCACTTCAGTCAAGGAGTGATAGCCTTTGCTTTTTTCACAAAACGCTGAGGGGGGTCAAAGACAGCACCTTTTCCTGTTTTAAAGTTATGGTATTCTGTTTTCCCATTCTTGTCTCACTCTCAAAATTACAATTTCTCCAAACAAATCAAATTTAAAAAAAAAAAAAAGAAGAAAGAAAAAAAGAGATCTCTATAGGTTGTGGGACAAACCTGAGGGAAGACAAAAGCAGTTAAAACCCTGTGGTTCATAAGATACACAGCCTTTTAAAATTTTGCATACCTGTAATGAAGGGTCTTTGACTATATTGTCTCTTTCCATAATTTTCTGAAAAGACAGGATTATTTTGCCTGTGAGTTTCCCAGTGTTTTCTAGATTTTATGTAAATCTTTCACTTTTTAATGTGGTTTCTTTCTCTCTCCACCAACAGCCTAGGAACCAAATTCAAGTGCTTTATACTACTGTTTCACAGATAAGAGACTGAACCTAGCATATAGCTCAAACACATCTGACATCTCTGCTCATACGGTAACCCGTGACTGCTATTGATGCCATCTCAACAAAGTCTCTCAAGAGGGGAAAGATAGTTTAAGGATTGGAGTGTGCTGGTATTGATGCTCTGTTGTACCACAAATATGTGATATTAACAACATTTAGAAACCAAATCTTTCATTAGAGCAATCTGTATAACCCAAAGTTCTCTTTGCTCCAGCAAATTTCCTACCATTCTTGAAATGCTGCATTGAAAAATTTTATACAGAAATAGAAACTCCATGAACAGAAAATCTATCAAAGAGAAACAAAAGTTCTAAACCTTTATTCTCTGATGTCCTGAAAAGAAAAAGGTTTTAAATTGATGTCCTATAAGAGTAAGCTCTTCTAAAGATTTTATGGTATCTGACATTTTGACACTTTTAGAACAATGGGCATTCTGATCCCTTAACAAATATCTTTACTCCTTTTGCAGGCAGATACACCTCCAGCATCAAGTAATTTTCCAGTAAAGATTTCCAATGTGAGCATCTTAATTGTACTATTTATCTTGAACTAGTCATACATTTGAATAATCATCTGTGTAGCTGGCCAATGATTATACACCAGATCTGAGAAACCACAGGAGAGACAGTCAAGAGAGGAAAAAAAAAAAAAAAGAAAAAATTTCAATAAATTAAGCAAAGCAAATTCTGCCACACAATTCTGTCACTGTGCAGCCGTTTTAAAGGCTGTTGCTTGTAGTTCCTTTGAAAAATTATTTGTCTGTTTGGTCTTTGTGGGAGCAAGTTCTGTGTACTTTTCTGATGGAAAATCAAAAATGTATTTAAAGGGTAGTTTTTAATCATATTTCAGATGCAAGTATAACAGGATTTTTAACTTTCTAATGAATGGTCAAATATTTCAAGCCTGTTTCAATGCTAAAAATTAATTTTTGGTGATTTTTCAGTCATAAATGATTGTAGCTTCAGTATTTCAAAATTTCTGATGCTTCTTCCTTCTCATGAAGGCTCTGTATTAAGTAACATGAAATATTTAAGTTGCTCCTAAGATATATGGGTTAGTGTATGGAAACCCACTCCCATATTAAAGGAATTATTGGAAATCAGAGCTAAATTGGACAGCAGTAAGCTGGCCTTTCATTTACTTCCAAGCATAGAGCATACTGTAAAATTGACATAGCTTATTATAGTTTAAAACAGGGTTAGAGGCTTTGGAACAAAAGATCATTTGGAGAATATCTACCATAAGAATTGGATACCAAGAATTGTCCAATTCTTTCTATCTGGATATCCTCCAAGCTTTGTAAACAGAGGGAGGGGGAAAGGAATAAAAAAAAAAGAGGAGAAAACTTCAAGCAGCTTCAAAAGAATACTAGTTATCATACTAAGCAAAAGCCCTTCCAGCCACACAGTTTGGAGAGTGCATCAGTACTAGTACCTAGACAGACAGGTAGAACACATCTAAAGCAAATGTTACTATTATCTAGATTCTTTGGGGCTTCAGACAGGAGAATAGTTGTATTTTTAAGGTTGGGTACTTATATTTTTAAACACTATCTTGGTCATTTTTGTATTGCACTATAATACAGTGCAGACCAAGACTCTTCTAACTAAACAAGTCTGTTTTGAATAATATGAATGATAACTTTTTCTTGTAACTTTTGTTTTTATGTTCTGAACTACTTTTCTGAAATAAAAAATAAATTTATTTGTTGTTCCCCTTGCCCTTTAACACAGGTTCTTGAATGATTTATAAGTAAAAAATGTTGTCCAAAGTGACTTAATGAAATCATTTAAGGATCTCATAGCACTATATATCAATGTAGTGTTGTGATATTGCTGTGAGAATCTCATATTCGGTGGAGACAAAAAATATATTAGGATTAAGTTTTAGTTAAATACCCTGAGAGAGCAGAAACACAAAGCCAGAGTGATCACTGAAATAAGAATAAAGTAATGACCTTCACTGAATTTTCCTGGAATTTATATCAATGTAAGAAGACAAAATTAAACCAAGTCCAAAGTATTTTATTTAGCCTTTAGAACTTTGGTGTTTGTATACTAATAATGCATGGAGTTTTTATTTTCTAGCTTTCACTACTAAAGAAGTAAAAAAATCTACAAAAACAAAGTTGATAAAATTTGTAGTTTTTACTGGTTAAGTTCCACATGCTCATTCTTTCTTGACACAGGAATGTTTTCTGGAATGCAGAGGGGATTATCGCACATTCAAAGGCTAAACCTGTTTTACAGTGTGCAGATCGTCTCTTAGGAAGATGACTTATTCCCTGCATAACTAGACTGAGTATCCAGCACATACCTCGCGTGCCCAGGTCTCTGTATTACTTTAGAAAGTATGTCTTGATGAAATGATGTTCTGCTATATATTCTCTTTGCTAAAGAAATAGTTAATTCAAGAAAATCTTTCTAAATCACAAACTGTGACATGAGTGTGAGAGAACAAATGGTCAGAACTTTTTGCTGTAGTCTGATAATCCTTGTGCTGTGCCAATAAATAGCACTGCTTTCATTCACATGATACTTAATAATCTTGCAGTCAGCCCTGCACATGCCAGGCTCCTGCACAGGGATCTTTATGTCCTTTAGATGTCTGTAGTAATTTATTCTAGTATATCCCAAAACACTTGAAAAACAGAACTTTTAATCATATACATATTTTTTATATATATATAAGTAATTTTTGTACCAAACCACAGGTATTTTAAGGTATTGATCCAGTTAAGATGAAGCTTTCTTTTGTTTATTGATCATTGTGTATAAGAAAGAAAAAATTATACAGTATTTAACAAGCCCTATGTGTCCAGTCAGACCTGTGTGTTCTAGCATAAAATCAAATATGAATAATAAAGTCTTTGCCTCCAGGCTGCACAGGTCGAGATTGAGAAGACACTTCCATGAAAGCATAGCTTCTATGAAACTGAAACTTCTAACTAGCTCTCTGGCAGTTGTTGGACCAGTCGTCTCATGCAGAGTCAGCAGATCTGGAAGAAATACTTCTGCTCAATACCTAACAGATGGTTCTGCTTAAGACAAGGCTGACTCAGCACTGGGGCTACAAATATTTCAAAAGAGATTGGATGATGTTGTTAGCTTTGACTTTCTCAGCTCAGAATGCATTTTGATGAAAACATGGGAGACAATTACATCTGTTTCCTGAATTGGACTGAAGACTCTGGATATTTCATCCTTGAAAGAGATTTGTTGCTCTCCTTGCAATGATAGCCATTTCCTCTCTCACACATTGATGTTTGCATCATTGCCAAACAGTGTTCTACAAAAAAGAACGAAGATGTCTTGTGCAAGAGACAATTATTTATACTGAGCACATAATCAGTCCTGATAGCCATCCATGACATCCTTGTATAGCAGAGCCACAGAACTGGACTGACACATTGTCATGCTCTACACCAATGGAAGAAATAGTCACCACCTAAGAGAAAATCAGTCAATTAAGAACAGAAAAAGAATGGGCATTAAAGAAGGGTTACACTTTCAAAACATCACAAGAAGCATCATATTCCACTGGATATCATCTGAAATTCCAGTCCCATCCTTTTCTCTGCAGCTGACTTAATTGCAGACAAGCCAAATTACTTCTTTCTCATTCTCCACCCTGTGTGTTTTTACAGAGAAGATTCTGCAGGTCTGATTGTGCCTCACAGTGAATACACACTGGAGGCTTATGTGGTGTCAGAGATTGTTATATGTTTTTCTAATGAAAAATAATATGATGAATAATGAAATTGATAACTGAAAAATATTCCTTAAATTATCTTTTATTATTTTTATTTTTTTTAGCAACTGGCTTCATAAAGTGCAAGATACACATTCATTATAGTGCTGGCTCACTGTCAAGATCATTTTTCTTCATTGCTACTCTTGCAATGTGGAACATGTCTTACAGAAATCACATGGTACAAATCTCTTCTGTGCTTGTAAACTCCTTCACTGACAGGCAGATAATACAAGCATGACTTCTGTCACATTAGCACATTGGTTAAGTTTTCAGTTTATTAGTGTGGAACACAAATAATTCTGGCCTCCAGGACAATGTTAGGAAACTCATTGATGGACTTTTACCTCTGTGTTCTCCTTTGCCTGTATTTGTTTATTTACTGTCTTTTGCATGTAAATTTTGGGTTACATAATCCCAGCTTCTTATGTCTTATTTATACAGCATAACAAATACCTTGCTCAAACTCTATTCCCCCAACCTCACTGTGAAAAAAATCTTGATTTCATGATGAATCCTAAATAATTGAAAAGAGAAGAAAACAGTGTATTTTCTTTCTATATCTAAGAGCAACCTTAGAATGGAGAAGAAAATCACATCTAAAGCACATTAGAGAGAGAGAACAGTCTTTTACAAAAATGGAAAGCTGTGGTCACATCGCTAAGATTGATTCAAACATCTAAAGGGTGTATATTGTTCTAACTGTCAGCAATAGGTGCACCTAGATAATCCTCGTATCACTTGTTCCCATCCACCTTATCAAAAATTCATTTTTTTTATGAACAATATCAAAGGAGGAAAATAATGTTGGAATCTTCCATGTTTGCTATCAGCTAAACTTACTTAACCTTCATAGATGTAAAGTGATGCAGTTACTCCACAAGCCCTTCCTATACAATAACATTCCATCCAGTGGAATGTTTTTGTTTAGGTTTCAGTTCCTTGGTCAACTTGCAATCTGTAAGATTTCAAAAAATGCTCGTTCCCAGTAAACTGATTTAGTACACGCTGAATGTCAAATATGTAAACTTGAAAACTTGTTTGAAGAAACTAGAGTTGATCACTACTAGACTGTGGATTACTTATTTATGTCTTCTTTTGCTGTCAATTTTTTTCAAAGGTATAAAATGCAACTCATATCATGTAACTATCTCTTCATCAGAATTTAGAGAGAGTGAAAAGCTCAGTGACGGCAATCTGATTTTAGACATTTTTTTAAATCCATTCCTCGAGAGGACCCATGGTGAAAGTAAAAACAGAATTTTAATTTTAACCAGTCATCTTTTAAAGACTTTCTAGCTGCAAAAGCAAAATAAATCTTCTTTCAAGTAATGATGAAATATTAGTATATTTAGTATAATGTATCATATTACACAGTAACATAAAATACTGTAGCTTCCAAAACTGTTATGTCCATGGAAAAACTGTACTTGGAAAGTTCTTCATGTTTAAACTATTATTTCAATATCTAAGTACTATTTCTAAAACAAGGGCAAAGCGTGGAGAATATGAATATGTGCTAAAGACGAGTGCCTGTGAATAGTCACAGGGGCTCATTTGTGCATTCTCCCCACAGGTGCTCTTTCTAGATGAGGCTGACTCCAATGAATAAGCTTGTGTGTAGAAACTGGCGTCAAATGTCTGTTTACTGCTGCCCTGGTTCTGGCCAGGACAGGGTTGATATTTGCAGCAGCCAGGAGGAGCCAAGAGGTTATTCTATAGCACCTCATGTCATGAGGAGGGAACTGGGGAAGGGGTTCCTTTTGGAGTGTAATGTGAAGTGAGTGGTAGGGTCACATCGTGTTCTGTGTGGTGAGCACTCAAGTGTTAATCGTTCACCTGTCTTGTACACTCTGTTATAAATATTGTTGCTGTTACTGTTCCCTTCTTATTTCATTGCTGTTTCCAGTAAACTGTTTTTATCTCAGCCCATGATCTTTAACTTCTGTGCCTTCAATTCTCCTCTCAGGCCTGCTGCAGGAGGAGGGGGAGAGGGGAGTGAGTGAGCAGGGCATAGTTTGGAGTGTTTCAGTAGCAACACCAAATTAGGGAATACCATTCCTAAACCATGACAGGTGGAATGCATCATGGCTGAAGACTTAAAAAGGGGCTAGGAGGCTAGAAATGTTCTGGGAAAAATATGAACAGAATAACAATTTTGAGAGTTTGGTTGTTCTATACCTTATGATGCTCAGGGGAAAAAAAAAAAAAGTGTAATATTAGGTTCCAAAAAACTCAGAGGTAATCAACTAGTAATTTCTGAAAACCTTGGCCTCATAACTTAAAGCCGTAGTCTGATCAGTAGGCTTGACCTTCTTTACTTCTTTTGCATGTTCATAGACCCTTATCTGACAGTGCACTGCTGCAAACACATTGTACTTTCAGTAAATGAATAAACGTGAAAAATTAGTTCAATATAAAAGAAAAAGTCAATGGAGCTTGTCTTAGATAAGGATTCAGAGGACACACATCCAAGAACAGAAAATGGGTACAATTCCTAATGGTGCAATCTGATGTTATGGATTAACTGACCTAATGTTTCATTGTTGCTAAAGTGGAGCAACCTACTTTCTTCACTTCCATTCTTGCTCTGTGTACTATGATTTTGGTTGCCTGTTCTTCATTTGCTCTTTATCTGACTACATAGCCAATTCATTTGAATAATTTGTCAGAAATGTACTTGATTTAGTTTTGGTTTTGCTGAGTTACTGGGGGGAATTCATCCCAGTAGGTCAGAGAGTGGCTAGATGTAGCCCAAAGAATAGATGTGCATCAGTCATCTGCAAGGGAGGCTAGGGGAAGGCAGATTCAAGGAAGGAGGGCTGGGAAGGGAAGGAAGTGTTTGAGAGGGACTCTTGACATTAGCAAGACAGTCAAAAGGAGCAATAGTGTGGTTACACAATAGCCATCCTTCTAGAAAGAAATTAAGCACATGAAACGCTGGCATCTTAACTTTATATTTAGTCTACTATAGTATTTGAAAACAGATGTTGAATAAATGCATATACAGTAGCTTATAGAGCCTTCTAAAAATGAAGAAGACTAAAAAAGGCAAAATAACAATATATCAAAAATGTTAGGGGAATGGACTCTTGTGGTTTTAATTCCCTTGTTAAAATCTAAAAATAAACGTTTTTCTAAAAAGAAGAAAAATAAATTTTTAGAAAATGTTAAAGGTTTTTCTGCAGATTTAGGATGTGGCCTGAGGCAAAGACTTTAGGGCCTGATTCCAGCTTGTACTTAACAACATATAAAAGCATATATGGATCCACCAAGAACAACTTACTCTTTATCAATTGTCTCTCTCTCTATCTCTGTATATATATATACATTCTCCAGCAGGGACTGACCATGGATTTTGCCTCATGTGACCATAGTATTACCTTTTATACATAGATATATATGTTGAACTATTTTCCAGCAGATGTACTTCTGACTTACATGAGGAACATTAAATAAGGCTGGACCAAGAATCAAGGTCTGAGGAATTTTTCAGAACTTACTCAGAATCTCATTATTCAATAACTTTCTACTGAAAACTGTTTAAGATAGTCCTCCATCTACTTATCTTGCACTTTACAGATTAAGAAATAACAATAAAACAAAAACCCATACAAAATTCAGCTGTGTTATGTCTAGATACTTATGTTTAGGAATCAAACATGTCTTCTTAACACATAAATAAACTAGCTAAAGAGTTTTGGTTTGGATTTTTGTGGGGGTTTCTTTTTGACAAGTTCTGGTCATACTAAACCAACTGGTTAGAATTTAGAATAACTTTGATTCCTAATTTTATATCAGTTTTTCTTCCCTTTCATCCCCTGCCTATGTTTATACTGATAATCCATCTGGACTATAGCTGCCACACTCACCTTCTCTGCCCTTTATATTGCCAGCACAACATAAACACTTCTGGTTTTGTAAAATTCTCTTAGTATCTTCTCTCTTGAGAAAATTCAGAGCATCAGTAGCAGAGATTCAGCCAGCTCTTCCCTGGCTTTTCAGTTCACATTATTCAGAGAATGGGATTGAATATGTATATCTATAGCAGAAGATTTTTTTTTCTATTCCCTGGGGATAGTAGTGGCCTGAAAAAGCATTTCATTGTCCAAATCTGATACACATGTAGCATTCTGCTTCTTCCTAATTAAAGAACATTAACATTTCTTGAACATTAATTCTTTTTCTTAATTTTTGTTGACATCTTACCATCTGTGGTTAGTTATGAGGTTTTATCATCAAGAGAATTTTATTGTTTTCCCTAATATTATTGCTTTTACTCTACAGCTCTGTGATTTTCCCTAAGTGCACATGTTCACTGTGTTCAAAAGTTATACACCAGTTACAAGAGTAGGTACAGAAGTTTCCAACACTGGACCATCAAGTCCAAAGTGTATGAATGTTGTCATTACTCTAAGTGTTAAGAAAGACATTTCTGTAATACTGTAGTTTCACATTATTTAATGTAGTTTTAATTGCAGTGACTAGAGACGCCTCAGAGACTAGTAAAATTCTCTAGAGATATTTTATATTGCATGTTTAAATAAGGTATTTATGTCACACAAATACCAGAATGCATCCCTAAATGCCTTGTCAATAACACTACAAAGATCTCTTTCCATGTTTCACCTGTCTTTGAAATCACAACCACATAGACAGTTCAGACCTCACTTCCAACAAACTCTTCTGAATTGAAATAGTTAAAGTAGTCTAATTTCAGAGATATGCAGCTCTTTTGTTTGTTTCAGCTAGTTCACTTGAATGTGTAGGTTATTTATCAGTTTTTCAGATTTTTAGTAAAATGGCAAAGTGTCTGGCCAAGTCAGTTTCTGACCTTTCTGCTTGAGACTGACTTTATCTTCTTATCTCCTTTAACTGAATTCAAATACTATCAAAGTTTCAATGGCATGACTCCAAGATTTGAGTCACACCTCTCTTATTTCCTCCCAGGACAGCCTTCTCTTCATTATAACTCTAAACAGATCATTAAAGAACTACAACAAATGGGAAGGGAACACACCAGATGTCAGGATGTGAGGACCAGATGCAACTGAGGAGCAGGAAGGCAGCAGTTGAGGGTATTGACTGGACAATGTACCCCTGGGGTTGAACAGGGGGATAAAGCCAAGGGTTGGTAACAGGATAATGGGCTAAACAAGGGCCGGAGGCTAACTGGGGGTCCCATTAGTGTCACAAGGTGACAGGGCTAGAGGCAGGGCTGGAGACAAGCTAGAAGACACATGAAGGGCCCATCCAAAAGATGGGTCTGATGTCCATCTTGGGGACAGGGCTGCACACAGATAATCCCACAGCTAAACTCAGGAAGGTATTGAGAGTAATGGCCTTAGACAGAGCCCTAGGCCTGAGCACGTAGGGAGGAGTCCCACAGGAGGCTGGTCAAAGTTTCTGGGGTCCTGACACTAGAAAGGAGGTGAGGAAAAATATGTACACAGTTGTGATACATATCTGTGGACTTTCTCACAGATGATGATGAAGGCAGTGTCAAATGGCCAATGTGAATAACTATTTCTGATATAGTCATCACCATTGCCCCAGAACCTGTCTGAAGGAACTGAAAGTTTCTATTGAAACAGTAATGTTCTCTGTCCACTGACCCTATCAAAAAGTGTAAGCACCTTTCTGCACCTCGATGCATGAAACAAGGATGACAATACTTAGGATTTGTATAAAACTCACAGTTGCATAAACTAAAAATGCTAACTAATTTAGGAGTTTGTTTTCCTTATCAGTTCTTTCCTGAGAGGAGAGCACTGATACCAGACATCTCAGCTGCAGACTGCCTCCAAATGCCTAACTCAAATTATTATGTTGTTTGATTTAATTTACATATGAAAGCCAGACATTTCTATTACCTGCCATTTTACAATTGCCTCTTTTATTATTTCAGTCTGAAACAATCAAATTATGCCAGTATTATTCATACACTGTCAGACCACATTTTTCTTCCAAAACTGCTTCAGTCCGCAGCTGATAGTGAGGTTCAAAGTCACCACAGATTAAGCTGAATTTCTTCCTGTTATCAGAAAACATATCTAGCTATCAAAGCTTTCACTGCTAGCAACAGATTCAAAATGGGCTGTGGCCATCAAGAACTTTTACACAAAAGGACTAATGAATCCCCTGCTCCCCAAAGTGGCACCTCTTTGCAGGCTTACAGCAAAGAGAGAGAAGATACAGTCTGTTGCTGCTCAACCACAACTGCAAGGGGAACCCTCCATTATTCTGTGACCCCAGCAAGGTCACAGAGCTGGAATAAGGGAACTGGAAAATGGTAGGAGGGCTTGGTGGAGGCTGATAGGCACTACTGGCTGTGTGTCATCTTTCACAATCACCCATGTAAGTTTAGGAATGTAACTGATAGATCAAATTATTAATATATTCTAAAAGAGAATTAAGCTTACTTAAATGTTATGCCTTACATTTTCACAAACTTTTTTTTTTTTTACTTAATTTATTCTTAATTTAACATCTTGGTCCTGAAAAATTACTTTTTTCTGTGTTACTGTCATTCTCACAAAGACCTGTAGGCCTTATAACTTCTCTCTTTTTCAGCTATACAGGTGTTTTAGTAAAAGATATAAAATCTCAACAAGTTGCCTCCTTTTTATTATTTGACAATCAGAGCTACAGTACTACTATTACATGTGAGTACTACTCATATTTTTAATTATTTATTTTTAAATAACAACACAGCTTTCCAGAGAGAATGCATTGATTCTGCTCCAAACAAGTTAGAATCCAGGGTTTGTGGTAGGGTCTGTCTTGCATTTTAATATCCTACACATACAATATAATCAGATCCCTGGCAAGATTAACATGGGAAAAAAAATTTCTCAAGCCAACTTTCACAGACAGAGTGTGATTACATTCCATATAACACATACCAAGTTCAGGATAGCTAAGAAAATCAATGTTTTTGTTCTAACTGTATGAGAAAGTTGTTTTTGGATGTGGTAACTAAGTGTGTGAAATCTCTCATTATTTAACTAGATTAAGCACCAAGCGAAGTAACATTTACTGAGTAAAACAGCAAGTTTTAGAAAACTTGCAAAAGATTTCAACTTCAGTAGGTGCAGGGCCTTGGCATGCCTAAAGACATGCTATATAAATTTGATTTATACAGGTTTTTTGGTAAGTAATCCCAATTTTTTTAAAAAAAAAAAAAATCATAGGCTTTTTTGCATTCTGCAAATGCATTCCTGTTCCTTAAAGGAAAGGCCTTCTGACAATTTTATCCCTGTTGTTTCTACTAACATGCAGAAGGAACAGCTTTCATAAAAAGTGTTTGTTTTCAGAGTATAGTCATTAGAACCTGTCAAAAGCAGTAACATTTAACCACATGAATCTATGAGATAATTCAAAGTCCACTAACCTAGTGAAAATAGAGTGTATCTTCTGTTACTTCAATAAATTATAAAACAGCTCTAATAAATATAATAATAAGCAAATATAGCAGGATGCTATAAGAAAAATAAAGGTAATTAATTTATAATTTTTATTTGGCCTGGTTTGTTTTTGTTTCATTTGTTTTGGGTTTTATTCGATTTGATTTTGTTTGCTTGGGTTTTTTTTCCTTTGGGACTCTGTGCTTTTGTGTGCCTTAGTGAATATCTCTTGATTTTAGATGCATATGTAGTTTAATATGGATATAA
>JAWWEU010000081.1:126963654-126991700 GCA_035583155.1 Acropternis orthonyx | reverse complement strand
AAATTTTTTTGCTGTTGTTGTTCAATTTATTCAATAAGTGTTGTTAGAGCAGACTTAGATTTAATGGAGGGATGTCCTTTTTACAAAATATTAATACATCAGTGTAGACCTGTATGAAAATTTACAATCAGAGAGAGAATTACAGACTGTGGTTAAAATTTGTCTCTCAGCCACAAATATATCTTTGACCTTTCTAATATCTTTAGCTCACTAGTTCTTCAGACATGAAAAAATATCTTACTAAGTTCAGAATAACTGAAACAAAATAAATTTCTTCTCCAGTTGTTTCATCTTTGCAAAGTCCATAACCCTTTAAAACAAACCTCATAAAATCCCAAAGCAAGTAATGCTTTTATTTCTTTCTTTTAAGGAAAGCTATAATATTTTCTTTCCTATTCAAGTCCTGATACTGGGCCATATTTAACTTATCACAGCATGGAATCTCTTTTAAAATTCCTTTGAAAAATTCAGCTCATGACTGCAAAATAATTATGTTTTGCAACTATGTTTGACTAGATATATCCTACAACAATTGCAATAGTTTGGATGAAAGTGGAATAGAACTATAATTAAATGTTGTGGATTATAAGAAATGGGATAGAAACTCTGCAGTCTGGTTTATGATGTTTTTATTCATTTTGAACACTGCTTTACTTCAACAGTAACTGTTAAAGAACACGACTCAAAGGTAATGGGACTCCTTTTGTGTTGGAACAGGGCCAGAAGCTCTAAGATTCATTAGCACATTACTCCAAGTTACTCTTCAACTGCTCATTTCAAATGAAGTATTTGGTTAATATATTTCCACTTATGGTTGTTGTAAACACTGATTGTGTTTCTGTCTAGCAGCTAGAAAGTCTGTCTGTGGTACAAATGATAAATACACTTAGAAAAGGAAATATTTTTTTCCAAACACAATAGTAAAACCTTGACAAAATAAGTGTTCAACTGAAACATCCTTGTTACCCTTTCTTTCAAATCAGGCCTTCAAATGGTGGCTTCTGTCCCAAGTCAAGCTGATCACAGATGATCTAAAGGCTGACAGTGAATAAGTGCAAAGAGTAGATATTCTAAATATAACCATACAGCTGTCCCATGTTCATGTACAATTTTTAACCGTGCAAAGTCTTTTATTCTTTTTAGTAAGGGCAATTTTACATGATTTTCATCACTTGTTGAAGAGGATCTATATTCAACATGCCATGTAGTTATTTCTTAATCTGTATCCCAGCTAAGACACTGTCTATCATAAGAGGAAATAGCTCTTTGAAATACCCAGAAATACTTAAACTCTAATACATTAACTAATTGGGAGAAAGCTGTTAAAACTGAATTAACTAAAATTTAGAAGGGTAACCTAGTGAGATTAGCTCAGTTGTTTAAAGAATGGTGCTAATAACACCAGGGTTGTGGGTTTGGTCCCTGCATGGGCCATTCACTTAAGAAGTGGACTCAAAGATCCATGTGAGTCCTTTACAACTCAGAATATTCGGTGAAACTGAAATATAGATGGTAATATTAGTAAGACAGTGAAAAAATTTTCCACTTTGCGGTGGCAGAATCAAATACTTTCTTTTTGTATAAAAAAAAAAAAGGTGCCTTTCAAGAGTTAGTGGAATATAGTAACAAGAGGGAAAAGTTTGAACTTGATGCATTCAGTATGCACCTAAATGATTTAGAGGAAGATAAAACTCTGTTGCTTTCATTTCCATGTCTCCAGGTAACACTAAACTATTTGCACCAGCCAACACCATAAAATAAAAGGGTCAGAGCTGGAGAGTTTTAAATGGAACCAATATATAATGAGCTTACACTTATACAATTTCTAAAATAAAGACAATACATTTAACAATGGTATTTTATAGGAGACACAATAGAGAATGAGCCAAAACATTACCAGCATAAAGAATGTATCTCATGGAAAAGCAAAATATTGAGACACGCCAAGAAGACAAAAAGACATTTTTACTTTCAGCAAAGGAGCCAAAAGTTAAAGTAAATTTTTCACAAGGCCTTAAGGTGACTATGAAAATACTTCATAAACACCTTAAATGGAATATAAAAACCTCAGATCAGAAGAGCTATCCAAAAACTCCCCCTCATCCCACTTTAACCTGCTTAAAAGCCCTAGCTGCTTGTGTTGCCAGGCAAAAACTATTTCAACAGCCTACAGCTGTATTTCTATACTGTATTTTCTGTACACAACCAGGATTGGCACTCCATCTCTGTCTTTCACCTGTGCTTGCTTTTGTTACAGAAGCTTGGCAGTTCTGTAACTTCATTCACTAAACACCCACCTAAGACTCTGTATCTAAACTTGCACTGTGTCCAACTCAAAGCAACACCAGCCAGATTCAGTGGGCACCTGCCTAGAAAATGGAAAACTTCTTCCTGCAGTAAGAAGAAAGTGCTTTGAAGGAATAACACTTACTTTCTAAGGGAATACCTGTAAGTATCACCTTGAGAGATTTTCTGAGTGCTGAAAAGCAAGTGTCGCCCTTCCCCTCTTCTGAAGGATAGAGACCTGTGCATCCCATAGGATGAAAAATGTTTTAAGAGAAAATGGTGAAGGAAATCTCTCCTCAGTTAAAGGTTAAATTAAATCTTACATTGCCTGTCCTAGTGTTTCAAAGCCCTTGAAATACCCCACAGCAGTTCACTGAATTTTAAACTTTGATTAACCCTTCAGGTTCCTAAAGTCAAAGGCTATCTGATTCCGTAACCTGCCGCTTCTGTATTAACATAATTTTAGTTACATAACCAGATTCAAACATGCCTTTCCTGGAGAAATAGATACTAATCTCTATTTATACATCCTCTGCACTCCGGATTTAGGCTTACAATCATCTAAATCTTAAAGACACTAAGTGTTTAAACTTATTGAGGTCTGCAGTGAATATGAAAGGCATAATAATGACATAAGGGCAGTTCCCATGATTAGCCGAGGAATGGAAGACCTAGTGCTAAGTGCCTTATGTCTTAGCTGCTGTAGATTTGAACTTACATGTCTTGTGGCCCAGGAAACTATGTACTCCACTGGGCAAATGAAGATGATTTTCTGTTGAGATGGAAGTTCACGAGTCTCATGGGGACAGAAAAACCACAAGGAAAAGTGAACTGAAAAGAACAAAGCCATTGCTTTGTCTCTTATAAGGGGTATTCTGAAGCTTCCCTTGACTGCTTTTCAATCTCAGTAACTCTTGCATTCCTAGGGTATAGGGCTTCATTTAGAGGACTGAAGCAGTTTCCTATTTTCTTCTTTCATTTACTTCCCAGGTTAGGACACCAGGTTAGGTTAGGAGCATCAAGGAGACATAGAAGGCAAAGTCAAATTTTGAACTAGAAAGAGGAGTCCCCAGTTCTTGGTCCTACCTGCCTTAACTGTAGCTGCTTGACATTCACCCTTAAATAGAGCCTAAAGAGCAGTATTGAAGAGCTTTCACTGCTTAATCAAATGCCATGACACCAAATGTACTCAGACAAGTTCAGACAGGCCTAGTATTGTTCTACTCAGACTCTGAGCTGGACAGAACTCGAAACTGCTTAGCCATGCTGGGCTGGTGCCATGCCAAAGCTAACAAGCCGTGGACTTACCAGGTCAGGCATAGTGCCACAGAAAATCCTCTATATTGCTTATGGATCAGAATAGCTTCATTGCAGCCACCCTTAGAGCTAACCTCACCCACAGAGAAACTCAAGTCTGCTTCTCCATGTGCATGGAGATAGGTTCAGGAACAGAATTCCTTACTGGACCTTTCCTTTTGGTATGAGCACAAGACTTTTCTGCTGCAGGACACACAGTGGCCCAGCTCCAAAGGACGGATGATGGCTGCTTCTTTCCAAGATACTATGGGGGCATGTTACACTGCAATATCCTTCAGCTGCTAAGGACCTTGACCTCACTTGCTCCATGGTGAGGGCCCATTGCTACCTCTTATGTAGGGAACAGGCATCTTTAGCCAGGAGGCATAGCCACCTGAGTCAGCATTTTGAAGCCTTTCAGGAAACCACACACATCATGGATTTATACTGCATATTTAAGCTTGAACATATTACATTCTTCCAGATTTTGACTTCATGGTGTTTTTTCAAAAAATTTATAAACTTATCTAAACCACTTCTTATTTAGACTGGAGTCCCACACTTCTCATTTCATTCTTTCTCTCTACATTGACAAGTGATGTGAGACAGCTGATGGAGCTGAAACAACAGACAGGTTTTCACAAAACTAATTTTATATGATGACAGCAGCCTGAAATAGTTTGCCAGTTTCATCTGTGCTTCAGTGTCAGGGAAGACCAGAAAGGAGTATAAATGTCTGTGTTTAGGAGGCAAGGTGTGTTACAACAGCAGTTTAGATTGGCTTCAAAAGTTTTGGAAGACTGAAAAATTTATACTCTCACACTAAATTTCAGACTCTTAAGTTTAATGGTTAAATTATGAAATCAGTTTATTTAGAGTAAGACATAAACAACACAGAAAAACAGGCCCTACCATACTGCTATTCAGAACAGCAGACAGATATACAGGCCTTGAATTGTCTTTTGGAAAACCCCATCTCCTCGTAAAGTCTAGGAAATCAAGACTCCTGATGTAACTACCTAGGCAGAGAGCTTAGAACTGGAGGCAGTGAACACTTGCATAGTCACACTGAATGTCAGCTTTTGGTGACTAAAAGTGGGTTATACTTAAGGCCTCTGTAATTGGCAAAGACATGAATGGCAGCTGACTAAAAAGGAAGAGGCCTACTGTCATTCCAGTAAGACAGAATCCCTATGCTGTTCATCCATCTCTCTTAGTTTCTTTCAAAATCACTGGTCGTGAAGAAAAAAAAAGAGTCTGAAAACAAAATACTTCCCCTGTTGAGAAGGAAATCTGAATAGTGATTCATGCTGCTGAGCACATCTATCAATTGGCTGAAGTATGTAAAGAAGACTGTGCTGCCATCAAAGAGCATTTATGCACCTGCATTTTGAATTTGACACTGATGGGCAAAACAAGGGGGAATATGTATGTATGAGATTGCTGCGTGGCCAATCTTCACTATTTTCTTGATTGACTGATTGGATGACTCACTACTGAGATTTGCCTCTTACCACTTAAAAGATTCTCCCCAGTAAGATTGTCAGTGAGAAGGGGATTATTTTTTTAGGGAAAGCAGTCATTCGTAGCAATCAGGGAAAGAAAAGCAGCCATATTAAACAGAGCAAGGAGGTATGACCTTAAATATCCTTTTCGGACTTACAAAATCCTGAAACAGGATATCTGCAGCACAGTGTAGAGGGCAGGACCAGGTCTTCCAGATTTTTAATGGCAGCTGAAAGGAAACCTCTTTGTCTTTATTTTATGTGATTTTTGTGTTCATCCCAGGTTTAGCTGGAAAAATAAATGCTGCTTACAAGAGTCTTTCCATGTGCAAATAATTGCAAATAGATCATCTAGCCACAAATAAAATGTTTTAGCTGGAGCTTTTCTTTAATATGAGCAGTTTGCATAACCCTGTAACCACTATGACTGCTATGGTTACCTCTGTGGAACAGTAAATAACACAAGGCAGGGACTCATTCTGGCTCAGCACAGTTCACGTCCCCACAGTTAAACTCTGCAACTGCCCAAACCAGAAAGGCTTTATTCAAATGGCCCATCAGGAGTGGATTTTAGCCCCTAAACTCCAGACTGTACTTGGGTACTGCCTATGCAAGCACTCATTCACATGAGTCAAAACGACTGCCAGGGACTGTGCTAACAGTTTAAATGTTGTATATCAATGCCTGTTTCTGTGTCTTTACCCCCTTTTTATTAACTAGAGTAGTCATAGCCTGTAAAACAAGGAAATACTTGAGAGAATACGTTAAAATATGCCCAAATTGACATATTCATGTATTTCTTTTTTTTTTTTTTTTTTGCTATAGCTTAGTGATAGTTTTTATTTTGTTTAGACAAAAGGGTATATCTGCAAACAGAAGTGGAGCAGATTCACATCCTTATCCTGTAAACCATAACAATTTGTATTTACACTGATGCATTTATCAGTTTAACTTACATCCCACTGTACTTTGAAAATATGAGAGAATCAAACTAAATTTGGGACTGAAAGTGGATTCACACCTGCATTAAACAATGGTAGAGATAATGCTTGGATTATTCAGCTTGAAAAAACTAGACACATATATGGGCATTGATTTGTCTTTCATTTTCTTTAGTTTTTGACTGCAGGTTTCATTTTAGGAGAGGACGGCTGTCCTGTGGAAACTTTTAATGTGTTAATACCAGTAAGGACTTGAATCCATTCTCCTGAGCGATAATGTTTTTATGGGAGCAACTTTCATTATCTGCAGTAAGTTTTTGGGATGTGACATGTTTTTGTTGCTAGGGAATTTTCTGAGCAGACTTCTATAAGTGCCTATGGAATCTCTTCTGAACTGTAGAATGCCAAGCATCAATGACAGATATCAGTTTTGAAAAGAGTGCATATTCAGATACCTCTAAGATTCCTAGAGACAGAGTGCATTCTCCCTTAGCCAGTAGTAAGTACCCTTTCCAACTGGGTAACACAAGCAACCTGCCAAATCAAACTCTTGAAACTTATATGTTTACTCTCATACAAGCCACACACTGTTAAAGTTTGTATGTGGCTAAACGGGCTTCTTAGACCCTTGCTAGCATCAGTTTGAAAATTGCTGGTTCTTGCAGGCATCTGTCGATTTTGCCACTTCTCATTTTGTGCTTTCTGCTCTTATCTTTTCAACACCTTTTCTTGCTTTCAGGTCCCCTTTAATCTTCTTCATTTAATTACTTTAATTTTGTTTTAATCTACTTGACAATGGGTTTTCAGTTTGCCTTTCCTTTTCTTATACAGGTATTTTAACGGGTCTCTTTCCATTTCCCTTGTTCTCTTCTTTGGTCTTCTGTTCCAAGCTTTCTTTTTGGTTTCTTAGTTTGCTTGCCCTTTTTCCCCAGATGAGCCCATAGTTAAATAGAACATAAACAGGATCCTTGTCCTGTATTATTCTGCTGGCATGAGATATTTATCTAAACTGGGAAAGCCTATCTAAGGACTTCTGGAGACAATTTCTAGTAGTAAGTAGTGAGCTTTCACACAATAAGAGTTGATGAGTTTCTGTCTTAAACTCTTCCTTTACTTCCAGAAGTGCTCATCAAGACTTCTCTAATTTTGCAAGGCTATGGCAGACTAGGATCCATGAAAATTTTCACAGAGGTGTTTTTGGAAGTGTGGCAAGTAGGATTATGGTATGAGATGAATTCAGTTAAATCATTGCACTATGGTTTATTCATATGCATAAAGTTTTAAAGTCTATATGGTGTGAATACTTAATCTGTAGTGTAAAGGAGAAAAATTTGACAGTATTTATTTTCAGGAAACATTTAATCTGTTTTATACACACTCATGAGAAGAAAACCAGAAGAGATGATGACAGTACAGCAACAAACAACATCCTCCCCTCACCAATACTTAGCTAACAACAGAAAATTAATCGGAAGCACAACAACCTAAAAGAACAATCTAAACCCATCCGATAACCCATAGCACAGAGAAGAATTGCACACAACACTCTCTGTGACACAAAGATAGCTGCTTCCCACTAACAAACATATTAAAAGGAATTACACACCTTAAAGGAACACAACAACCAATATAAAGTCCCAATGGGTTACTAGATGTGAGGCAAGGTATAGTGTTTATGAAGTAAAGATGTTAGCCAGGTAAAATTACTAAATAAAAGTAGCTATGCGGTAAAGATGGAAAAGTATAAGGCATAAAGTAATAGGCATAGCCTAAGGTATAAGGATATAAAGGAAAGTATAAGGTATAGAAAGAAAGAGAAAACAGAGTAAAAGACTGCTCACCCCTTCATTGTGGGAGGAAACAGGGCAGCTCAATGGTTGCTCCCACAGAGCTGGTGGTCCTTTTCCCCTGAGTTTTGCTCATGTCCAATCTCTTTTTATACCTTTTTTTCCTTAGGTAGTTTGAGGGACTATAGCCAATAAGTATTTTAAGGGTGATAGACAGATGACATGGGCCTAAAGGGTCAGCTTCCCGTGATTCCTGAGGATAGGTGAAGAAAGGCCATGCTATCTCCACAACACTCCATCCTTCAGTCAATTTGTTGTTGGAAGCCATTCAGCAAGCCACCACGGGGATTCTTTGTCCTTTTTTGTGTAGACCATTTACATCTGACAAAGGTTCCTGGGAACACCCTTCCAGGGGCTGAGATGTTTCCCGTGACCCATCAAGAACTTATCAGGGCTATCACCCCACACCTATGTTTGAGGCTCGGGGGGTTAAAAGTGAATAGACAGTCCCTAGGAATACATGGAGATTTCAAAAGGAAAAATACAGTACTGAAACAGGCCTGCACAAAAAAGTAAAAGACTGGGCATCCAATTGCATTATTTGTTTTTTAAGGAAAGTGGAGATAGAAGACATTGTTCATTCTTTATCATAAATCCTACCTGTATATTGAGAGGTTTCTGAGATATCTTTTAGATATCTAATTTCTCACACTAAGCTGAGAAAACCCCCAAAAAATTCTGTTCTGTTGATATTTTGTCATATGTATTTATTGATATAAAATTTAGTTAGACCACAAGCATGATAGTCAGAGGATTACCTAAAGAAGGCTTCTTAGGACTAGGTAAAATGTGGAGCAGTTTGAATCAAGTGATAGCAATGTCAAGTAAATTCATAAGTATTCTGAGACACTCCTGGACTGACAAGAAGGAAATATTAAAAATATTTTGAAAATTTTTATAGATAAAAAACACACCAAGAGGACAATGGCAATGACAATATAGCAAAAATAAGAGCAAAAATACACTCAAATCAAGGGAACTTCTTGAAGTTAGAAGGATTGAACTAAAAAAAGAAAAAAGAATACAATAAATTTAAAAAAATAAAGGACCATAATGTTTTTGGTGTTATGGACTCAGGGCAAGACGCAATTTAAGAACAAGTGACCCAATTTCATTTCAACACTAATATTTCCAATGTGATTTTCTCAACTTCTGTATAAAAAATACTAGTGTAAATAAAGAATGAAAAGCAAAAGCCAAATCTTGCAACTCTGCTGGTTTAGAACACTGTCATTGATTTCAGGAAAAGTGTTCCTGGGGCTACAGGAGCAGAGAAAGAGGTGAAACAATCTTTTGTTTTCTTTTGTTCTCTTCTTCTTTGACATTCTGCAAGCTAAAGGTACAGACCCATGCTCTCCAGTCCCTCTGCTTTCTTTCCCTATGCTCGTAATTTTACTACCCTGATAAGTTCTATGTAAAAGCCTATTTTAACCCATTTAGTGACAAAGGGCTGTTATCCCTGTTGTCTTAAAATCCATAACTGACTTTTGCAGTCAGAATTTCTTTGATGCAGGAAATTATTCATATTCAGATCTGCACTGAATGCTAGACGAGCTAGGACTGACCCCTGAAGTGCTTCTCATACAATATTTGGCTCAGGCAAGGTAGTAGTACTGGGATATCTCAGAGCCTGAGTATCTTCAGATGGCCTGAGCTGCCAGTGGTTAACCCTTACCAGAGAAAGTGATGTCTGCCTAGCACACGCTTGGCACAAAAAACTGTTACTCAGGATTTAATAATATCAGTTTTAAACAAACTCCTCTTTTTTCATATCACTTTTAACTGGGCTGTGATCTGGATGTTGAGATTTTATAGAAAGACAGCTGCTGCAAAAAAAAAAAAAAAAAAAAAAAAAAAAAAAAAAAATCATATGGCATACAGCATGTACCAGACACAAATGCACAGTACACCTGTTTAACTTTCTTTCCCATCTTACTCCTTCTCTTGTTTTTCTTTGGGAAAACATGCTCTGGTTTCAATCAAGTTTATCAAATGTCAGCTTTGATGTGTTTGATAAGTCCAAGCTTTAGTTGCCATGGTAAAAGTCATCCCACTTGTTTCTGAGAGTTTTTATTAACCTTAGTTGGCAAAGAGTATTTCACTTGATAATCTGTTTTCTTGCTGAAGAACTAGTTCACTAAAACATAGAGAGTTTTTATTAATAAATGGAAACACTGAATTATGTTTGCCTGCTGATGTAAAACAGTGAAGTAAGACTTCAGTGGGCACAAATCAAAATCAAACTAGAGTCTTCCTGTCTTAAAAGCTTTTAAAAGATTTTGCAGTCCCCTGATCATCTGGTGTGCCTGCTGGATGCAATTGCTGCTATTGAAGGAGAATTTCAGAAGTTATTGTCTGTTGACATATATTATAGGGAGAAATTCAGAAATTATTTTGTTTTAGACTCTTTGTAAGGCAATTAAATTTAAAGGAAGTTAATAGTAAAACAAACCTTTTAGACACGATTATGAAAATAACTACCTAGCTGAATTTTGCTGTTGCGTAATTGCATGCAAAGGAAATATCAGAGTTGCTTTATGTGAGGCTGTAAGAGGAAACCATAGAAAGATAATGAATAAAGAGGATGGATTCAGTAATGAGCACAAGACTTGATGTTATATAGTGTCTACTGTGCTTTTCAACATTGAAAATATCTATTTGCTTTCTATCATTGAAAACATCAATCATGTGGTGTTTCTCAACCCCATAAACATCTGCGCCTATAAATTACAAATTACTTTTCCAACTTTTCTTGATATTTTGGTGAAATTTTTAAAATTTAGAAATGTTACCTACTCCTTCAATCCAGCAGATTTTGACATTTGAAGGAATCTATAGTGTAAAAATTATTTTTCAATTGTATAAATTAATCCTGAAAAACACTAGTCCAGCGTGTGCTCTTGATTATGTGGGGTGTTAGTATGTTCTCTCAGTCATCTTTCATGGTACTTGGGCAATGGACAGAAAGTTTTGTAATCAAATTATCAACAGCTAGCAAAATTAGTAAGTAGTGAATGAAATCAGGCAAGTCTTTGGTGTGAAGAACAGCTTTTAAGATCACATGGTTTTAGAATGGAAAACATTCAGTTCTGGCAAATAATATTCAGACCCTGAGAGTAGTCCAGTTGGTTAGAGCATTGTGCTAATAATGCAAAGGTTGTTGGTTCAACCCTTGTATGAGCCATTCATTTAAGATTTGGACTTGATGATCCTTCTGCATCCCTTCCAACTCAGAATATTCTGTGATCCTGTGATTTTCTATTCTCTCATATGACATGACTTTGGACAGAATTTGGAGGCTGTCCTGCACAGTAGCTCCCATTTCCAGACCTATTCTCTGTTTTTTCAAAGCACTGTTTTGTTTTCAAAACACAGCCCTGGTTTTTCAGGAGCTGCCTCTCTAGGAAGACTTGTGAGACGCAGCCTTTGCTCCAGAAAACTCGGCATTCTAAGCAGTGTCCAGACTGACATGCAAATTGGGCTACTAAAGACCGTTTCTCTAAGGCAATAACATGTGGACAAACCTTTTTTCATAAGAAGTATCTACAGCCGTGAAAGAGTATGACTGCTGATTTTGTAAAAATAAAGTATTGACAAATGTATGAGGAAAACTTCCTGTTGAAAAGATCCAGGGATCATGCCTGAGCAGTTCTGCTTCAGTGCTTTTGCAGCTATCGAGCTTCTACTAAATGCTGTGTGAGTCTAGAAATGAATCCTGGCAACTTGGTCGGTACTGCTTTGTAAAAAGAATTGCAACCAAAACTCTGAATTTTGCATAAATAACAAATTATCACACTGCTTGAAGCTTGGAGCTTTTTTTTATTGCTCTGTTGAATAATTAATAACAAAATCTGAAAGGGCAAGATTGATTCTGCAAAGTATATTATCTGAAGCACATTTAGAAAATGTTTACTTTCATCGCAAAAAAGTAAATGCATTTTTGTTGTTCTGATATTTTTGTTTCATTTGCCCTTTTTAACCATTCTTAGATCATCAGTGCACAGCATTTTGCTTTGTTTAAAAAACCACTGATAAAAATATTGATATTTAGTTGAAATATATTGAATTTGCTTCTGAGGCAGACAAGATTGTTTGGTAATTAGAGCAGTAGGGTTTAAAGCTACATCTGGCTTCCCAGGGGGTTGGGGTTTGGTTTGTATTCTATCTTATAGAAAATTATATATAGCAGGGAAAAGAAAATAGCATTACAAGCTCTATTCAAATTAATACAGGTGTATTAAAAAGATAAATGCATTAGCCTATATTTATGGAATAATAATATTCAGGCTGGTGACAATTAATCTGCCTGTGTTGATTTGTCTATCTCTATTCCTAGTAGTACCTGAAGTGATCCTGATGTTAGAATTTGAACTGCCACAGTAAACTAACATGTTCTCTAAAGGGAAGATGTGTTGTGTCTATGCCACTGGGGAATAACGGTTTAAATAAACCTTCTTTTAACCAGCAATTCACAAGCAATCAAAAAACAGATCAAAAAAACCCCCATTCATTTATATAGTAGGGAACCAGAACATTACAGCATGGCACTATCATTGCAAGGGACATAGGAGGTTTGGGAGTCATTCAAGTTCTTGAGGTCAGAGGTGAGAAACCTCTTATTCAGAAGTGCAGCTGTGAGAGGTAAGGACAGTGTCTCTCCAGCATGTAGGAAAAGGAGGATTGCTCCTGTCCAGTCACATATATATGCTGTAAGGTAGCAACGCCCACCCTCAGCACAAGGACATTTTCAGTGTCACGCAAGACTAATTTTAATAAAAACAGCACAGTGAAATAGTCACAACTGGGTAAATATTTTGATCAATACTGTTTTAAGTAGCCTTATAGTTTGTTACTCTTAACCTTATCAATAGCTGATGTTTGGAATACTCCAAAACGATTTCCAACAGCACATATGATTGTGTCAGATAGAGCTATAGTTTTTTGCCTAGTTTATGTTGACCAAGAACATAGTGCAGTTCTGTTTACCTCAAATAAACAGGAAAACAGCAAATTCATCTTAAATATTTTTGTATGCCTTCCCACCCGGATTAGTTTTCCAACGGCTTTGTTTCAGGGACAGTTATTTTTCCTGGTTTTCTTATCTTCTTCCACATTTTATTTTGTCAAGCTGATATTTTGTTTCTGACAACAACTTCACATCTTACACCAGTCAGTGTAGTGATATACTGGGCACACAGGACACACAATTTAATTGCTGAATGTCTTTAGATGTAGTATAGACTGCAATTTTAGTGACTTTCAAGCCAGTCTAATTATCGGTTGCTCGAGTGCCATTTCATCTTGCCGTCCCTGGCTATGCATTCCAGTCTCTTCTTTGTGCTGGCTCCAATGCCTGCCAGACCCTGTGTTCAGCACAGTAAGTCAGCACGAAAGAGACTCTACAGTAAAGACAAGTGTTTTCTGCTGATTTAGCACTCTGTGTCAGCTCAGCTGGAGCTGGCCCAAGAAGGCTTGGTGGAAGGAGAGTGAGACTCTGGCAGGCAGCACTGAGATCAGTTTAGGATGCCACATGGCATCCTCTTTTATGTCTCTCACAGCTATTTCTCCACAGCACCTGTACCTATCTCATAATATATTCCTTTTCATGTAACACCCATATAACACTACTAAGAAGTGGCTAGTGTGTCAGTCAGCTTTTGCAGCACCTACCTACCTTCACCCATGAACTGAAGGCATATCTGAAGGCTATAATTAATACTAGAATTGTAACACATTTCTGCTATTTAACAATATAGTAAAACAATGGAAATATAATTCATTACTTCTGCTAGAAATTCTATTTATCTCCTTGAGACTATCTGAAAGACTCTTTGGATAACAGAGCTCCAACCACAGTGTAATAGGAGAACCTGTATAATGACTTAAAGCAACAGGAATGGGTATAATGAAGACAAGACCAGCTAGTATGTAGTGTTACTAACTTTCATAAAAATGCATATGTTATCTTAAATTGCTAACAAAGCCTTCAATGCTTCACTAAGCCATACCATCTTCTGAAGAAGAATGTCTCTGTCAGGTGAATAGTGAAGTGCATTTTCCACTCACAGCAGAAGGCTAATGACCCCCTCAATGTGGGATAGCAAAAGTCCCAAATTAATGGTTCTAGGTGATATTATTGTAAAGCAGAACAGTATGGAGCTAGGGAGATCTAGGGTCACTCATTAAGTGGTAAAGAACATCAGGGAAAGGTCTGCAGACAGTGTTGGGAATGCATCTCTTGGAATGATGATATGATATAGAAGGTACTTGATCACTTATGGATGTATAGGGAACAGCATGCAAAATGGGTGATTCAGTTCATCTCCCAGCTGTTGTTTCTGAACGACTCTGTATTCTTCCCCTGTCCCTTTGCTGGGGATAAAGTGGGTGTATTCTTGTATAAAGGAACCTGTTCTGCTACCACTGCAGTCTGTTGTAAGAGTAGTTTGAGAATCCCTCAAAGAAAGCAATTAGAGCGGTAGCAATTTTCCTCTTCTCTCTTTTTCAACTCTTTGTCAAACAGAAATTTATGTTTGCGCATTGTAGATTTCTTTCATTTAAAATAAAAGTCACAAAGATAGAACACAGTTTGCTCTTGCAGCACAGAAAACACAACAGCTGAAATATCCAAACAGCCACCATTAAATCTGCAATGAAAGAGGATTAAATGAAATATTTTTAGTATGCCTGCTTCAACCTGTCTAGATGCCAAGCCCTTCACCATTTGGTGTTTTAAAAGGATGATTCAAACTAATATGGTCACAATGCAGTTTTAAACAACTTGGGTTTTGGAAGAATCAACAACTTTAAACACTTGGCCCAGCCATCATGAACTTCTCTGAATTGTGTTTAATTGCATCAAATTTGTCCCAGAAATTGCAGCATTCTTTCATTATTTCCTGAAATTTAGTAATTATGGTTGCACTGCTGGTATTTTAAGGCACACAACAATAACAAGGCTGAAGATGTTTGATGAGTCAAGTACTTCTCCAAGCTTATTCTTCACCATTGATTTGAAAAGAGCACTGTGGTTTAGATATAAAATTTTAAGGGTTTATTTCTGTGATATTTCTGCAAGTTGTACAATAATTGTGAATTAAAGTATTTTCTGGCTACTCTATTCTGAAAGAGTTCTCTGGATTCCTGGTTTAAGTTTCTTTCCTAATTTACGTAATTTTAATGTTTTATTTCCTCTTGTGATTTCAATACAATATTACATAGCTTTTCAGTATGGTTTTCATAGCTTCTCATAATAATGAAAAAGACATTTCTTCCATTGTGTTTGTTTCTGAATATATTTGAGTTGTTTCTTTTGTAATGAACTTGCAGAAGCAGGTTATTAAGCTTCCATTGGGAGGAATATAGAGGATAAGTTTCTAGCTCTTCATTCATGGATTTAGACATGGTCTTTCAGGACTGTATTACCTACAATTCAGTAAAGTGTGCTATTTAATATATATTTGGGGGAAAATATATATTTTATTCTCTTTCCTTAGAAAGTTTATATCAAAATTAAAAAAACCAACCAAACAAACAAATCCCCCCCCCAAGAAAACAAACAAACCAACCCAAAACTGGTTGGATTTCTTCTTCTTGCTTATATTTTTTTTTTCTGTATTACCCCAGTTTACATCAAAGCAAGTGTGGAATAAATTTAATAATTGTCAAATGACTGTTTACATTTTAAATAGTAATTAGAAAAATTATGTAAAGTGTTCAGTTTATCAAACCACAGAATGGCTAGAGAATTCTGTCAGCCGTTCAGAGTTGGATTACAGTACAAGTCAATGATGTCTTAGCTGTATTCTGTAGTTTCACCACCTACATTAGAGAGTACTAACACAGTGGTACTGAAAGCACTATGATTTATTCTTAGTGATATATTATGCAAATTCAATGAGAATTATATGTAAACTTGCCCTAAGTTTGGCCTAAGGGACTCACATTTAGCAGGCCAATGAGCTGGAAAGTACAAGCCAAAAAGAAATGAGAATGAATGATCTTTTTTCTTCCTCCCCCAGGAATTCAGGTTCCAAATTGGAAGGTTTTATCCATTGACTTTCCTTTTTTATTTTTATGCATTTATTTTATATGAAACAGAAAAGTTTCTTCTGTATTTAATGAAAAGAATGCATTTCTTTGTGTATTCCAAAGAAAAAATAAAAAGAAAATCCCTTGCTTCCTTTCATTCTAACACCTTCTCATTGTGTATTTAAAGAGAAATATACAGTAGAATGGCATTTTGATAGCCTTTCTATGCAAAGCTAATAATAAAATAGCAGAGAATGGAAGATCTTTCTCTGTATGGAACAGAAACAGTAGACTAGAGAGGCAAACAGATGGAAGAGTAAAATAATGCTTGGATTGCTGTCAGCAAAAGTGTTGTAGTTGGCTCCTTTCCTCTCCCCAAGGAGTCCTAATGCTGGGATAGGCTCCTGCTGTCCAGCAGATGACATCAGTGCGATATGTTCCTGTGATGAACTGTGGCTCCTGACTGTCATGCTGAGTCTCTCATGGGACAGCAGTACTTTACATGGACGCTACAAACTCTGGACTTGAAAAGCTGGTTCAGGCAAATTCTCTTCAAACTTTTGAGCACAGTAATAACTCTTAACTGAAAGAAATAGTAATAATTACACTAACAGTTACCTCAACAATACCATGCAGGATTCATTGCTCTTATTCCTCTTCATGTGAATGCCTGGTTTCTATTCCTAGAGTTTTCACTGATTATAACCCAGAGATCAGTTTTCCTCAGAATATCACAGTATTACAGAATCCCAGAATATGTCAAGCTGGAAGGGTCCCACAAGGATCATTAAATCCAACTCTTAGCCCTGCACAGGACCATCCTCAAGAGTGACATCATGTGCCTGAGAGTATCATCCAAACACTTGGTGTTGGCTTGGTGCTGTTACCACTTCCCTGGGAAGCCTGTTCCATGCCCAACCACCCTCTGGGAGAACCTTTTGCTAAAATCCAGCCCAAACCTCCCCTGACACAATCACAGGCCATTCCCTCAGGTCCTGTCACTGCTTTACCACAGAAAAGAGATCAGTGCCTGCCCCTCTCTTCCCCTCACAAGGAAGCTGTAGACTGTGAAGAGGTCTCCCCTCAGTCTTCCCTCTCTCTCTCTCTCTCTCTCTCTCTCTCTCTCTCTCTCTCTCTGAGATGACTGTGACAAATTACACTGAAATCCTTTTTGAACTTCTATTAAGTGGACAATTCAGAGAAAACAGTAAACTGTGCTTTCATCCAAAAAGTTTCAGATCATATATATTTATCATAAAATGGTCCATTGAATCTCAACATTAAGACCAAATCACGTATTGCAAGGACAATTACCAGACTATAAATATAATCCCAAATTTTGAGTTCAGGTGAATGAGTTGGGGAAGTGAAGCAGGTTTTAAATTACTCATTGTGGCTGAGAACAAATAAAACAATTATGTGCCTGAATAGTATGTTTCCACGACAGAAATTGATCTCCAAGTAGTCTGCATTTTTAAAATTCCAATTCCTTAAATTGTTTGAAAATCTTAGATTCCCAGTTCTGAAACTTGTGCATCTTGCATATTGAAAAAAATGGAAGGCAAATAAAATCCATTTCTGCTTATATTTAATTTATATATCTTTCAAGTCATTGGCATAATTTGGATTTACATATTTTAAACAGCCAAGGTTAATGGTATCATACATCATGCATTTCAGGAAGGTTTAAAAAACTGGGTTACTTTTAGCTGTTTTTTTCCTTGTGTGTGTGGTGGTTTTTTTGTTTGTTTGTTTGTTTGTTTGTTTGGGGGGGGCTGTTTTTTTGTTTATTTTTGTTATTTGTTTGGAGGTTTTTTTGGTTTTGCTTGTTTGTTTTGGTTTTTGCCCCTCCCAGTCCAGTCAGCATTACAGTTGGTAAAAGAAATTGAAAAGTAGCTCTTGGTGTGCAAAACCTGAAAACTTTAGAAAATGCCTTATATTAAAGCTGGTGTGCTTTACATGTCACAGTAATACCAATGGTCCAGAATTCATCCAAAAATTATTCAAGCAAGAAATGAATACACTTCTTGGGTGAGACACAAGAAAAAAACCATCAGTTTCAAGGGTTTTTCTCCCCAAGAAGAAGTCAGATTTATAAAAGTAAGACGAACAAATAAATAGGAAGAGGAGAGAGAATGTGAAAGTGAGGAGAGGATAAATGGGGGGGAATGCAGTAAACAGAAAGAGAAATAAATTATACATTAAAAAAACCCCTAAAACCAGAAAAAAGACAAAAAACACTCCCTCTTCTGAATGCCATCAGGAAAAATAAGACTTAATTTGGATAGTGTCTTTTACTATTACTTGAAAACTGAAGAGATGAATATTTTTGAAAAATATAATAAAGTTCTTGTAGAAGAAGGAAATCCTGAAAAACCTTCCAGACACACACATGCCTCTCCCCCAGCGTGCCCCCCCCCCCCGCCTCCTTAAATCCGTAATAAAAACTGTTTGTCTAGCATGATCTTAAGTGCACCATTAATGCTTGTAACTGCCCCCAGCAGCCTCTTCCAGTGCTTCACCCCACTTATCATATAGTAAGGATGCAGAGAAAAGATTTTGTTTTCTTTGCAGCAGCCTTTTTTGCATCCAGGAGAACGAGAGTCATTCTCCTCTCCAGTGCTTCTCTAGCCTAAACATTTACAGTTCTCAAAAGTTTTCCTGATGTTTTCTTGATGCTTTCTCATTGATATATCTCTTATTTGCAATGATATGTCCCAAACTGAAGTAGTCTATCAGAGGACTTTAAAAGTGCTGAGGGGAGAGAAAAATATTACTTCATGTGTTTGGCAGCATGAGCTCCTCTTTGTGTTTCCCAGAGACACAAAATGTATATTGTGTAACAGTATGTATTTTATTGTATTTGCATTTTCCACATCAAGCCATTGACTCTGATAGCCTGTTATCCTTCTTTTGTTCCTGATTGTCCTGTCCAAGTGCTCTTACTTTTATTGAGCAGTATCTTTTTTTCCAGCTCATACTTCTCCTTGTCAAAATCATTTTGAACTCATTCCTGTCCTCTGGTATACTTACTGCTCTTTCTACCATCTGCAAATTCAATAAGAATATACTGGGTTCCATCAACCAGATTAGTAACAGAAATAGTAACAGCACCAGACCGTGGCTAGATCCCTGCAGAATCCCAGTCAATACATTTTTCCATTTTGTCATAAACTATTACTAGCTACTCTGACAATGGTTTTTTGGCCAGCAACTATAGTTTAATGTACACTGCGTTTATTTCACTCCACAAACATGTTTCAGGCTTGGCTTAAATGAGGCTGCATGGAATCTACCACTTCTCTTCCCTTCAAAACATCTGTTACCTGTCAAAGAAAGATTTTTAATTGGTTTGAAACAATTTGTTCCTGACAAATCCATGTAGTCTTATTCCTTGGTGCATGTGGGTAGCTCCCTTAACCTGCTCAACCTTAAATTTTGCCCTGAGGACAAGATGTTAATGAAATACTCATCCATGCTGGAAACAGAGTTCATCATTAGTTATATTTCAAATTACTTTTTTTGTCTTACTAAATGTCCCATTGAACTTTTACTTCTATCTCAAGTAGTGCAAATGGAATTAATTTCCATGCAAATGAAATATAATTGGAACACGTTCTTCTTGTCCTAGTCTTTTTGGAAAACATAAAACTTCTTCCTTTGTAAATTGGCAAAACAAAGAAATACAAAATCTAAGTGTTCTGTGATGAATTAAGAACTTTGGAGTCATGGAATATATTTACATTAACACAGGCCAAATGGAGAGACAATATACAGGATGTGCATTTTCATGCCACATTAATTTTGGAGGTGTCAGTCCAGATGAGATGATTTTGTAGATATGATTTACAGCCACTGTGATGACACTATGTACTTTCACCTTAGTGGGTTCCGTGTTCTTCTAATGTGTGTATTATTGTAACCTTAAAAAAAAAAAGAAAAGATGAGATTTTTGAGTATAGATCACTGCTGTTGCAAGACTTCATAGCTATGTGATGAATAACAAAGCATTTGGAACTGTTGATGTTAATTCAAATGAGATTATGTTATGCTAAATCTTCTTTTCACTTCAGAAATAAGGGCCAAGTAAAACAGATTATGCATTCTGAATGAAGAGGATATGATCTGACATAGATGAGACATACAGTGTTAGCACTCTGGAAAGATAAATAAGAAATTAAAGTGACTTTATCTATTATACTTCAGGAAAACAAACATCAATTCCTAAACACATAAAAGAGTTTTGTTTCAGAATGCTTCTTGAAGACTTAGGAGCTCATTTTTTTTCAATAGATTTTTGCAAAATGTAGATCTATTAGGAAAGACAGAAATTGCTGAATCAAGCAGGAGAGTTATAAACACACAGCAACATATCAACATAAACACATAACAACATACCAAGCCATGTTCAGGTGAGATTCTCTAGAGTTTGACAGTCAATGCATGAAAATCAATGTGCACTTAAAAATACAGCATGCAAGGTAACAAAGGCTTCTTTTAATTTACTGTAACAGAAGACCTCTACAGCATGAGACTAACCAACTAAAATAGTCTTGCTTTATTGGGCTGAGGGTTTTATTTTGTTTGGGGTTTTAAAAATAAAATTGTACTAACTTTATGCTATCTCTATTTCAAAGACCAACTTCAGTGATTCTTCATTATCTGGTGGGGAAAAAAGAGAAAATAGTTAAGTGAAAGAATCAGAATATACAAGGATGGTGCAAGATCGAGATTGGTTAATTTGGGTTTAGAACAATTTAATTAATATGGAGAAATAATCCAAAATATTATCCTTTGACAAACAATGTCAATTTTATTTTTGTTTCTCTCTGCCTGCAAGTTGATTTTTTTATTTAAAAGGCATTATGAAAGATGGATTTGTCCTGTTGTGTGGTTCTAATATCCTGTATACTCCATTCATATGAGGACTTTTTATAATATCATTCTTATTACTTAGAATTAATCTGAGTTAAATTAGATCTGCAAAGTCATACATAAAAATCATATTGTAATAAAAAAACCCCAAACTAAAATAAAACAAAACCCAACCAAATGTTTCTACTACAATAATTATGAGTTCTTATTGTGAAATAACTTCTTCAATTGCACAGTCCTCCTTGACATTTTAACCTCAACATTACTTAAGAAGACAGAGACTCCATGGAAATTCTCCACTGATGATTAAGTAACCCTCAGCAAAGAAACAGTTACATGAAGCAAGGGAGCAAAAAGAAAGAAGAAAACTGGAGGAAACAGGGAAATATGACATCTGAAGGCATAATATTTGTGACAATGTTGACTTAATAAATATTAGGTCTATAAGTAAGACCTTTAATAAAGTACCCTGTGAAAAAATCCATGGGATAAGGACTGAGAGGATAGTGATAGGTAAAGAGAAGGCATATTACAGTAGTAATCAAGGAATCAATTTGACTGTGCAATAGAGGATTAGCTGTATGTCTGTAAGAGTAGTCGTCTTGTCTCTATGCAAACTAGAAAAGTCAGAATTGAGCATGTAGGAAATAAATGAATGGCTGGGGATCACTAACTGCAGATTTTTTGGTCTGTTGAATGTCTGCAACCCTTCCTGTGCATCCGTAATACCTCAGGGAGCAAGTGATTCTGTGTTGCACTGGAGTTGTCTCAGGTGCACAAACCCAGTTGTAACAAGACATGTCTCTGCTGCCGTTCTCCAGTTTGTGTTTACTGATAAATATGCCCTCTAACATTCAAATACCCCTAGGAGAAGAGGACACAAGGGGTATAAAGTAAATATGGGGTGTTATATCAACAATCAGAAGAAAAAAATGAGAATTTCAGAAGAAAATCATGGTGATTTTTGCAGCATTCAGAAATGACCTTTTGATGAAGATTTTCCTAAAATTAGATTATTTAGAGGGCTCACCCAGCAAATGCCAAGTAAACATTCTAAAAAAGATATTCAGAACAAAATGATGTTATATTTAGACTGAATTTAGACTTATACGAGTAGTTTAGCTGTTAATGAAAAAAGGAAAAAAAGGCCTAACAACATAACTAATTCCATGTACATTGTATTTAAATTGATTAAATTCAGCTCATTTAAAATACTTATTTCAAAGTCAGAAATTACATCATAAGTACTTTAATAAGATGGAGAGATATTTTAATTTTGTACTTGGGGTGCAGAAAAGAAACTAAAGCCTTCATTGAACTTTAGAAGGCAGTCTGTTACACACCAAAGGACAGTCACTCAGCACACTCATCTCCATCTGCATGAGAAACTCTCCACCTCCAGGCATTCTCTTACCATAAAAACAGGTTAAAAAAGTCATACTTAACTCAGAAAAGAATTTTTTATCCAGAAAGCAAGTAAGGTATAAAATATGGGATATGGATTGTTATTTGCATTTGACATCCACTAGCCAAATACCTTATTCATTCAAAACCCAGAAATCCAATTGTTGCTGTCTAGGGCAAGAGCACTGAGATAATTGGAGAATGTGGATTTTCCTTCTTGATATAGAAATTATTGCTGTTTTCATTCAAGTAGTCCAGGCAATTTCAGACTTCATAAATTTCTTTTCCTCATTTTTTAAAAATACTTTCTCATTTTACTGTTTCATTGCTTTCTGTGTTGGTCATGTAAATCTTCTTTGCTTTACCTTCCACACTTCCAAAAGAAGTGAATGCTATACATGAAAAGTCAAATGAATTCTTCAAACTGATAACCACTGAGGAGGAGCTGAAAGACTGTCTTCTTTTTATAGCAGAGAAAGTAAGGGATCTATCTCAAACAAAAATGATCAGTTTATACATGTTTATAAATAATCTACAAGTGGAAAAATGACACTCCATAGAATGATAAAATGATAACTTTTCAGAATAGCTATTAACACTCAAGATATCTTGGATTTTTTTGTGGATAAAATTATCAGTCCACAGGCAGCAAAAACGTAAGTTGAATGCTCACAGCCATCACAAAGTCAAAATGAATGTTAGAAAGTACACAGACAACTAAATAAGAAGCATCTCTATAGGGACTATTTAAACCCATATTGTCCTTGTGCGTTGAATTGTATGTGCAGCTGCCAATTCCAGCTGAAGAAGAATTGGATGAGGTGAAGGTGATCAAGGGAATGGAATAGCTTCCTTACAAGAAAAAATATGTGAGTCTACAACCTGGAAAAAACAGTAACTGATGTAGTATGGTGCATAGATATAAACCATGGATTACATGGAAAAGGTCATTAGTGCAAGTCTGTTCACTGCTTCTTATAATATAAAACACAGAAAGAGAAATAAAGTGATCAAATTCTGGAAGAAATGCTGTCACAAGCAATAACCAGTACTGGTACTTGCACAATACCAAAATGGTTTACTGTGAAATTTAATGTTGCAGAAGTTTGTTAAATTCATAAAAGTAGGATCAGTCCATCTCTGATATGGGAACTAATCAAATAATATACTACTTCAAGTATGAAGCCAGAGCAGGAGAAGGTAGAGGAAAGGGAATGCATTTGGTAAATCATATTGAAATTTTTGCCACTTTTTGACTGCTGTCAGAAGTAGATATTAGTATGCATATTCTTTTTCCTTAGCTCAAAATGCTTCTTTTTCACTTTGGTATGTTCCTTTTTTTTTTCTTTCTGCCTTTTTTTTCTCTTTAATTTTTTCCTCTGTCAGTGATCCAGCTTCACAATTTGCTGAAGGCAAGCATAACTAGTTCTGTTATGCAGCAGTTTTGCTATATTAAAAAGCATTTTACACGTATCAAGGAAGTTTTATTCCTAAAACTTAATTGTTCCTTAAAATAGAACTACAAAATCATTAGATGAAATAAAACACTACATGCGAAATACTTTAGTAAAGCACTTGATGAAGTGAATAATGAAATCTTACCTGGAAAACAAATTCAAATCACTTTTGACACACAGAAACATTGTTATATTGATTAAAAGCTGCATAGAGGATCATAAACAAAGTGCAATGTTGAAGATTAAAACATCTAGTTAAGAAGCAATACCTCACTTTAGACTAAGACTTTCTTAGTGTCTTTGCTAATAATATGGAAAAAAAGAATAAACAGTTTGTTGATGACATTCAAGTTCTGGAAGAGAATTATGAGCACATTAAGGAAGAGAAACAGAAAGGAAAAAGAAATACAGTCAGAAAATAAGTTAATCTATATATAAGCAGGCAACTTGGAACATCTGCGAAGATCATAGAGATAGGTTGTAAAACGCTTATAGAGAGGTCAATACTAACCCCCCAGAACTGTCTAAAATAGTCCATTAGTCCAATAGACAGACCAGGGCATTGAATTTTGTTCAATATTCCAGAATTTTGGAGAAGAAGATTGTATTTTACTCTGTTCAATTATTCCAAGAGTTTGAAAAAGCACCCATGTTAATTTGAGTGACAATGAAGAGAGTAAAGAATGCTAAAAAGGGTTGTAAACAGGTTCCTCCACACTTGCAATACACTTGCTCATGACAAATCAGGAATGCTGGTGAGCGTTTCTTGTGCACCGCTTGTGAGACAGAGGTGATACTCCCCTTCACAGTATGGGTGCTTCTTTGTTAACCTTAACTTAAAGGAGAAATGGGTGCTTTGAAACTATGTATTACATACTCACTTTGGTATATTTCCTCAAGGGACAGCCTGACAATCAGTAACAATAATGGAAACTCCCCAAACTAGATAACTGTGTGATAAAGTCCCACTGAAACAATGACTTCTGACTACTCACAGAGACTTGTGTCATGCATGAGATCTGATACCATTTGCATTTTTTGACTTTAGCATGAATCAAAAAAGCGCTATTCTGCCCTACATGGGCTGTTATAATGGAAACTGTATATTATGTACACATAATGAACTCTGCAGGCAGGTGAATGGTGAAGATGAACACTGAAAGAGAAGAACACCATCTCTTATCAGTTCAAAGCCAGACAGATCAGTGATCCTCAGTAGTGTGTACTCCAGTGAGATTTATTTAATTTTTTTGACCTGTTCCTTTACCTTTTCTCATTCTTTCACCTTTGGTACTCCTGTATATATATATATGTTCATTTGCCACCTTTACTTCATACTTATAAAAGTAGGTAAGGTGAAAAAAATTTTAAAATAAAAGGGGGAGGGGGGGTGGGGGGGGGGAGAAAAAAACCCTGGTATCTGTCAGCTGGCTCCTTGTCCTTTTAAACTGATACATTTAGGAAACCCAGCCAGGAAACTACAGTATTTATCATTTGTCTATAGCTTCTTTTCTTCCAGGAGATAACTTCCGAATCCCTGCTTCTGAGAATGTCATACAGTTACAGATGCTTTCCCTTCATGATATCATCCTAAACCTTAAAACATTTTTTCATCTCTTTGGAACAGTCTGTGTAATATTCACTGAGAAATCCAATTATTCAAGTGGTATAACTAAAACCAGGATTTATTAATAGATTTAATCAGATTCAAATAAGAGACAATTTGCATAATATAGCATGTACAGTACTTAGAGAAATTTAAACCAGAAAAAGTCAGACATGTTACATCATCATGTGATTTTGGACTCCTTTTCATACCTTCTACACTTTTGTCTAGCTAGTCAGTCAGAGAAATAATCTTGCTTTCCAACAGATAGAATATTATTTTTCTCTCCTCTGACTCAAATCTTGTAAAACCTTTGGGTTAGCAAGCTCATTTTTAAACATCAACAACTTGTTCTGTTGAAACAACACTTAATTATTATCAAGCATTACCCATTATGCCTCTCCCATTGCTTGTTCTTACCCTGTTAGTCTTCATCAAAACAAACAAATAAACAAAAATAATTGTCCATTTTCTTGTTTCACCTTTGTATTTTAACACTGCAACAGGAATACCTCTCTTCAATAGCATCTGCCCTTGGTCCTGGCCTTAATGACCATGATTTTGCATGCTAATTTTCTTGGCAAAAGGTTACCACATTTTGCATGTTAATTATCTTGGCTTTTAAGGGTGCAGAGTTTATGTAATTATGATAATGTATTCTTGGCTTTAATTCTTGTCTGTCACATATGACTCATGAATGGATTAACTCTTCTGTCACACTTCTTTTTCTGTCAGAGAGAGACACAGAGAACGAAGGGCTTTAGAAGGCATGAGCTGGGAACCAGAGAATATTTAATAAATTCTGAAGTCCTGGAAGAAGCAAAGTTCAGTTAAACTACTTAACTCTTCAGTTTTTGTCTTGCGTTATTGCTGAATTAGACTACCAAATAAATTTTGTAATGGTAAGTTTTTATGTTGATTTGGTAATGTTGATGACATTTGATCATACACAGACATTTTCCTTTAAAATTCTGAAGCCAAACAGAGACATTTATTGACATATAAATGTATTTAATATTTTGCTTTCAGTACACAAACTAATGTGTGTATGCAGCACTTTTCAGTTATCTTCTTGATCAAATAATGTGCGCATGTTAATTTCTGTAATTTTTCCCAAATAATATTAATAATCACAGAATATGCTGAGTTGAAAGGGACCCACAAGGATCATCAGTTGCAAAAGAAACATATCTTATACATTAGAAACTTTGGTATGGAAAGGTGGAATGTAAATCTCCACAGTTAATGAAAAATGAGATTTTATATGTATCTGCTATTGTTGTGATGTTAACAATGTAGAAGATTAGAAGAAAGACGGTTCTGATATCTTCAGTAACTAATTATACATTGTATAAAAACACGTCTGCTGGAGCCACGTCAGAGGTCTCCGGACAGACACACCTTCTGATAGTAGATGTAGTTCCCCAGGTTGCCAGGAATCCCTAAAGCCTCACTGCGAGGCTGGGGCTGACAAGCATTCCTTTTGCAGAAGGTTTGCTGTTGTTGATGAACTGTGTCTCCTGGCGAAGGAACTATGGGAGGAAGTGAACAGTATTCATGAGAATAAGCAAGAGATTGATAGGCTGCTCACAGAAACACTACAGTCTCAGGAAACTAAAACTTCTATTCTAGTGAAGATGTAGTCACTGGTCACAGCCAACATGGCTTCATGAGCAGAAAGTCCTTTTAGGACTAGGTAACCCAAGTAACTGATCAGGGGCTGATGTAATCTTTTTGGATTTCATTACAGTTTTTTGTACTGTCTCTTACAGTATCCTTCTGACACACAGTGTGATTCTTGGGAATGATCCTGTGCAGGGCTGGGAGCTGGACTTGAAAGACCCCTGTGGGTCTTTTCCAACTCAGGATATTCTGCGATTCTTTCAGTATAGAACAAAAGGTTATAAAAAAAAACAGAAAGAAAAATTAGTATAGAACTATTTTCTGGATTACAGAATCACAGAATCAACTAGGTTGCAAATGACCTCTGAGGTTATTGAGTCCAACCTTTGCATTAACACCACCTTGCCTACTAGATCATGGCCAGTGTCATATCCAGTATGACACTTAAATAACCCCAGGGGAGATGACTCCCCCACCTCTCTGGACACCCCATTCCATTGCCCAGTCACTCTCTCTGTAAACAACTTTTTCCTATGATCTAACCTAAACCTTCCCTGATGCAACTTACAACTGTGCACTCTTTTCCTACTGCTAGTTGCCTGGGAGGAGAGATCGACTTCCAACTTGCTACAACCTCCTTTCAGATAAGGTCTCACTGAGCCTCCTCTTTTCCAGGCTAAACAACCCCAGCTCCCTCAGCTGCTCCTCATAGGATCCATGCTTCAGTCCCTTCACCAGCCCCATTACTTTTCTTTGGACACACTCCAGCACCTCAAAATCCCTCCTAAACTGAGGGGTCCAGAACTGGACATAGGTCTTGAGGTGCGATCTAACCAGTGCCAAGTACAGAGGAAGAATCACTTCCCTGATACACACTATTTCTGACACAAGCCAGGATGCCATTGGCCTTCTTGGCCACCTGGGCACACTGCTGGCTCATGTTCAGTTTCCTGTCAATCACTATCCCCAGGGCCCTTTCTGCTGGGCCACTCTCCAACCACTCTGTGCCCAACTTGTAGTACTCCATGGGGCTGATGTGGCCAAAGTGCAGGACACAGCACTTGACCTTGTTGAACTTCATATCGTTGGATTCAGCACATTGTCTTAGTTTGAAAAAAAGAAAACTAAGATATCTGGGGGCTAATAGAACAGAGGACTCCACACGATTAATCACA
>JAWWEU010000081.1:126927869-126963554 GCA_035583155.1 Acropternis orthonyx | reverse complement strand
CCAGAAACCGCAGCTCTCGGCTCCGAGCCCCAGCGCCGACGAAAACCGCGTGCGTGAGTGGAACCGATCCAAAAAAAAAACCGGAAGAAAAAAAAAAAGAAACGTTCCCCTCCTTCCTCCCTCCCCCGGAAGCTCCCCCCTCCCCCCCCGCTCCAGGCTTCACTCCCAGTCCAGGCGGGTGAGGGAAAGGGAAAATTCTGCAACCTTAAACCCATAACACGCATCTAACCAGACTGTCCAGGTTCCTCTGCAGAGCCCTCCTACCCTCCAGCACATTGACACTCTCTCCCAGCTTGGTGTCATCTGCAAATTTACCACTGGTAGACTCGATCCACTCATCCAGATCATCAATAAAGATATTAAACAGGATTGGACCCAACACTGATCACTGGGGGACACCACTATTGATCAGCCACCACCTGGATACAACACCATTCTTCACCACTCTCCAGGCCCGGCCATCCAACCAGTTTTTAACCCAGCAGAGAGTGCACCTGTCCAAGTTTTTCCAGGAGTGTGCTATGGGAGACAGTGTCAAAGGCTTTGCTTAAGTCTAGATAGACACATCCACAGCCTTCACCTCATCCACCAGGTGGGTCACCTGGTCATGAAAGAAGATCAGGTTGGTCACACAGGACCTGCCCCTCCTAAGTCCTAGCTGGCTGGGTCTGATCCCCAGTCTGTCCTGTATGTGCCATGTGATTGCACTCAAGATGATTGCTCCATAACCTTGCCGGGCACTGAGGTCAGGCTTACCAGCCTGTAGTTTCCCAGATCTTCCTTCTGGCCTGTCTAATGGATTGTTGCTAACTGAATTGCACATTCAGACAACATTTTCTTCTCTCTCTCATTTTCACCTGAAAGAAGAGAAACACAAGATTCAATAGATTCAGTGACCAGCTCCTTGTCCAATACTGCCCTAATTCAATTTTCACCAAATCTTCAAGAATTCCCACATTTTTATTGGATATGGAAACATCCAGGCTTATTTAAAGTCTTGGATGTTAAAACACTCAAGGCTTTATATTTTAGAGAATTTATTTGAAGTGTTTCTCAGCCAGAATGTTAGGAAAATATATGAGTTACTTTTAAAAATCAATAGCCTTAAGTGAATGCATATTGCAAATTTTGCAGTATATATTGTACACTGTAACATAATTATTACCTGGGTGGAATATTTCTTTATGACTGAAATATTTATCACAGCTATAGTTTCAATAAATTAAAAAAATAGTGTCAAATATATGATAGAAATGTGGATAGATTTATGTTTATATATGTGGCAAAACATAACTGTTTAATCACACTTCAAAAATTGCATTTGCATTTATTCTTCTCAGTTACATGTACATGGCATGGATTTTATAATGCACTACCCAAATTTACTATCACAGTTGTCAAATGGGACACATGCTTTTTCATGTTTTAGATGCCTCTGAAAAACAACTGAAGTGAAGAGAATTTATAGGAAAGAGTATCTGCAGACACTGTCAAGATTAAAAGGCGATTGAAACAGGCAATTTTATCAATACATAAATAACTAATAATTATAACTAAATAAATAAAATTAAGCTATTCTTGCAGGCATAAAATACATAGATTTAATAAATATATCTGTCATGGTGATATCTCAAAAGAGAGAGGGAAAGCACATGAACTTTTTTTCTTGAGCATAGTATATTTTGCAAAGAGATTGTGAAAGGTAGTACATATTCATCTAGTGAATTCATATTGCTCTTATGTGTCAGAGTTTTTAAATTTACCTAATAGATATCCCAAAGGGGATTAAATTTCCAGCTTGTTCGTCACAGATAATTGCAGCTATACTGTTGAACTCCTGTGCTCACACATAGAAATGGAGTGGATTGTCCAACCCTCTAATTTGTCTAGATTTCTCTGCTGGGCCTCTCTGCCTTCAAGGAAGTCATTGCAAACCTGGGACCAAAAAAATCACCACCGATACTGTCTCTGGTCTACTTTCACTCCCACTGACATTGTTAACAAAACTTTCATTGATACAAAGCAAAGTAGGGTTTTGTCCTCTCTCAAAGAGGGATTCACTGAAATTCCTCAAGAGGAATGCTTCTTGGCTGAAATTCACCAGTGTGAACTGATCCTCTATAAGCTAAAGATATTATTCAAACCAAGCCTTCAAAGATTATTGTTTTGCTTTGAATAGAAACACATTTCATTCCTTATGTTTGTTATAATACATCTTCTGGTTTCAGTTATTTCACTCCAGATTCTGATTTATTTACATATACAGTAACTACACTTCACCTGTTTTCTCCAAATTTTGATCTGCTCAAATATGACCACAGACTAACCTGTTTGTACCTACCAGATTGTCTGTGGCAGTTGAGAGACTCTGAGAGTTATTATTTCTACCATGAGGGATTGGATAACAAAATTTTAGTAATTTGAAAACAGATAAAAAGTAATAATTAACACAATAAGATGTGACAAGATATTACTGAACATGCAGCTTAAAGAGAATGTCACAGGTTCTAACACAAATAAAAGTGTTATCTGGTCAGGAGGCTCAACTATGGCTGCTTAATATATCTGATGTAACACATAGTACTGAATTACAGTGCTGACAAAAAAAACTATGTTTTTATTTAAACTGGACTACTTCTAACTGCCTTCTCTTACAGAAGGACATCATTCAGTGTTCTAGTATTCCAAAGAAATTACAGAAATGCTTCTGTTTTTCTCCTTCTGTTTAAAGGTAGAAATATCTCTTTCTCCTCCCCATCTATTTAATAATTATACAAATCTTTTCCACTTTGTTGATCTACTCTTCTCCTTCTATTTTTTTTCTGTTTGTTTTTATTCTACAGCTAGTTTTTCCCCTGTACTACATTGCCTTTGCTGGATATTTTCCTCTACAGCTTTATCACTTCTTTGTTTTTATTCTTCCTCACTTGTCCTGTTTTATAGTTTTGGAAATTGCCATTAATGAATATTAACAAGTATAGCAGAGCAGAACAGCCATATCAATTATTAATTTCTTGATGATGCCCTCAGTTCCACAAAAATTTCTGTAGCTTAGTTAATTAAGAGCCCATAATGACTACAAATTTTCTTCCATTCTATTGACTGCTGGCTGAAAAGAATATGAAATGCTCAAGGACTAATGGTACCTACAGGAGCAGCAGAGACAGTAGGATTTTAAAAGGTAATTTCACTAGTTTTGCTTGTTGAGCTGTTAAAGGCGGGGGTGGGGGGGGTGGGGGTGGTGTTTATATTTTTTCTTTGTTTTTCTGTTTGAGGGGGTTTTTTATTCCCAGTGGCTGCTATTATACTTTGTGTTCCTCTATAAGTGTTTAACACTAGATCATGTACCTCAACTCAGAGACAAGTTCAAAAGCAGCTAGAAGGGACAGTTACTAAAGTTTATATAATGAGAGAAGGAGCTGAAGGGATAAGATCTGGAATGGACAAAACCAAAAATTTAAACTGAAGATAGATAGCTACAAAACACAGATTAAAAGAGCTATATGGAGAGAAACAGGAAAGACAAAGATCTGCCTGAAGCACTGGAATGCCTGTCCATGTAATGGATTACATTTACCAAATGGCTTGGCTTGAGATTTTCTTCTTCAGTTTTAAATACTACACCATTAATCAGTCCTTTAATATTAATCCAAACTCCAGATGGTCTTTCACCTTTCACTGCACACATTTCTTATTTTTTGAGAGGACTACACCTCAAGTTCTCTAATAGTAATTAAGCTAAACTTAAAATGATAGGACAGAAAGCTCAAGGGTGAGACATTTTACTAAGACCTTTAGAGTGACACAAGCTTTCATCTTTCAAACTGCAGCCTCAGGTTCTGGTTATATTTTTGGGGAGAAACAAAGCACCTTTTCTGTATATGCATTTTATGGCAATTGCCAATTCAAGGCTCAAGGACAATGAAAATAAGTCTACAATGCAAGACCTGGGGGTAATGCTTCTCAAGTTAGATGGAAGTGAGCAGGCATGTTCACGTAGCAGATGGGAAGCAAGATAGCTGTCCTTACTCAGTTGCATCACTTTCAGACCAATGCATCTGACATTTCTGTTATAGCGTGCGATGCTGCACTGCCCAGTGCTGGCATATCCTAAGAGTCAGGAATCCTGAGTTTGGATTGGTTAAAGAGCTATGCCTGTGCCACAATAACAAATTTTCAAGAACATTGCATGTTGCCTAACAACACTGGACAACTGCTATTCAATGCATGGGAAGACAGATGTACACAAGGACAGTAGGAAACAGAAGCAACAAGGCGAGAAGCTGAAGACAGAGGGATGGACAGATATGAACTCCTGCACACTGCATATTGGCAATAGTCTACATCAACATGAAAATTGTCTGACTTCATTAACTTCCTCCTACATCCAAGCTATATGTCCTATCCCTCAGAGGAGTCTGTAAGACAGTATTGCCGTCAAATGACTAACGACAAAATAAGTACAGTTATGAGTATATTGTACACTGCTGGGGATGACACACTGTCACAAAACAAGTGGAAGTGATGATGTTAAGCCTTAGTGTTGAAGTGGCTAATGGGCTGCTCAGGCTCAGAATGGACCTGAGATTAGTGGTGGACATTCACTTACAGAAGTGTTGGTCTGGCAGATTTAATCAGCCTTAGGTTCACTATTAAGAAAATAAAGGATTTTATCTGTATTGAGAAATTTCCAAGTTTCTTTATATCTTTTGACTCTTTTCCAAACTGATAAGTAGCTACCTTTTTAATCAGGCACCTTATAAGTCTTGTTTCTGGACTTTATGTCTCTTGGTAAAAAAGAGTCAACAAATCCAAGAAACTGCAAGTTTCTTTCTCTAGGTATCTTCTTAATTTCCTTAGTTATGAAACTTAGCATGAGTTCCTCAGGAATTTTTTATGTCTTATTTGATCTGCAGTTGTAAAGAGTCTGTATACTACTTAGAGCAGCTAAAAGCTGCTACAGATCACTATACTGTAAAAAAGTCTGAAGAATTTACCAGCACACAAGTTAGAGGTATAAAGAGGGAAAACCAACCCAGAATCAAAGACCACAGAGGAAATTAAAACAATCCCCCAGAAATATACTCAAAGACTGTGAACTGTTGTTACAGTATACTGCAGCAAGAATCATAAACATTTTGAGTACATTTTTGTAGATCCTGACTACATATGAAGTACCAGTTTTCAGACAGTCATCTTTGAGTGACTCCACTTGCTATATTTAGAAATATTTCAAAAAAGAGATCACAATTAAACTAATCCCAATGTCATAGGTGCTAGCTCTTCAAGGTTCAGCTTCATTTGCCTAGTATATATTTCTACTCAGATATCCAATGAATAAGAAAATTCATTAAGTCAGAGGAGCTCAGTCTTTTGAATGTGGAGTGACGAAAATAGCTAAAAGTACATCTTGACCATCACATAGGTCTTCAGCAATAACTGAGCTGAGTTTCTGGGCATTACCGTTGCCTAAAATGGGAGAAAAGATCTTTTGAGACAATATTTATATATAAAATAGAGAGTTACTCTTTAAGGAAAAAGCTTTTAGGTGCTGCAATGCATAAGTGCACACCCCAGTATAGGGTTCTAATGAATTTATAACTCTAATTAATTATCATATCTAATGGATACATCCAGCCAGAGAATCGTCCACCAGCAGAACCTCCCCAGGTCTGCCCTTTTGGGGCTTCTCCAAGTGTTTTGGGCCCTCTATCTTGCTTTGACTACAACCACATCTTCCAGGTGCTTGTGTTCCAAACAAGATGTCCTTGCTGAAATCTTTTCCTTGAAAACAATGGTGAACAAAATTTCAAGAATGTGGCACAAATTGAGAATGGGATTTAGAAACCATTAACTGCTACCTTAAGTGTAAGAAACTATACAGCTATATTAAAGTCTACAAATATATAAAAATCTTAAGGCATCATTACTTTCAAATTCCATAAGAGGCTTTAACATACATCTACGTACTCAAACATCTTTAATAGGCTGTCTGTTAATTATTTTCTTATCCTGAATTGAATGAGATACTAAGAAAATAATAATACCAAAGGAAATTCCAATGTGTTATGATTCTTTTTGTAAAATTAATTTCTTTTTCAAGATTTATAAGCATTTTTACCAATATCTTCAAAAGAACAGTCTAAATAAAATTTAAATAATAATATGTAAATGTTAACATTAAAACTAATCTCAAAGTAACTGGGTAAAACAGAATAGAAATACTTAGAAAACTCCATAAATTTTATTAACAGCTGCTTAACTTCCTGTTTAATGCTATTGTTATTTGGTCCTTTCATTCTTGTCAAACATACATCTACACATATTTGCACTCCTGTGAACACAACATCCTGATCACTAGGAAGGGACCCACACAGCCAAAGCCTGGCTGTATTTGCTTCCTGAGTTCCTCCAGTGGCCTTTCAGCATCTGTTGTTCCCATCTCTTTCCTTGCAGCAGCCTCTAATCTTTATTCTACAGGCTTCTGATAGCTTCTCTGCTCAGTCAGCTAGGTTGTCCAAAGATTGCTCAACCATGCATAGGGACACACATGAATCAATCACTGCCTTTTTACAGGAAGAGGACATTATAGTAAATTGCAAGCAGACAGTAAAACCCTCTAAATGATCATATATTACCAGTATGATCTCAACAGCACAGAAAACTTGGCTTAAAGAACTTGTATCTATACAGGAATACCTACCAAGGTTGTGCCCCTTATGTGTTTTTAGACTGGATGCTGTCTGCTGCATTTTTTTTTCCAAATTGTAGTTTGTTTTCCTTTTCCTAAGCATAAAAGAGGAATTTTGTATACCTTTTGTTTAAAAAGTAATTTTAAGTTAACATACTTTGTTTGTTTTCTGTTTTCAGTATTCCTAAATGCTAAGAGAGCTGGGGTGTGTATTATCCATATCCTCACATCTGCCCTTCTTACAGTAGATAATTGTGGAACGGCAAATATGACCTGAAATTGATGAATAGAGTCAATATAATGTTTTGAACCATCTTTATTTTTTCAGATCCTTATCATGCAAAGATATTTTGGTCTTATCCAAGTATGTATATTATGAAATCCACCAGCTTGTGAGAATGTTTACTAGCATTTATTTCCTGTTTTGATATTAAAATTTGTTTCATTTGTCGAGTTCACCATTTTAAAAAGGGTTACAGGTCTCCCTAGGAACACTTTTTAATATGTCCAAATTCTGTCCCTAGGAATGTAAATTTACCCCAACTTTTATTTTTGCTAGAGTAAACAGGACCTATCTATTTTCTCAGAATTTTTTACATTGAAAAGTCCATCCAACAAATCAACCTTTGTCTTTTATTCCTTCAGAATGTTTATATAAAATACAGCCAAATGATTGAGTATTTCTCATGGCTTTCAGTACAGTAATGAACTGAAATGTGAAGAGATACCATGCTCTTTGTAAATTATCTGTGTATAGTGAATTGGATTTCTGTCTGAGTCCTGAAATCTTTTCTTGTTGATATATGATGGGTTTAATAAATATCAAAAAAACTCAGATTAAGGTTTTAGTTTTAGATAGGCCCAAAGCCAAATATAGGTGGGCCCCAATTTAATGGGTCATGTGGTTAGGGACAAGTATCAGCTGACTTAAGTGACCAATGGAGGTATTTCATGCCATCTGACGTCAGCTCAACTATAAATCAAAGAGCAGCTTCCAGTGACCCTGTTCTTCTCCCTTTGGCCATGCTGGAAGCACCTCGCTTCTGCAGCTCCGAAAGATTAGGCCTCATCTCAGCCTTCCTGAGATTTTCCACATCAGCTTCGGTTTCTTGGAAGTAAATACTTTTTGGTTGTTATTCTTTCATCTGCCGGGTGTTTTTGCCGGGAAACACTGGGGTGTTTCTCTGGGGTTCTGGGTGGTGGAACTTGTGTGTTGTTGGGAGGGAAGTTTCGAGTAAAGTTATTGTGAGTTTTTCTTTTATATTTATACATATATATGTTGTAAATTTGTGTAAATATATGTATATATATCAGTTTCAGTTTTAAGGTTTTTTTTTCCATCACTCCTTTACTGAAACACTGTCGCATTGGGGGGTGCTTGGCATTTTGCTAAGATTCAAACCCAAACAATAACATGATATATGAGGGTTACTTCTTTATGCCAACTTACGTGGTGAAAATTAGCAGAACCCATGTGGCTGCAATTGTCACGCACCTTTTTGATATCTTTTTTTTGCCTAGTATCTGCTGTAAGTCAAGGACAACAGATAGATCATGATATTGATTTAAAAAATCTGAAAAAAATAATAAGCTTAAGAAAACTTTGTGTTGTCTTAATTGCACTCTCTTATTTGAAATCTTCTGTTGTTCAGTGGTGGAACTTGCTGCAGTGAGCAGATGATAACAACATAAGCAGGTTGTTGGCTGTGTAAGACTGAATAGTTCAAGTCACCAGAGCTTCACAGCAGAGTTTTCCCTCTTCCATTTGAGAATTAACGTCATCTTTGTTTCCTAACCCATTCATTTCTCCCAGCTGTACAAAGTGTTAGCAAGAGGCCACATACCATTTAAATTCTGGTTAAACTCAGTTTTGAGGGTTAGTGGCATGTTGACCACCAAATAGCTCTTAACCAATGATTAATTTTTTCACCATCTGATATGACATATATCTTTCACAGAGATCATGGGACAGTGAACTTCCAGTACAGCTGATAACACTGAGAGAGCAAGCAATATTATCTGCAGAAAGTACATGTTTTATTACATCAGAAGATCTTTATTTTTAATCAGTAGTATTTCCAGTGACATTTAGGCGGTGCATTATACATTCACAGTTATGCGAAGAAACCATGCAAAGCATATTAAACAGACTTTCCAAAGAAGGCAAAGGAATTTAGATTCTAAATTCCCACTGAAATTGACTGAATGAAAGCACCTAATTCATTTATACTTTTTGAAAACTTCAGATCAAATAAAGCATTTCAGATACAAACATTAACTGGAATTGCTTTGCTTTATGCTGGTTTCTTTGACAAATAAACATTTTTGAAATAATTGTGCTAAAATAGCAATATAATTATACATATGAAACAAAATTAAATAGAACAGGGTTATAGATAGATGTTGCCATATTTAAGATTTATTTTAAATTAGTATTTTTCTTTAAAAATTCACTATAATTTAAGGTTAATGTAATGCAGTAATTTCTGTACCTATTGTAACTTTTAATACACACATTTTATACATCACACTAGTCAGGAAAAAAAAAAGTCTCGTGAAAGATTGCATTCTATAAAATCAGGGTACAATTCCCTGGACTGGACTTGTTAACTGTCCCATGCAAAACTCTGGTGTGCACTTTTTTAACACTTTTTTAAACACCATCTGGCCAAAACAGAAGCATTAAGAAAACTCATTCAAAACTCGGCTCATAAGGAAGTATAGAATTTTTGGAACAGTAATACCAGCTGTTAGGTCTTGCATGGTACTCCATTAAACTAAGATTTTTATGGCCTGGTTTGAGCTTTTCTTTCCAACTTATATTTGTCTTATGAATGGATCCCTATGTCTGAAGTACAGTTGCACAAATCAATACATTAATTGAAAGTATATGAAACTTTTAAGGAAATAATAAAACCACTTTGATTTAAGAAATGTTAAATCCCTTAAATATTCACAAAAGTAGTTTTCAGTAATTTCAATCTCTACAAAACACATTAATTGACAATAGTTCCAAACTACTTCAACACTATTTCTGGCTATAAACTCTAATATGCCTTGCCATGGCCAAGACAGCTATGGTGAGTATGGGAGCTAACTGGGAGTGTAGCAGCTGACTGTCAGATCACAGAATATGAACAACACAATCTATACTCCGTGAAGGCTACTCTGATTAGAAAATGTCCTTAGGTAAATAAGTCTATGTTTAAAAAAAAAAAAAAGTAATTTCAAAATTTTTCAGCATTCCCAAAATACAATCCTTCAGAATCTCCTCTGCTTGTGATTTGGCTGATTTTACTAATCTCTATATTCCTTCTTAGCATCTTCTTCCCATCCTTGCCCAATAGTACACTGAGTGTGCTTGATTTCGTGTTTAATACATGATCTAGGAATATAGTAATTGCTTCATAAATGTCCATTAAGTTACATCAATTTGTGTATTTTTAGAGACTTTGAGTACTGCAAATAATGTAGAAATTTTCTTGAGTAAATAAGTAAATCACTGACAGATCAAGACATAAAGAATAATGTTTAATCAGAATCCGGTAAAGGTAAAATAAAATCAAACCAAACAAACACTAAAGCTAAAATTAAAAGATACATCTCAACGAAAATCACAGATATTTCCTGAAGTCTCCTCCTCTTCCCCTCCATTCTGGTGGTTTATCTTAATGAGATTTATTTCTCAGCTGTCGTTCTGAATACAGACTTACTAGAGCTCAGTTACTAGCCAGTACTAACTCATAACAGCAGTAAGCTGACTGCTATTACCCATCTGTCTGCAAGTCATACATCTCCATTCTCACAGATATTTTTATCTTATGGACCTGATCCATCATTTTCATCATTAACTGCTTGAAAAAGTAGATCTAGAGACACTTTTATAAAAAAAAAAAGAGCATTTCAGTGTTAAAGTTTTCTGCGTTTGGCTGACTTTAGCTGTATTTAGACTTAGAGAACCTAAACTGCAAGATCAAACATCCCCATGACAGTTCTTTAACAGCTGCAGTTTTGATCCTCAAAGAGTAAAAGTAACAAGCAAAGATAAAATGCCATATGAACTGGCACAGTGCCTTATCTCATTGAAAAGAAGAATCACCTTAGTCTTTTCTTCTCCTCCAAACTGCTAATGATACACATCAATCCTCCAAGATGGATGCTAGGTCAGTAGCAATTTCATAGAAAAAGAAATTGTTGCAAAGCTCAAGGTGACAGTCACTCTGTGGGGAGAAAAGGAATGAGGATGTCGTAGTTCAATGTCAGCTGGCAACAAAACACCACACAAGCACTCGCTCACTCTCCTCCACCCTAGCAGGACCAGGGGAAGAGAGCTGGAAAGGTAAAAGTGAGAGAACTCATGGGCTGAGATAAGAAAATTTAATAATTGAAATATAATAGTAATAATGCAATGAAAAGGAAAATAAATAAAAATAAAAAAAAAGGGAGAGGTAAAAAAAAAACAAACAAGAAAAACAATTACCACCAACCTAGCAATGCCCAGCCAGTCCCCAGGCAGCAGCCCCCAGAAACCCTTCTCCTTGTCCACATTAACAAGGAATATCCCTTTGGTCAACTGAGGGCAGCTGTCCTGGCTGCATCCCCACACAACTCCCTGCAGACTCCCAGTCTGTTCACTGGCAGAGGGTGTGCAAAGCAGAAGAGATCTTGACTGCTCAGCCACAGCTAAAGTATCAGTGTGTTGTTAACACTGCTTTTATCACAAATGCAAAACACAGCCCCATACCAGCTACTGTGAAGAAAATTAACTCTACCCCAGCACAGAGGACAAGCTCTCAAAACAAACTTACTCCTGTATTAATGAGAAACCTCTGTGAATTTCATAGTCAGGAACACAACCGTTATGTTATCAAAAGTTTTCACTATCTTGAATGAACATTGCTTCTTCATAGAAAGTAAATTGATATGATAATATGGCTGGCAGTTACTACTTGGGATCTTAAAACAACATAAAGCAATGACATTTCATTCTACCTTTCTTCTCAGGCAACTGAGTTGGAAGTCTTGACAGCTGGAGAAAATTATTTGCCTTTATTCTACAAAATTTTCAGAAGATTTTGTGATGAGTTTTGAAAAGGTCAGACATTGCTAAAAAGTACTGATATACAAGAGCCAACTAGTTTATAGTTATCTTTATTTACACTCCTTTGGTCTAAGATCATATACTAGGAATGATTTTTCTTCCTGCATTGTCTTGCTATATGACTTGTCAGAAAATGTGAGTATAATCCCACTTGCACTTTGTAAACAGAATTTAATTCTGTTTTCAGTGGAGTTATACAGCAAAGAAATTAGTAATCCTGAATGAGGCATTCAGACACTATCATTATTTTTCTGGGCCTTCAGCTTCTAGTCTTTTATTTTGTGACAAAAGTTAAATTTTTAATGGGTGCGAATAAACATAATTATTAAAACCTCGTGTTTTTTCTCTAAAAACTATTTCCATCCTGTTAATATTCCTTTGCTTTCTATCTGTCCTGAGACAATGTTTGAGTAAAATGTCAATTCGCCCACTTTAACTGGAAAGTATGCTGAACAGCTGATCTTACAAGGTTGTCCCTAAAAATGAGATCTGAGTCAATTTAGAAATAGACATATATCACCTGCTTTATTACTCTTCTCAGTGTGATCGTAATTTTTATGAAATCATGTTGCAGAAACATGGACCTGATTGCAGCAATGGCAGAAGTTCTAATATTTTGGTGTCTAAAGGCAGCTAAGCATTTAAACTTATCCATACAGCCGTTTCAAGCTGAAAGGTGCTGGAAAATGTTAAGGGAAAAGAAAAACAAAAGATAGTTTCATGTTATTTCTATCACTTCCTTATTTTTGGCTAGCTGTGTATTTTGTAGAATGAAATTACTTATTTTGTTTTTCCTATGCTCCAGCATATGCTATGGTCGAAACCAGGATGTGAAGACCCAGGCAAAACCAAACATGAAAAATAAGATTTAGAGTCAAGAAAGAGAAACATATATAAATGACATTTGTAAATACGTGAACATTTCTCAACAAATTTAACCTCTGCCCAGATATCTTAGCCACCATCCTGAGAGTTACCAACATCTTTACATGTGCTGGATTTTACTACATATATTCAAAAGAACGGATTTTCTTCCCATTTTCTCTTGGTTGTCCTTCACTGATTTCACTAAGCACATACAGAGACATATAAATTAAATGAGACCAGAGGTGAGTTTCATGCTTACTTCTCTGAAAGAAATTACTTCTTTTCAACATAATGTGCATTGTAGGGATTTTCCTTGCTAAGAATTTACTTTCAAATTAAACTGAGGCAGAAAATTCAAGTAGTTAGAGTCACTGTTATTATTATAATATTGCAAGCTCTAAACTTTGAAGTATCATATCAGTCCAAATAGTATGATTATTCGTAATGAGAGAAGTGGCAAATTTAAAATATTTAGTTATAGTAATTTTTCTTAAGTATCTGATTTCAAATCTTTTTAATCATGTTTTCAAGGTTCTACCTGTAAGCCTGAGACACATTTCTACACATTTCTTACAACAGAGGTGAAGAACAGCAGTATTGGATTATCTGTGAGACATTCATGAAGATTTGTACCTCAGCAATCATATTCTTCAACAAGAAATTTTTTTCTTAAATTTATAGCTTTTTTGAAAGTTTCTAAACTGTGTCTTGACTTCTGAATTGTCAGATGGTCTCTGCATAGTGGATTTAGCATAAAGCCCGTGCTCAGGGGAAGCTAAAGGATTTCATGGGAATCAGGGAGAGGGAGGATCAAAGGAAGTCCTGCTAGACACGTTATTGCCTTCTCACCCATTGTTTCTCTTGTGCAATGGCAGCTATCCGCCTGAGCCGGAGAAGACCAGGATACTATAACTCTGGGAAGCAGCTGTGGAGCCTTAAGGCTTGTTCACACATCCCCCTCTGACTGCAGCTGTGCAGGCAAAAAAATACTGTTTTGTTCCAGCCTGCCTCCAGTCGCCAACATTTTAGCCTTCCCAGCTTCCTTTGAACCGAAGCTTAGCAGGGAAGGTTCAGATGAGTTGCGGATTTCTAGCGGCAGTAACCTATGGGTGAAGGCACAGTGACAAAGAGGTGGTAGGGGAGCGAGAACAGAAACTTCTGCAGGCAGAGTAAAATGATGTGTCAACAGCTTTGCTAAACAGGGATTTCTCCACCGCTTTGAAGTTTGCTTCACCACTAAGGCTAAGAGATTGTCTCTATTACTTCATTTATGTCTTGTGATTCAGCATGGGTAAATTAAAGCAGAAACAAACAAACAAAAAAGTAGCATTTTCCAACGTTTTTAATTAAAGGTTTGCCAAACAAGTATTTAAGTCTATGCTTTTGTATGCTAGTATGGCAATATCTGGATCTTATAATATCATTCATCCTATGGAAGTTTTCATCTGCTGTCATGGGAACTTTGTATGGCTGGATTTTAGTGAAGTCTTAACTTACTCCTTTCAAATGTTCTGTAAGTATTCAATGCTTAAATACTTTGAAAACATAAGCTTTTTAACTTTTGTAAGATAGTATATAGAAATTAAATTTGTTATCTAAATACATAAAATCCATTACTATAAATACATAAACATACTTTTATTTAAAAATGTAATGGAATGAATTTTGGAATTAAATACCAGGAATATAATAATCCCGTTCTCTCAAAACATGAAATAATCCACTCAGCACCAGCGACTTATTAAAGGGGAATGAGTGAAAATAATTAGTATCCTCCAGATTTCTCTGTGAATTCAGTTCCTTAATGCTTGTACCCTTTGATTTGAATTGAGTTCAATGGTGAAGAAGCTTTGGTATTTATGAATGGCAGTTAGTACTATACTTTGTACTCTCCCTCACAAAAAGCCAATAATCTAGCACAACTCTGTTTATGAATGTATAAAGGATTTATTTTGACTGTTTTATGAGACAGTTGCCTCCAACTAATTTATATAGACATTGGAATCTCTCACAGGACCAATGCACAGACAATCAATAATTAACTTTGTCAGGTGGCTAGCAGCCATAACCAATTATGTTACTATGCAGACATTTTCAGCTTCTTATAAATGAAAAAAGGAAAGATGCTATAAAAATGGAAGTCTGAGAAAGTAGATAGAATTCTTTACTAACATGATAATCAATCTATTCCTTATTTAACTGACTTTTATCTTCAGCAGTTTTGCTGATTGAAAATAATCAATAATCTGAAGGAAGATAAACAGGACTGCAATGCCTGCTGTCTATTTGATCTGGTTTTCTGTAACACTGATTTTGCCATTAATTCCTTCCCTCCCCCCAGCTTTTCTTTATCCTTCATTACCTTTGTGTGCATCAGAAGTGACACACACATTCTTCTCCCATGTTAAGGTTAAAACTACCCACAACTGGCAAAATAAATTGAATTACTATTGGCTATACAGTCTAAGCCTGCCCGTGTCACTAATCACTCTGCTACAGACAAAACAACAAAGATCAGCAGGACTCATTACAGATTCTCTATTGCAATTAAAATCATTTGGGTACCAGACACATATTCTTGCCTGCCTGACTCGTATGGTATGACTGTCATCTGAGCTGTCATGTGGATATGAGCTTCCACAGCTCAAGTAAATAAGACTTCATCCTGTAGTTACTTTTGGTGATTCTCCTACTGGCTGATGAGATCTTTGCTGAAGATATTAACACATATACTCACACTTGCTGTAGCAGCCATATTTCCATGAATGATGATAGACATGAGAGATGCAATTAATATGTGGTCTTATTTAATCAGTTATATAATGAGACTGATACGGCTGGACCTAGAAGACCATATTAGCAGAGAGCTGTCTTCTGCTGCAGCAGGGCTCTTGCTGTGTACCTGTGAGTGTGTGTGTGTGTGTGTGTGTGTGATTCTGCCTAGCACAAAGCCCAAGTACCACAACCACACTACAACTGCTACTCATGTGCCTGTGTTTTCTTTCAAGAGAAATCAGTCCCCATCCTTTCAGTGCCATCATGGTCTAGCACATGTCAGACAACCATGGCTTGCCTGAGCTCATTTCCTTATGTTTTCTATTCGTTGATCTGTTCTTTGATATTTAAGCCTCAGATTATCTCCATGCTTGTAAATTGTAAACACTTAGCATCTTTCTTGCCACAGTGTTTTATCTTAAGTGAAGTCTTTCTAATGCTGAGGTATTAAATGCAAAACTTTGAGTCTAAACCAGACTGTGTAAATCATACTTTTTTCTTGACTGACACAGCTGGTCAACAAGAGATTTCTTCAGTACTCAGGCTTAATAAATGCTATTCCTTTTCAAAAATGTAGTGCTTTCCTCAAAATCAACTCTAAAGTTACATGGGCCCAAATAGGAGTTGAAAAAACAGCATTATTTCATAATGTTGAAAGGAACATATGACCATATCAGGTTTATACAATTCACCCACACATTAACAAAAAAAGATCCATGGTCAATATATTGGGTTTGGCCAAGAAGGAGGTAATTTCTCACATAGCAGTCCTCGTAGCAGTGAGTTTGCATCTGTAGCTAGAAAGGTGTTGATACACCAGTGTTTTGGGTACTGCTGCACACTGCTTCCACAGCATCAAGTGTGTCTTTCCATTTCCCCCACCAGTAGGATGGGAGTGTGCAAGAACTTGGGTGGGGACACAACCAGGACAACTGACACAAGCTGACCAAAGTGATATTCCATACCATACTAGGTCTGATCAGCAATAAAAGCTAAGAGAAGGTGCAGGGGGGGTGGGGTGGGGGCACTAGGGAGAGGGGGGGAGGGAAAGGGAGGGAGGCAGAAGGAGGGTAGATGTGTGTTTTGTTATTATGATGTTTGTCTTCCTGAGTAACTGCCGCATGTACTTAAGCTCCAGTTCCTGCAAAGTGGCTGGGTATTGTCTGCTGACTGGAAGTACAGAAAAACTCTTCCACTTTCCTTTGCCTTTGTGTGCACAATTTGCTTTTTCTTTATTAAACTGTCTTTTCTTGACCCATGAGTTTTTTCCATGTTATTTTCTTCCCACCCTCTTGCTGAGGAGAGAATTGAAAGGAGAGCTTGGTGAGCACCTGGCATCCAGCCAAGGTCCTCCCACCACAATGTACAGTCAGAGAAGTTTGAAGGGGAAAAAATATTTAAACATCCAGTCAAGCTTATTATTTTCTTCTCCCTCTACTTTTGACTCTGCTTTTGCCATTCCCATTTCTTAACGTGTGTCAGGATGTAAAATTGTCATATTTATTTCCTATGATGCACATGTAATTGCATTTTCAGATCTCTTGCTGTCGTTTAAAGGCAACAGGCCAGATTATCCATGGAATAAATGGACCTTGTAAAAGTGCATTTGCTACTTTACCCAAGTAAACTGAATGCCTTACTGAACCTCAGTTTTGGAACCATCATTCCAGGTGGCTTTTATAAAATAATTCTTCAGTTATGACTGATAGTTTTGCAGGAGCCACAAGTGATGTTTGATATCTATCAATGAATAGTACTTTTAAAATTGTAACTTCAGGGATTTTCTTTTTTATTTTTTTTTTGGATCACTATCCAGAATAATGGATGCTCAGGATAATTTTTGAGTCTTTAACTCAACCATTTTTTTACTTTCTTCTCTATTGCTACCTTCTGAAAAATAATCTGTCTATTTTAATTTTCAGGTGAGCACGAATTCATCATAGTCTGTGTGTTTACTTCATTTAATTTTTCTTTCAAAGAGGTTTATTTATGAGTGCAGGCTTTTCTGGTTGTAGGCTGATTAATATTAATCTTGTCATCTGCTGCATTATCGTATAGTCATGACTTTCTGTTTTGGATATAAGTGTTCATTACTTCACACATTTCCCCCCCCCCCCCCTTATCTCCTTCCATATGTTAAAATTCAAACATACACTCATAGCAACAACAACAACAACAAACCAACAACAACAACAACAAACCCAAAAACCAAATAAACAAACAAAAAAGAATATCTGATGATACAAATATCAAAAGCATTAATGACGAAAATTTGTCTAAATTTTGCAACACAAAAAAAATAGAAAAATGTAAACAAAAATATTTAGGCACATCAAGAAGTTTAGATAACAAACAACAACAACAAGAAGACTCTGGCAGGTGATGGAAATATAAAGAGATATGAACACAGAGAGACTCAAGTTCATAGCAAAAGAAAAACTCATAGTTTTGAAACTACAAGCCAATGCAGTATTAAACAAGGCTGTCCATGTTCTGCATTAGTATGTGCTTCTACCAAATATGTGAAACTATATATAATATATATGGGGGGGGGGGAGTGGAATTGAATACCCTGCTCTTTGGCATAGTGTAGGTTTGGTGTAGATCTCACCAAAGCCTTCCACCAGACCTCGGGCTTCACATAATTACAAAGCCAAACATCAGCAAGGGTGTGTTTTTCAGCACTGTGAGCAAAGTCAATATACCACTTTGACTTTCCTGAGCTGACATATCTCTGCTGTAATGGGAAAGCAACCCTGGCTGTACTACTGTGGGTAAATATAACACTGTACCATTTTGAGTGAGACTGTGACCCTGTGTACATGTTCAAAGAAGAGGAACTGTCACGTTAGCTATGGGCTCCTGGAGGCTGTCATGATTTCCCTGGTGTCTTCTCTGGTTTGGGAAACCTCCTCTGCACTGGGGTGTTCTGCTGTGAATTGTGCCAGCACCAGAGCTGCTTGCCTGAGACTGAAATTCTCTGACCCCTGGGAAGCAGTGGGCAGCAGCCCATGGCAGTGTTTCATGCATTATTTTGCTCATGACCCTTAGATCCTACAACACTAATTAACTCAATAAGACAGACAAAAATAACAGAACGACGTAAAAGCAGACAAGCAATTTTACCACATCCTGTATGTGGATGAGTGACTCATCCCGAGGTGAGTCTGTTTTCCTCATCCAGATGTGAATTAAGGTTATGAAAATCTTCAGGAGTAACAAACATTTTCAGCCCAGATATTCAAATGCTTAGGTAACTGTGGCACTGCATGGATCCTCATAAATGTATAGAATTACTCCCCGATCAGGCAGAATAAATCCTGTATAACAGCTCTCACTGATAATATTACAGGTTAAGAGTATAGTGTACAATAGTATGTTTTAATAGTCAAATAAATACCAAAATTACTTACATATTCCTAAGAGATATTTATATCACTTGTAATTCACTATTGTTACAGGTCTGTTCTAAAATGCGCTGATAATAGACTTGTTTCATGCTATGGAAATCTAATTTTTGGTTGTGTGTTGAAAAATAATTCTCAGTTTTTGATAATGCCCTAAAAGAAGATGAAACACTATTCTGTAGCTTTAAAAAAAAAAACAGCAAAACAAAATAAAAAGCAAAAACCCCAAACCAACCAACCAAACAAACAAAATCCCAAAACAAAAGAACAGCCACCAAAAAACCAAAAAAACAAGCAAAAACCCCAAAACCCCTGAAACTAAAAACAACCCTAGTGCATCTGTAGTCATGGAATTAGAAAACATATGTTTATAGTACCTCTGTGACATTTCTCTGATATACTCCTTCTTGTTTGTTTCATTGTCACAGTAAAAATTTAAGCCCTGCCCCACAAAAATTGTAATGAAATAATGTTCTTTAGTGGCACTGTGCAATTACATAAAAACTTCACAATTCTGCTGTAGGAAATGTTGAGAAAATATTCTGGCATAGTAACATGGTTGGTGATGTGACAGAAAAGCCAAAAGAATTTTGGTGTGTAGTTTAGCCAACTTGATTTCAGCAGTACAGGGCCAGGCTCCTTATTTACATTTTGTGTAGGTATTTATGATATGTAATTCATAGACTGTAGATTATTCAGAGGTTCTTTTTTGCCTACTATTGAATTTTACCACAGTGCCAAAAAGAAGGGATAAATTGTACATGGCACTCACTGAGTTAAGTATAATGGAAGAGATATGTTACTCCCTACTTTTATGAATCAGTCACAACAGTGTATTTCCAAATTGTAGATACATTATTTGTAAGAAAATTAGATTTCCTGTTTCAACTAATGGTTTAGCTATGTAATATCCTCGATTTTAAGTATATCTGGTTCCAGTCCATCAATTCCTCCCATCTTATTAATATTTAAATTCAATAACAGTTTTAATACTATTGATTTGTGAACTTTCTATATTTTAAATTGACTCTCTTGTGAAGATTTAAATTACATCCTTTCTCTTCTCTATTTTCATTCCAGACTAATGCTTCCATGGGAACATGAGAGAGGAAACAGAAGCATCTGAAAAAGCACAGAGATTTCTGTTGGTGGAATTCTTCTCCAGTACATGGATGAAATACAAAATAGTTTACCTTCATTATTTTTATGCATTATTAAAATCATAAAGTAAATATTTTTTACATCTTCCCTGACAGATCTGATTTGTTTCAACTGTTTAGATATGTGAAAACGAAGTTAATTTAAAAAAAAAAAAAAAAAAAAAAAAAAAAGTCCTGTCAAAAATGTGGTAATAGAACAGGGACTCTAGTATTTCCACTACTTATCTCTAAGTCCATCAGCACTCCTAAAAGCCATATTATTCAAGAGTAATGTAATTATATATACAAATTTCATGTATTTTCAGTACTACTTTGAGGTTTTAAATCTCTGAGATCTATATATTCTTCTACTATTATATAAAATTAGATTTAGGAGTAAAGAAAACAAAGCAGTTTAAACAAATAACATTGAAGCTTTTATGTCACACTTAAGCTAAACCCTTTTAAAGATGAAAAAATAGTCATATTTCTTTCTAAATTATTTTTTGTTTCACACACTTAATAATTTAAGCAGACTATCTCAGAAGACTTTTTGATTTTTAATTTTTTTTTCTGCAGAACAGGCATAATTTAAGAACAAAATATTTTGATTTTGATTTTCATATACTGGTGGCCCAAGAAATCATTAATCAGATAGATTACAAATATGAAGTGTCTGCTCATGACAAATCTGTTTACATAGCTTGCAGAAAATAATATGTGAGAGTTTTCGTGGTTTTTTGTATTCTAAACAAAAGAATATTATTAAAGATGTAAAAGTCAGGAACCCCAAAGTTAGAAAATGCAACCTTTCTTTTCCTGCTGATGCAATAAACGTATACTACAGGCTGTAATTCTATGTTTGTGTAGTCTGTCTTTCTTGATTCATTCAATGCATCATTATGGCCGTTGCCATAACTGACAAGTGCAAGGAATCAACAAAATCAAAATCAACTAAACAAAACATAAAACCCCAAATCAGCTACTGACCCAGGGAGTCCAGTGCCAGGATGCAGCTCCTGGTGCTGGGAGCTCACATCAACCCACCAGTCCCGGGAGTAATTGAGGCAATGGCAATGGAGATGCACTGGAATAAATATTCCAACAATTTCTGTCTGTGCCTTAGTACCATATTCCATCATCTCAGATCTCAAGTTGAAATTGCACATGCATAGATTTTTGTTAGAAGTGTGAAAAGAGAATCGCGCATGTGACCAAAACTCAAACTGTCTCCTCCTGCTACAGATGTTTGTGGTACAGAACCCTGTGTGGCTCTAAGTAGGAAGTTTTTCTGCACTTTCTTGTGAAATCCCTACCACTGCCCATTTTTTTAAGAGAATGTAAGCAGTGCATGGGAGAGTTCAGAAATCCTCTGGCTTCCTCAGGGTGGTGACCCAATATGGACTGAAAGGACCCAGTCAGCTAAAATGAACTGGCTTTTGACTGATATCTAATAAAAACCAGGTCTGCACAAGGTCAGATGCAGCATCTGATGTCCAGTAGCTATACAAACAGGGAAGATTTCCTGTTCACTGTAACATTTTGTTAGGCTCTCAGGAAGGTTCAAGGTATGGATCTGACCTGAGCCTGAAGGCCTGATCTGTGCAAGTTTTCATACTCTCTCAACTGCTGCTTGAAAGAGTCAAGTTACTTTTTTCTTCAATGGCACAGTCACTTTCATCCTAATCAGAGGCAGTGTGAGCATTGGGTAAATTAAGAAGGCCTGTGCTGTTTAGACAGACTGCTCCAAGCACTTCAGCAAGACTGTGCTGAATTAGTTTTGGCTGGCTGTGGTTCTAAAAGAACATTCAGAGACAGAATCATTTTTTAGCTCCAAGCTACAACATATAATTTATTCTTTTAATTTCAAATTCTAAATTGAAGAGGTGGGGGGGAAGTCAAAGCAAAGAGTTGGTGGGGGATGGGGATAAGGAGCAATTACTTTTCAAAAGATGTGAAACAAGGATATTGATCTGGCATTAATTGTGACATTTTTTTTGTATTCTGACGATGTAAATGTTTGTAATATGTCAGTTTTTCCTTCAGTTTGAGTGCAAGAGATAATTCAGATCAGATTCTGCTCGTGTCTCATTTCGCTACTGAAAGATAAGTGAAAAGAGCACTTTTTCACAAAACACTATATATACATATATTAAAACCACATACATGATTTTCCATCCAAAATATTATTTTCAGTAGTGAATTAGAATTAAACATTGAGTTGAAGTCCTAACCTCACTGAAGTCAAATGCAGAACTCCCAGCGGAAAGTGACTGTTTCCATGTGAGGTGGAAGAGCTTCCAAAAGGAAGAAGCCTTAACGTAGAGTACCTGAGAACCCTAGGGGCTGGAAAGACTGTCAGATAGAGGTAACTCTCCCTGAACGAAGGAGAATATTCAGCCCCCATTTGCACACAAGGTGTATGATCTAATCATACACCTGTCTATGTCTCGTAGACAGTCACAAAAACATAGATATGAAATAAAGACAAATCTTATGCTACATCATTACCTTGCATTCAACTGATGGATGCACAGGGAAAGGAGATGCTTCTGAACTGTTTATTTTTCACATTATTCATTATTATTTTTATTATACATTCATTTATGCATTCTACCATTAATAAGAAGGGGTGAAACCATCTACCATAATAATCCCTCTAAATATAAATTATTGTGGACACATCAGGATGCCTGTATGCATTTACCACACCCCATGTATTTTCCACATTCCTTCTTTGGCAGTCTGAATCCCAGGTGATTAGGAAAATAAAACACTATTCTTTAACTGCTAATTTTATACACACTTTATATATTGAAATTTAAAAGTATTGGGGTGCACAGGATTTACAGTTGAGAAGACTGAGGGACAAAACTGGAAAAAAGAAAAGACTCAAAACCTTCCCAGCAATATGTGGATGAGCAAAGAAATTCTTGGGTTTCTGCATTAAATTGATCATTAGATCATCCTTCATTGTGTCTTCCATTGATGAATATTTTGTCTTCTTACTCTAGGAGGAATTACAAGCATAAATCTTCTATGCACTGGAGAGAGAGAAACGTCTTTCTTTCATCTTAGTGAATACACATCTGCTACCTTGTATTCAAACAGATTGATTCGTACTTTAAAGACTCATTATATTGCACTGTACAAGAAAGTGTTTTATGTTTTGAGTTATATTTATGTGCGTTAGAGCATGTAACAAATAAGGATATGAAATATTAATAACAGGACATTTATTATAGTTTTGCTTTATAAAAAAGCATTTTTCAGTTTTTCTCATGATTTGTCTATTTGTTAAAAATTCAGAATCAGTCATTTCATGGTGGAGAGACATAATTCTAAGACACAGGGACAGTAACTCATGTCTTCTTTAGTTAAGGATATTAAATATTGGTTAGGTATCAGTTGATATTAAATACCTGATCTGATTGGTCCTAGTGTCAATTCAACAGCAGTTGTGATTCTTCTAAAGACTATTTTTCATGCAATAGTAAATATTTATAAACTTCACAGAGTCAGATATGTGGCACAATATTTAAACTTGAAAGCCATTTTCCCTAACTCTTCTTTTTTTCCTCTCTATAGTTCTTTTTCATACTTTTTTATGTAGTTCTTATTCATACTTTTTTATTTTCTTTATAATGTTTTTGAAAGCTGTCCTACATTCCTTGGCCACTTTATTAGCCATAGCTGGGCAAGAAATCTATGAGTTTCTCCATGAGAAGTCTACTTGAAGGTACAAAGTTCCCATCAACTTCTGCTGGCCTGAGATCAGACACTACAGCCATGTTTTCAAGCTGAACACAGGGAAGCAGAAGTCTATGTTACTGATGCACTCCCCAGAGCCAGCTGGGTGCCTGGACTAAATAACTTGCAAAATTCTAAGTGCCTGAGTTTGGTTCACTGGCCACAACCTAACCAAATGCTTAGACGTGCTTTAATGCATTTAAAAATGCTTTGGTGGCTACCCATGTACTTAAAATTATGCTTACATGCATGCTCACATGTGCATGTGGTCTATCTTTAGTAACGTAATGACTGTTTCCACATTAGTTGTTCAATTTCCCTCAAGTCTTCAATGGAAAGGAAAAAAGAACTTTGACAAAGAGAGATTTAAATCATGCACATTAAGTTCCTAATTTATCCAACTCTGAAGAAGCATATCTCTGTTCCTCTATACATAGGAATATCTGATGGACTAGCATATTAATGTTGATATCTAAATACATATCTTTTGCGATAGTTTTCAATATCCTGTAAGATTCCTGTTTTAGCAATCTAGCTGAAAAACTGTGTGGGAGTGGAGAACAAGAAATAGCGTCATAGGCTCTCTGAGTGCTACAGCTATGTGTGACTGTCTCCAGCTGTGGCTCAATTAGATAATTTTCAGAGATCACGCAATATTTGCCCAGTGTGTGTGTGTGGCCTTCATAATTCAAGTAAATTTCTGTTCCTTTTTTGCCTATGCACAGAAAAATGGTTATTTTTTTTCCAAAGTGATGTGTTCTTAATACAGTTGTCATTACTTTAAATGCTTTCATAATAATACTGCATTGTGTGGCAGGAAACAGAAAGGAGGCCAGAAAAGAACACTGGATGAAAAACAGATGAATGAAAGATTCTGCTTTTCAAAAGATGGAACAAAGTTTCTTTTTCTCAACAAGTTAAACCAGCAGCTCAATTTAAAGGGAAAAAAAAAAAAAAAGCCAACACAGGCATTGAAAAAACCCCACCTGCTCTACCTTTTAATGCACCTATGATGGCTAAATGAGTATGTACAGGAAGGAAACAGTACAGAACTGGTGAGAAGCAAGAATTCATGTCCTGAGTATGGGTATAGCACATAGTGTCTGTGCTACTGGTCTTTTTGTGACCTGTAACATCCCCCTCCCTGGGGCAGGGTAGCTGTTCCATGATATGTTTCCACCAGGAATGAAAGCTATGCAAAGATACTTCCTTCCTCTTTCCCTGCTGCTTGTGTCCATCCTCTCTGTTGTAATTCATGGATCTCAGTTGCAGTGATGCAACTCTCTGTGTTGGGTTGTGCCGTAAGTCAAGTAAGGAATAAGACTTGGAAAGCCACTTCCAAAACACACTTGTTTAATTCAGGATATTTCACTGATCTGATCTACAGCCCATCCAGGCGAAAAACAGAGGTATAAGTGCACAGCCTCCTCAGTTAGAAGCAGGGTATGGGCAAGAACCTCTGCAGCCAGCTTCTCTCCTCGTGGTAAACAGTGCACAGCTACAGACTTTATGGGAAAGACATTCAGAATCACTTAAATAATCCCTGGTTTGTACTGCAGGTATGTCTGCTGTTGGACTAGATGACCATTGAAGGTCCCTTGTAACTGGAATGGCCTATTTTCTTCTATAGTTAGTTCATGTCTGCAGAAATAGTACCCTTACTATTTCTTTGATAGTATCCTATCAGAAAATGCAGTCATTATCAGTATGTAATTAGCTCTGTGGATTTATTTTCTTTTCCAAATCCCTTTCTCTCTCTCCCTAAACCCACATTAAGAAGAATGTAACATATTGGAGACAGCTGTATTAATAAAATCAGATTCTCCTGTGGTTTGGGCAGTCAAAATTTTGAAGGGTTTTCTAAAAGTTACAATATTAATGATTGCTGTTAAAAGCAGTATAAATTCCCCTTTCCCATATTCATTTCTGATTGTATTAATGTTTAGTTTTGCCTTGAAAATACAAAACGAGGGCTACAGAAGTTAAAAAAAGAGTTGTACAATTCTTCTGATATGTAATCTATGAAGTATATAATAAACTTAAGGGTTGGTTCCAGTATTAAAGAACACAGCCATGTTAAAAAAATAAGCTAATCGAAATTTACTGAGGAAATATGAAAGCTACAACACAAAGCTGAAGAAACTATTCAAGTGCATTTACATTATGAGATGTGTCAAGCAGATAAGCTTGTGAAGGAAAGCGATAACACAGAGATAATAAAAGTGTATATCTAAATATTTATAATGTTTTCTTTTCACACAAATGCCTGATATGTTTTGTTTGTATTTTATGACACAATAGTTATTGAATAAGGTTGCAGTCTAATTTTAAGGCAGTACCCAAAAAATTGCTTTTTAGAAGAAGAGTTAGACTGCACAATTATGCTGGAGGTGAGCCCTCAACTTCGATAACTGAGGGAGATGAACAGCAGAAAAACCCTATATAATGGCTAAAACCAAACTTGCTCCACAGGTATACCCTGTTGCTGCATCTCAATACAGTAACCATAGTTTCTCAGCCTGCAGGCCTCACAAAGCACTTTCATCTACCTGCACACCAAGCTGCTGTCAGAACCAAAGACTAGCTTAACTTTTAAGACACTTCTTGTAATCTCTTGGGTTTTTTTGTTTTTCTCTGTATAATTACAAAAATAAAGTTGATTATTTTTTCTTCAGAAAATCATTTAAAAAATACACTGTCGTTTGTTGGGGGGCGGTTGTCAGTGCTACGCATCATGTGTGTGCACTATGGACAGAATCTTGCTAGGTTTTGAGCTTAATGAGTAGTTCGACTCTTGTAAAATGTCTTTACATCTTGTATGTAGTTCCCATCTTTACCCTTCCAGAAACCGAACACAGTGAAAAACTCCTATCTAGATTCTGCCAAGAGTTTTCCATTGGTCACTTACATAAAACTAATAAATTAGTCATCTAGGCTAGTAAATAAAATGTATATATCTGGAACTTTCACAGGCTAGAGTCTAGTTTCATAGCCTTCAGCCTTCCACTACCTGCAGGGATCCTACAAGGAAGATGGAGAGGGACTTTTTACAAGGGTATGTAGTGATAGGATAAGGGGGAATGGTTTCAGACTGAAAATGAGTAGGTTTTGATTAGATATTAGAAAGAAATTCTTTACTGTAAGGGTGATGAGGCACTGGACCAGACTACCCAGAAAAGCTGGGCATGTCTGATCTCTGGAAGTGTTCAAGGCCAGTTTAGATGAGGCTTTGAGCAACTTTTTCTAGTGGCAAGTGCCATTGTCCATGGCAGAAGGGGTGGAACTAGATGGTCTTTACCCAACTCATTCTATAATTTTATGATTCTATAATTTGTTTTTGTCAAATTCAGTAAATATTTGTTTCTTCAGATGATAGATAGGAGGGTTATAAATTTTTTCCTGACTGTTGTCAGGAGTGGTCACCAGAACAGTGCTATATAGTAGGCATTTTTCATGAGAGCATGAGGCTTATATGTGTATTACTGTCTTGGCATTGTGTTTAAAAAGATGTTGTGCCCAGGGTAAACTTCCCATATAGAGATTGACTGGAAATATAGAAGATTACTTCTGCATTCACATAGAATACAAGACAGAAGAGCATTCTATCTGCCATTCCAGGGAATTATTTTAAGATTGCAGTGCAGTCCTCTGGATGCATGGATGTTGAGAAAAGATCATCAGGTGGCTCACTCTCATTTAGATATCCTTCTGGGACTGCATTCTAACTCAAAACCCTGCTCAAATTAACCACATTTCTTCTGTGGGAATTTTCTACAGTTAGTTCAGAAACACTGCTTCTCTGTTTTCTTTTAAAAATCTGTCTGTTACTTGGCTGACAGAACACCTGAATATACTTTCAGGCAAGAGGCATGTGTGTATACTTCTTACTGAATAGCTTTTCTCAGCTGATTTCACCTCTCTGTTTATAAGCTCTCTGTGAACAGATTGTGAAAGTCTCAACAGCACTTTTTCCATTTAAGTAATGTAGCATTCCTTTTCAGGATCATTTCCATGGCTTACTGATAATGCCACAGCACTTTCTGCCTTGTCAGAACCTGTCACTATTTCTGCATCCAGCACTCTAAACATCAAAATGATTTGCAACCAATTTACTGAAAAGCTCAAAATGTCTTCTAAAGTAATCTCTGACACTGGAAAAAATGGTATTTTTGTAAGGGGAAGCTTCATATTTATCAAGCTTTATAACACTCATATATAATAGAGCATAAGACTACAGTAGCTCATACTCTTAAAGATCAGGTGTGAGAATCTTAGGAGTAAATGACTAAAGCCTTGATGAAATCTGCATTAATTGAAACATGGAGGTGCTATATTTAACTCAGTTGAATGGAGCCCCAAATAGTTAATGACACTAATACAGTTCACTTGAAATATATGTGTGTAGTCTGTGTGGTGCTACATGGTTGCTACCATTAGTTGTTCCTGTGGTAGTCTGGCATCAGTATATAATTACAGTTCTAGCCATTAAAACGAGCTATGCAATTTCCTAAGTAGCTGGCACTATTTTTTTCTACTCAAGCCTACAAAAGACAACTATTATGTGTAATGGAATATATTTAATTTCTATTGACATTCATAGGAATTCAGGAAAAATTACCACTATAGCAAGAATATAAGAACTATATGGGGTTGGACCAGTTCTCAGTATAGCTCAGCATCCTGTATGTGATAACAGTCAAAAGCAAATACTTGGGAAAAAACTGAAAGTAAGACAAAGGTCAAAGATGCAAGAGATATTTTTTCCTCATATGCCTTTTAAATCTCAGCAATCCACTGACAGCCCCTGTGCAGAAGGTTACAGCTCCTCTGTTCATGTCATGTTAATTTGACACCCTGCAAAACATTAGCTGTTTGAAGCAGTGTGGAAATTGCAGAAAGAGTTGCAGAAAGAACCTCCCCTCAAACTCTGTTTTAAAGTTTTGAGGTGTGGAAAAGCTGCCATTGACTTAGTGAGGTGTCGGATGCTAGCTAAACTTGCTGTCATAGATGCTGCATGTCTCAACTGAATTAGTGTAGCTTCTAGTTCCAGTCATTAAATCTTTTTTTGTGTGTGCTGTGGCACCATATTAGCTATTTTGGATCTTATTGCTAGTATATTTAGATTGAATTACTGCAATTTTAACGTAGTAGTTACTTGGGCGAAGCTCCTCAGCTTTCTTAGTATAAGGTTTTTATTTTATTCATTCGAGCATTTGATTGGACTCTCAGTATGTTAGAAATATCTTTCTTGAAATGTGGACACCAGAATTGGACATGGCCTTCAAGGAAGCATCACATCAATTCCAAATATTGTTCATATAAGCTCATTATTACTGCCTTATATTGCTACCTACACCCTAAATAGTTTATTGCCTTATTAACATCAATAACACCTACAATAGCTATCACTCTGCATCTTGTCTCTAACTCCTATCTAAAGAAATAAAAATAATCAGCATCTTCTCAGCATCTACATTCTCCAAATGTGATTTCTTTTGTTCTAAAATCAATGATTTGTACTTGGTCTTTTTAAATACATCTTGTCCTGAACTTATTAAATGACCCAGTCAATTTGTATTAGTGGTGATCTGCAGTCTGCACAATGTCATGCTGCTCAATATCTACATATTTTAACAATAACAATTTAATTTTTCTGCTTTGCCACAGTTTAAGATGATATGGCCAGATATTTATTAAAAATGTTCAGTGCTGCAGACCCTCAATCCCTGTTGAGGACAAAAGCAAGTGACAAAGCCCCCATTCTGGCCTTTACATTTGTTTCAGAAGAGGACACATATCCTAAAGCAAGAATGGATTTATGGTCTTAGAGCATAATCTGTCTGACCAGATACTGAGACAATTGTTTCTACTTGCTTTACATATTTTATTTCATCCCCTTTGTTCTCTGTACCATAGAATCCAAACCATTTTGAACTTCCTCTGTACTCCAGGACAATGAGGAGGAGGTTCAGAGGGAACCTGATTGCTCCCTATAACTACCTGAAAGGAAGCTGTAGTGAGGTGATGATCAGTCTCTTCTGCCATGTCTCAAGTGAAAAGATGAGAGAAAAAGGCCTTAAGTTCTGTCAGGGAAGGTTCGGATTAGGTATTAGAAAAACATTTGTCACTGAAAGAGTGGTCAGGCACTGGAATAAGTTGCTCAGGGAGATGGAGGAGTCACTGTTTCTGAAAGGGTTCAAGAGGCATCTGGATGTGATGCTTAAGGATATGGGTCAGGCGTGATCATGGTGGTGCTGGGTTGATGGTTGGACTCTACGATCTTGAAGGTCTCTTCCAACCTTGATGATTCTGTGACTTCATGATTCTGTGTTTCTGTAATATCTGATTCAGATTCAGATTCAGTCTTAGATTCAGACTACCAGTTCCCCACAATTTTAAAGGTATTTAGCTCCTTGTTGGAAAAGGAACATGATTAACATTTGCCAAAACCTGCTCTATCTGGCATTTTTATCCTAATGATACAGTTATTATACATTCACTCAACTTTTCCAGTCCTTCTACTTTAATACTCCTAATAATTCTTTCCTTTTTCTACTGAATAATATACTACCACAAGTTAGTGGATTCTTTTTTTCTTGTACTGTGTTGCAGTTTAGGAATAGTATTCGCCGATTTAGTACTCCCACTAAAAAGACAACCACAAGCTGCTCCTCTCCTCCTCTCCAGTGAGTGCCACAAAAAGGTAAAGACCACAGGCTGAGATAAGAACAGTTTACTGGAAACAGAAATGAGTTAAGAAAATGAACAGTAACAGCAAAATATTAATAACAAAAGTGTACAAAGAGAGGGTGATTTAAATGTAAAATGCTCACCAAGCCTGGGAAAATGAAAAACAATGGTGGACAGACTCTCCTCTTCCGACATTTTCCCCTGAGAGGAAAAGCAATGCCCTTTCCCCCCAGCCCTGGCAAAAACATAAGATGGTACCAAATAACATTACATTTGGCCACACCCACTCCTGCTTATTTGGGCCAGAACCAGGACATACTGTTAAAAAATCCTTTCAGGTTGCCATTAAACTTTGGTGGACGTGTCTTCTGTCCTTTTACTTTTCTTCTCAGTTTTCTACAGGTTATACTCAGTTTTGGCTTGTAGTCACATCAGCTTCCTTTGGTTTCATCATTGCCATCTAGAAATGAAAAAACCCTGTCAGTTTAGGGGTTTTTTTAATTCATCATTGCAGTATCATATCTTGACACTGTGATTATTGTTTTGGCACACAACGTGAAACATTCTTTAAGTTCTCCCAGTTATCATTCATATTGTTTTCAATTTATTGTTTCCCAGCTGATTTATCACACAACTATTTACAGCTTTTAAAGATATCTGACCTGATAACTTAAAAAAAAAAACAAAAAATCATGTATGTATGTGTGTTTACATATGGAGTTTCTGTGCCAATGTATATCTTGTTAGTTCTAAAAATTATCTTTTTACCAAAAAAATTCCATTCCTAAATTGGCACAAGTTCTGTGATAATTTTTCCTTATGTATCATTATGATTCCAACAAAATTTATTCTCAGATATCCTCTTCAGATATGAGAGTAATTCAGATTTTTTTACATTTTAACAGTGGGAGAAATGAGAGCTCTATCACATACTACTCAGCTCGAAAAAAGCAACAAATAAAGTCCAATTGTTCCCGGTCCCCCACCCTATTCCTAAGGGCCTATTATTAATTTCTCTTACTGTGCAAACATGGTGATCAAATATAAACTGCCTATTTGGAGTGGTCCCTGTCCAATGGTAACATCCATAATATGCCAGGGAATTGTTTAGAAAAGTACTGGGTGATGCAGGCCAAAACTATGTCAGGGATTTTTCTAAGCTTTTGATAGTATGGACAAAAGAAGCCTCAATGTGCAATAAAGTTTCCCAACATTGTTAAATTTACTGGTACGGATATAGCCAGAAGGTACAGTTTTTTAAGAGTATACTGCCATCCTCCTTTGCTACTTTGGAACAAGTGGCTTCAGGTCTCTAATCTTTCAAGAAAATGTCAGTGATACCATGTTAATAAAAATTTCTCCAGAATTGACTAATAATGCAATATTGCTTGTTGTTGTCAATGTTCTTTATGCTAGTACTGACAGTCCAGGATTTCTTTGCTTCATTTTCTACACAGCTTCAATTTTCTTCTTGACATCTTGATTTTATGCTAAGGAATTTTTATATCTTATCTCCTTTACACACTCTTCCCTTTTGGATTATTTAGCACTGTCCTGATCAGTTTGTGCGAGGAGACCTTCCAGATTTCACAGCTACTTCTTCTCATTGCTTGAAAATAGTAAAGCCTTTATTTATCCTTCAGTACATTTCCAGCATTATATTATTCCTGAATTTTGTTATTCAGAAGATACGAAGAATATTGAAATTTCCTGTCCATTCCTTCTTCTTTGTAATCCTTCAGAACTATCTGATACCCAGAAAGTCAAAGAACACATCTGCTGCCTTTTTATTATTGAAGTATGATTTTTTCCCCCACAGAGCTGCCTTTTCTTTATTGTTTAGATGATCTCTGTGAGTATGTGTAAGAGTAAAGGAGTGGGTTAAAAGCAGATTTTCATTTGATCACCAGGCTTTGAAAGATAGATTTTGCAGTTTTCCTTTAGAAACTTCATTGATATTTAAGAACTGAATTTTCTCATCTTGATTCCAAAATCAGTGTTTCTCTAAGATAACAAAAGTTTTCAAAAAGAAACCATGTCTCTGCAGTCAGATAATGTTTGACCTCTGTACAAAACAGTGTTTTGAGATGAGCATAGGTTACATTATTAAATATACGGGCTTCTGAATTTTAAGTGACTATAAGGGACTAGGAATTATCGCATGAAATCTCTGTCTTTCCTCATAGAAAGCATCAACACTGTGTCAGTTTTTTTAATAATATTTAAAATTTTCTGAAGTTCCTATGTCTTCCCTATAGAAAGTCATCAGCAGTGAAAGTATTTTAAGGGAATCTACCCCATACCAAAATTGTTTCATGAATCTTCCTGAAACAAGAACAATTGTAAGAGCAAAGAAAAGTATGAGAGTTTAGAAAAAATTCTCAGCCTTTTTATATGAAGAAAATCCACTTCAAGACATTTATGGATTTTATGAGTTGCATTTCAAGCTACAGAATTTGTCATTTTGAAACACAGTATGGAAATCAGTACAGATGGTGAAATACACTCAAGAAGCTGGATATATACTTAGGTGGTTAATCCATGCTGAGTTTATTTCTACCTCTGTTGGTACTTTTTTTAACTGCTGATGTAGCAGAGGCTGGATACCTGGCAACCCAGAGCCCCACAGGCACCGCAGGGCTATGCTCACTTAACAGAACTACAAGCACAAATAAGAACTTCCATGGAACTTTTAGCAGTGTCTCTAGTTGTAATCAGTATCCAACCTAATTCATCAAAAAGCTTTTCTGATTAGGGGGCATATTCATATAAGAGGCATTCATTAAAAAGAGCAACAGGGGGAACTATTATTGTCTGGCATATGAGATCCCTTGTGGATAGCAAGACCATTAGCAAAACAATTTGTGGGCTTTTAGCTAAACACTCTGTGCTGTCACAGCAATGTTTTTTACTAGCAGTCTCTACATACAATTTCATCAGCAGTAATATTCATGTCTGGTTTTTTCTTATTCTCTTTTAAAATATGAAAATTATGCAATGCACAATTTTTACTTGTATTTAAACTAGACCCTTTTATGTAAATAGTGAATTTAGTATGTATATCATAACAACCTAACCAAAATATCAGCAAAAATGAAAGAGTAATAAGAGATTTCACCAGCAAATGAGTGAGTAAAAAACCGGAAAAAAATGTGTATCAGGCAGAATTCTGTAGAAGAGACAGGGAGAGATAAAAGGACAGGCCACACCATATATGTCTGGCAACCACAACTCATCATTAAAAGTCAACTTTGATTTTAAAAGGCCATTTAGAGCCATCTGAGAACCCGTAGTCAGTTATGCTATTTATGGAGAAAGACTGTGGAAGCTCAGATATCACTGCCTTCCTTTCACCCAGTAGAATGTCCCCTTCTCAGTAATGACCATATGCACAGTCACTTAGTGGCAAGGACTAAACCAGACTTCAACATCAAGACAGCAGTTTTGATCTATTTTAGAAACCCAGGATTCCTGCAGGATTTTTGCTCATCTGGTTTCTGACAAGATGCCCAGAAGGATCTTTGCCCTTCAATACTCTGACAAAGTCCTTTCTCTTAATTCAGTTATTCTTTTGTTAGAAGAAAGAAGGGGGTGGGGGGAAGTAAAAGAGATAGAGAGGCACAAATAGCTTCCCTGATGTGACCAGCCACAAAATGATCAATTAAAGGGAGGTTTCTTTTTCAATTTTAAAGGCTTTGATGTTCTACTACGGGATTTTCCTATCTCCTGTATTTATTACACAGAGAGCTCTCTAAATACCAGTATTTCCACAGGGAAGAACCAAAGTAATGTTCATCTTTTTTCCTGATCAGGGAATCTTGTGATATTTTTCATCATCTGTCTCTAACACGCTCTTCAAACAAAGAATAGGAATCATCAGCCTCCTCACTAGATATAGCAAGTCTTTTCTGATATTGATAAGCTTAAGATGACCAAAAAAAAAAAAAAAAAGAAAAGAAAAGAAAAGAAAAGAAACAAACCTGCCTAAGCAGAGGTGAGACAGTTAGGAAAAAAAAAAATTCCCTTTGCAATGTGTTACTAAACTGTGAGACAAAACTGTCACATGGATAAACTGTGCTTTAAGGAAAATGAATGAACCTGCAGTTAAGACTGCTGAAGAAGTTTAAGATTTTCTTTCACTTAAAAGTTTTCTGTTGTCAAAATCTATGATTTCAAGGTAAGAAGACATTAATGCTTCAGTTAATAAGTCTCCTTGGTATCTGATAGACTAAGCTGGCAAGCCTGGTTTTTAATACCAAGTATGGCAAAGAAGGAGACCACAAGACTACACCAGATCATGTGATAGTGAGTCAACAAAAAATGAAAAGGCTTATTTAGATGTCTGAGTCTCCCAGACATTCTTTCCTTCTAGAAAGGGATGCCTGTTCTATACAATGCTTTATAGATCTATATTATATAGATATTAATATTATATTGCATTATTTCTTCATTGTTTGTCATATACTATTTTGAGGACTTTTATGTACATGCTTTGAGGCAGATTGAAATACAGGTTTAGTGTTCACCTCATTTTCCTCTCAGAGTCAGCACACGGAGCTATTTACAGTAAAATGAAATTAAGTTTCAAGATCATGAACTTAGTATGTGGTTTCGGTCAGTACCACTTACAAATGTCATGTTTACAAGAGACAGGAAAACATACAATGTTAGAGACCAGCATTTTTCCATGCAGACCCTATATTCAACTAATAACTTTCATGGCTTCATCTGACTTGACCTTAAGGGAAGAAATTTAATCAAGACAGGAATAGTCAGTCTTTTGACTTTTTTTTTTTTTTATCTTAGCATTGTAATCTTTACATAGAAAGAGGTAGAGCAGAGGTAGTGAAGGAATGGTGGTAGACTGACAGGAAGCCAATTATGGTTCCACATTTATCAGTATTGGCTTTAATTAAAGCTGTGGGGTTGCAGTGTTCTAATTTTGTTCCCTGGAGGAGGTACCTAAGAAATCCTCATCCAATTGAGAACAACTCTGCCATAGCAAACAGCCTCAGGATGTTGCCAGAGAGTACCACTGTACTTAAGAGAATGCATTAGTCATAGATATTCATAAATAACCACTCCAAGTTATTTTCAGGTACCAGGAAACCATGTGTTTCATAAGGCACTGTATTAAGCATATTTGATTTGCTGTCTACATTACACATGTCCAGATCAGGTGTGTTGCGTTTCTCATTCCCCATGCGAGTCCCTGGACAACTCAACACACCAATATGATGATCAAGAGAAGCCATTTATTAATTA
>JAWWEU010000081.1:126893198-126927769 GCA_035583155.1 Acropternis orthonyx | reverse complement strand
CACAGTTGTTTTTCCCTTTCTTCAGCTTTCCCAGGCCTGGCCCAAGGACAGAGGTGATGTTTTCCACTGCTTTCCCAAGCCTGCAGCAGCATCCTCTTAAAGGCAAAGCTGTCCATATTCCAGCATTCCCCAACGCAGGTGTGATTTAGCTGAGCTTCCCGACTTGTTCACGTGGATACATATTTTGTCTGTGTCCTGACTGCACATTAGGGTAAGATCAGGGTACAAATTATTCTTCAGTGCACCTTGAGTTTCACTGGAACAAACTCAACTACAGGCACAGGAAGGGACAATAGTGCCGCCAGTAACCCAAGGGAACAGGGCTGTAGGGTGGACTTGTGTAGCTCACTATTTCTGCAGTTTAGACAACACCAAAAAGGTGTAATTGGCACTTAGGTTTTAAGTCAGATTTTCTCTGAAAGTAAATAAGAAGAAAGAAAAAAAATGTAACTTTTGCTTCTACCTTTCACTGATAACAATCTTAGATAACCCTAATACAATACTTGAAAGTAGCTGACAAAGAAAACTGATAGAAGTTGCAAAAACAAATCAACAAGAAACTGCAGGTTTTAAGTTGAACATCAGAAAAAGAATCAGCATGATGACTGATGTAATGAATAATTTGGTTTTTTGGATGAAAGTCTGGGAAATTTTTCTTAGTTCATACTTTGGACAACACAGTTTTTGCAAGGATTGTGTCTCAGCAAAATCAGAAAGAAACCTTTCCTCAAATATCTAACAAATCGAAAATAAACAAAAGCCATCATCATTCCTGCTTACATTTGGGAAACTTAAGCATATGATGTTGTGTGGTGGAAAAAACATTTTACTTATCTACTTTGTCACATAAGTGGCATCTGTACATTTGAGATCTCAGGAGGATGTTGATTTCTAAAATAACTCCCTTTAATGAAGGTACAAAAATGAACAATTTTGTTTGCATTTTCACTGGAAGACAAGCTGTTTAGAAGGTTTTTCTGCTTTGTAATGATGAAATCAACATTCTAAGAAAAAATTTTAAAAAGTTTAAACTTAATGCTTTAAACAGCTGAATTTCCACATGGTAGATGCTATATCTCTATGTACCTGTTTAAGTATTTTTACATTAAAGTCAGGTGAGGACTCTTTCAACTCATTCAGATCCCATCTAGACAATTCCCATTCTCTTTTATGGAAACTTGCTCATTGTTTTATAGACTTTTTGGGTTACACGCTTGTGTTTCTTCTGTACTTTATGCCTGGAGTTACCTGTTAAAGGTTTGAATTTCAGTGATCAGACTAGACCTGCCCTTTACATAACTGCCTCACCTCACCCTCATTTCACAACCATCAGGATTCCCTGACATCTCAGCATTTCACAAACAGCCAGGCCTTAAGGAAACAAACCTGAAACTTTATTTGTTCTTGGCGTCAGATGTGGTAAAACATGAGGATGCCAATCACCACTACAAAGTTAGTGGACAGTAAAAAATTAAATCAACACTGTAGAAAATCTATTGCTCACTAGTCACACTTTCCCATTAGTACAGGCAAGTGGGAAAGAATTTGTAACTCAATTGTCCTCATATATTTCAGTGATTTATCAAATCAGTGTAGAAGATGACAACCCAGATTTTATAACTTCTTCTATGAATTACAGCTAAAGCTGGTCAAGGCTGGAGCTGCACTTGCAGAGAAGGCCTGTTAGCTGTGTCTTTATTTTCAGTTTTTCTCTTCAGTTTTAGTTTTAGTTCACCAACTCTGCAAGGCTTGGACAGCACAGATGTAGGTAGAGCAATGTCCAGAGCAGACATCGCCATCAACAACTCTAATTTTGGAAAGACCTTTCCATCAGCTCTGTTGGCAGAAATATGCCACAGGAAAGGCAGGACAACTTTGGCAGCTGGCATTTTGTCACAGCATTGGTGAGCCAATGAGCAGTTGATAATAAACCTCTTTGTAGGGAACACTTACCGATTCAAGACTTCTAGAAGCAACGTTAAAGTGCTCTTTTCTCTCCAGTAATCAATCCCTTCCTCTTTCCTCATACACGCACCAACCAACAGTATGAAAATATGTGTTCAAAGCCAGAATATTTACTCTTAGTTCTGGCCCTTTCAGAATGTTTATATACTTGAGTAGGAAGTCTGAACTCGACTTTGTAATTAAAGTTAAAATTAAATATCTTTTTTTTTTCCTGCTAATGTGCTAAGTTTTTAGTACAAAGAAAGGTAAGAAGGCTGCACAGCTCACTGCACTGAAAGCCCTGTTGTTCCCTGTGAGTGAAAAGTGAAACTATTCACTTTTTTCCCTGGGGGGGGTGGGGAATAAATGCGAGCAGCAGGCTCCCTTAAACAATTGATTATTCAGTTTCTATAGTTAAAGCACACAACGCTTATCTCCAAAACCATGTAAATGTATTATTTTTTATTAAGAGTCCAAATAGAAAGGGCATTATTTAGTGTCTGGAAATAAACCAGCTATTGTTTTCTTTTCACTGTACACAAAACAACCAGAAAAGGTAACTTATGTGTAAGAAAACATTCAGATTTACCAGAAATATATCCTGGATCAAAATAGTTGTCACTGTCAGATTTTTCAATTCAGAGTATCTACCATCAGGTTTCTAAAGGATTGTTTAGGTAGTTAAAATTACATGGATTTCCAGGAGCTCTTGAACATTTGTAAACTAATGAACTTAAAGGAAACTCTAAGTGATGACTGCCCTTGAGAATGTCAACTGGGATAGAGGATTTAATAATTCCAGCTTAGTTCTTGATCTGAATATACATAGCTACTTCTCTCTTCTAGTCGTCACCATCCTCTGAGCTGACTGATAAGATAGTACTCAATGATAATAAACATGCCAGAACCTTGTCCTTGAAAGGTCAGGCTGATGCTTCAATCCAAGATGATGTTGTTATAAACCATATACAGGGTTATTTTTTGCAGGCATAAGTTCTCTTACTGCCAAGACAGCTGCACACATGATCCAAAACAAAATATTTCCTTCTGTTCTCCACCTAATATGGCATTTTAGCTAAAACCAAAAGTAAGACTTACAACTGGAGTGACAGTTTTGTGGAGACACTTGCAGATAAATCACTGCAAAGAATTTCATTGTGTGGAAAGATATGAACTACACATTTCTGTGCAACTGTTCAGTTTAATTTGCCAAGTTTCATGTATTATGTCAATGGTTCAATTTCAGTTTCAATAAATATGTGCTATCCAAAGGCTCACTGAAGTTTTTTTTACAGGAGTTTTCAAAGTGTCCTTGAATCTTCTATGATCTGAATCAGCTTTCTATTAACAAGTGTAAATAATGAATAATAAATCTTTACTGCCAAAAAATTGAACTGCTCATGAATTGCCATGTATTCAGAGCCGTGGGAGCTTCAATCAACAGATCTCTCCTGTTCAGATGCCTCATATAATGTACTTGGAAACATAAAAATTTTGAGTTTGGAAATAGTCTCCAGGAGATTTTCTACAGAGATTCTATGATGTATTTGTTCAGTGACAACTTTAGTACTTCACCCAACAGTTTAATGATTCTCATTACAGGAAAACACATAGGAGCAGGTCACTATTAAATACTGTTCCAGTCCATCAGGCTATTTGACTAAACTCCTCTTTTACAGCATTTCAAAGAAAATACTAAAAGCTAAAGGGAATCCTTAGAAAATGAGATCTGCTTAAAGTCTGTCCAAATGTGGTTTCCAAGGAAGCAAGAAGAAGAGTACTTTAAATGAGTCATGTTAATTACAGACACAATAAAAGTTTTGGCCACCAACATCAAAGAAGGAGAGATATAAGAGGAAAATAGAAAAATTAACTCCAGAAGCAAATACATTATTTTGGTATGAGTGAATATTTCACAGTAATGCTGATGCTTTTGACTTTGAAACTGCAGTAGGCATCAGCTTACTGGGACGTGAGCAACTAAAAGAACAGAGATGAAATCAGAGCTGTCAGAGAAAACATGAGGCAGAACAAGAGCAGACTCTAAGTAACCCTGGTGAAGACAAAAGTCACCCGTTCAGAAGAAGTAATCCCAAAACAGGCCTGAGAAGCAGTTCTTCTGTAGAACATCTAAGCTGCTTTCTGTTTTTTGGGGTTTTTTTTGTTTTTTTTTTGTTTGTTTGTTTGTTTTTTAGTAGGCAACAAATTTACAATATATAGGGAAGCTCTCGAGCTACCCCCATACCAGTCCTTTCAGGACCAGCCTTTATTTTGTTTATGCTTTTCCACTTATTCAGAGCAGGTATCATAATGACCACCACTATAAGAGGTTCAGTGAACTGCAGCCTTTTAATATTCTCTTTGATCTTGCTTCATCTGACACTGTTAGGGAAAAGGGGAAGAAAAAGACTCCAGTCAAGGTTGATGAGGTCAACCCCAAATGCTCAACTCATATCCAGGGCTTCCTAGTGACAGCCTCAAGCAAATCTCTCCTCAATAAAAATGTCCAAAATGCTTAGACGATGTACCAGCAGCATCCATGGGTAGGACCAAATTATATTCCCATTGCAGATTAAGAAAGAAATCACTGATTTCTGAATGCAAAATGTTACCTTCAAAGTGTTGCATCAGGATCTGGCAAGATTCCAAATCAGCTGTGCACCAAATCTCCCTTTTATGAGGCCTCACTGTGAAAATGCTCACAATGTCAGTCCTTCTCATACACACATCTCATCCTACTCAGTTTTCATTTATTTCTTCTTAATTGTTCAGCTAAAAGCAACAATTTTTCCAGAGGAAAAAAGGCAAGAAAAATTGGAGTTCTATATAGTGGTCGCCATAATACAAACATGGCAATTTCCTCACATTTGCAGAACTGAGGCTTCTAACACTCTTACCAATCTCATCACTCCTCCCCTGTCTGAGAAAGGCTGTTCTGACCTGGCTCCACCCTCAAAGGTCAGGCAAGTGATAACAGATTCTTTAGCTTTCTGCTTTTGATGCTGTGAGAAAAGCTCTCAGGAATCCAGGACCTGCTCCTTCAGCAGATCACTAGGAAACAGAAGCAAATACAATTTGTCCCTTTAGGATGCCACATTGAGCAGACATGGCTAATTATTCATGGTTTGAAAGGGTCTGTCAGATTAAGAGTAGTTGGTAAAATGTCAATGAACCAATGCACACTTTCACTGCTGGGTACTGGTCCTAGCTTGGGTGGGGGTTTGGTTTTGACTAGTGTAGCAAAAATAATCTTCAGCTGATTGAGGTTTTCCCCTGTCTTTTCCATAGATATGCTTGAGTTGAGAGACATCCTTTTTGATCATGCCCTCTCAGTGAGTAATGACTGATCCTGATATTTCACTAGAAAACATGATAAATCATAGAATCAAAGAATCATAGAACATGCTAAGTTGGAAGGTACCAAACAGGATCATTGAATCCAATTCCTGTCTCTGTGCTGGACACTCCAAGAGTCACATGGGTCTGAGAATATTGTCCAAATTCTTCTTGAACTCTGTTAGGCTGTGACCACTGCCCTGGGGAGCCTATTCCAGTGCCCAGCCGTTGTTTGGGTGAAAAATCTTTTCCTGATATTCAACATAAACCTTGCCTGGCTCAGCTTCCATTTCCTCAAGTCCTATCACTGGTCATGAGAGTGAAGAGATCAGTGTCTGCCTCTCTGTTTGCCTTGTGAGGATGTTGTAGACTGCAATGAGGGCTCCCCTCAGTCTCCTCCAGGCTGAACAGACCAACTGACCGCAGCCACTCCTCATGAGGCTTCCCCTCCAAACACTCGTGGCTCTCCTTTGGATACTCTCTGTATTAACTCAGGTTGTTGAGATACTTTGTCCTTTCATCTCAGACAAACTTCTGGTGACAGCTGCCTGTGCACCCATCATCTTTAGACTAATTCATTCTGTGTTGCTGTTAGGGAGGAGATTCACCTTCTCAAGGGACACAGCAGTATGAACATCCAACCAGTAGCCTCTTCAGTTGATTCCAGGCTTCTGACATTATTTTATTTTTGTGTTACACAAATTAAATAATGATTAACTCCCATTTCCAAAGTGTACTCAATTAGGACCATGTTTCTAATTTCAAAATTCACTGGTGAATAAATGTCTTGTTATGTCTACAAAATTTCTATCTATGACTGAACAAGTGAGATGATTTTTGAAGACCTTGAAACTGAGAAAACAGAAGACATTTCATGGAAAAGTGAAGTAAAATTTTTTTTTGGATGAGGTAGTTCAAATGCCTAAAAAAATTGTTGAAGATATTTACTTAAATACAGTTAAAAGAAAAAAAAATAAATAAAATATAAATATAAATAAAAAAAAAAGAAAAAAAAACTTGTATTCTTCCCTCACATTCAATTTGTGTATGATGTTTTTGCCAAGAAGAGGAACCTGGAACTGGAAAATAATAAGTCCTTGATAAGTCTCCTGTGCGTGGTCATGCAGATGTTCCTTATTCACTGAAATAGCAATTTAAATTTTTGCAGGTCTCTGATTTCAGTGGGACGTTAATTCCATCCAGTAATTAGAAAGCACAAAGTTTAATTCTAGTACTGTCTGATGGATAAAAATTACTGAATTTATTTACTTCTGTTTGACTCCCTCTCTTTATTAAACCCTAATAGGATATCATTCATGTTTTTTCTTTCTTTGTGATTATTATTGCCTTTTCAAGTTTGTTTAGCAGGAGCTATCATCTGGCTTTTTGGCATATTCTTCAACTTAATATGAAAATGTTTTAACATTGAGTGGGCTCTAGAAAAAGACAAGGCTGTGTAGCACTAATTATGCAAAAAGACTAAGGTTCCATTCAAAATCCATTCACTCACAAGTAGAGAAATTGCATAAGAAAGGCCTCTCACTTGTTTCCTGTTATTGTCTATGATCAAAAAGTCTATCAACACAAACAGGTACTGTTAAAGAGGCTGAAAACCTTAAGCTGTATTTGGATTAACTTTTTTTTTCCAGTTTTTCTTTTGCAGAAAAGTCATTACTGTGTCTAGTTCTGTTGTGAAATCTTGCCAGTGACATTGCTATGCACAAAATTCCCTTTTTAGAAATTCAGTTCTCCTATAATAGATGTCAGTGTTAAGGTTCAGAGCAGCTGTAAAACTGAAAGTGAAATCCTAGTGGAGCTATCATAAATAATTTTGAAGAAATATAAGCAAACTCAAAACATGTTTCAGTATGTTTTGACCCACAAAAATCCTTTATAGAAAGACCACAAGCTATCATATATAAATACTTGCTGTATATTTAATATTGAAAAATGAATTCTTGGAAATATGGTATTCTTCTTGATTTAGAATGATTTTATACTATGAAAATGGCAAAATCTCATTTTTAAATTCTGTCCTGTGTAAGTAGATACTAAGTTGTGGCCTACGAGTATAATTTTTTTTTCTCTTTACTGCTTTAAAATTTTGCTTTTAACTGTAATTTAAAATTGAAGGGACCATTGAAAAGTTGATGTTTCTGTATGGATCTTGTTATATCAAATTAAATTTTAACCACTGATATCTACAAAATCTGAAAAGGCATTTGAATTAGACCATGCTGAGTTCATAGACTAGCAGTAATTTGTGAAACTCCATTAAAGGCAATTTAAGTTGAGTTTCCTTGTCCTTTCCCTATATTTAACAAAAAAAATTGAGTTTACAAGACTTTCCCAGACAATAAATCAGGCTAAAAATCAGACTGAGTGTTCAAATAAAACATTCCTCCATATCACAAAGAGTATGAATTATACATTGGTTTCAGAGTTTTTAACAAAATCAGAAAGTTCATTTTGGGACTTCGTCAGGAAGAAAGTAGTACTAAATAATTTCAGAAGTAGTGGCAGTAAAAAAATTAGCTCATCTCAATAATAAATTATTTTAAAATTATTTTTAAAACCATAAGACACATGGTATTTCTTAATTTTAGTATAATCCAGATTTTATTGATGTTAAATTCACTATTTGTTATTGTTGTGGAAATTAATGTTTTGTGAGATAAAACACATCTAGTCAGAAGTTACATGTTCATTTTATGAGATTGTTTTTTCCAAAACACCTGATATAATTTGGTTATCCTGCTACAACAGGACGGTCCAGTGGTGTAAAGGAGAGCACTCTGGACTCTGAATTCCAAGGACCTGAGTTCAAGTCTTATGGGGACCGTTCCCTGGGCAGTTAAATGCCTCCCTGCCATCCGATCCTGCCAGGTCTCGGATGCTCAGCAGAGTCAAACCTGGTTAGTACCGGGCACTGTAGACAGTCCCGAGGACTTCACTGTCAATGTCCAAGCTGGCTTGGCTGTGGCAAATGGACCTTAGGACTGAAACGGTGGGGCCAGTTCTGCACACTCTGTGCCTCACCTGAAAAATCCACTGCACAGGCTGGAAGGGCACACTCATGTGGGGAGAACCCTTCCCAAGATCTTCGTTCGCAAAGTCTGGCCGTACATACATACATCCTGCTACAACAGTAGTACCCGTTAGAGGATTAAAAACCTTTCAGTTTCTATCTGCATCCATAGGTATCAGAACACATAAAGAAATGCAGCCCTTTTCTATTATTTGGGTTCATGCAGGTTGAAAAACAAGCTTTTCACCATGTTGGAGAACAATATCTTCATTAGCTCAAGTCAGCAATGCTTTTATTGAGAAAAAATTAGTTTAGTTCAAAGTTATTTGCATAATGAGATCCCTTTATAGCAGTAGGCAGAGCTTTCACTTATCTTCAGCTGTGGTCAAAAAGTAGGATAGTAACAGAGGTATTGCTGTAAGTTAGTGTTTTAGTGTAAATCCAGTGTCCCAATTGCCTTCTTTTTATTTATAAAATGTCTTCCCTTATGATGTCTGAGATGTATCTATTTATGAGAAAATAAAGCAAGTTAATGTCATTTGAAGAGCAATCCACACAAGAAAACCTTATTCTGCATTTTCTACCTCCTGTGGAAATATGTAGAATAATCTATCAGGGGTAGGCTAGGTACTGTTGCACAATTAGGAACATATACTACACATCATTTCTGAAGGCACACTGCTGGGCTAATTCTTACAGGATATACTTCATTTCTGGCAGATGATCACTGTGGAAAAAATTGCCTTCTTAAGATGTCAAAATTATTAAAAAATACAGCTGTTCTGAGAGGAAAGTAAGAAAATAATTTGAATTATAGGAAAATGAAAAATAACTAATAAATAAGGCAATGCATAAACAGAAGCAAAAAGATTAATTTAAAAGAGAAAAAAAAAAAAAGAAAAGTTTTCTGGTGAAAAAAGTTTGCTCTTAAACCTCTTTATCATTGAAAATATTAGCTGCCAGCCAAGTTGATGAAGTGAGTTATGCAGAAGACAGATAACAGTTCTAGCTGTGTCTTGACTCGATACTGACTGCAGTGAGGCAAACTTCATAAGCAGCTCTGCTAACCTTTCTTCTGTTGATGTAAATAGGGATTTATAGTATCAGAAAAATGTAGATGAATTGCCCTGAGCCATACACCAGCTCAATATGCTTGTCTTGTGGAAGTATCCCTTATTCTGAACCACAGAAAGAATTTACATCTGAGAAAGAAAAAATAATAACCAGGACAACTGAATTTATAAATATAGTGATGCAGTAAATAGTGGAAATTAACAGAAGAGAAAAGTAATTTTAAAAGATAAGAATCTTTTAATTAGATGTGAAGAAAAACTAGCCTGTTTTCTTATATGTTTTTGATTTGCCTAATGACCTGGAAAAACAGTTTAAATATACCCTATGAAGAAGCCTTTTTATATTTCCTAAATATACTGCCACTTTAGAGATCCCGCAATTACTTTCCTTAGGGATCTCTGTATGAGACACATGAAATCACTATAAATCCTACTACAAACAAATTGAAACCTTCCTATAATAATCTCCCATAATATGATATTCAGCTAGGTCCTTTAAGTCTATTTTCTTTAAGGGAAAACATGAATCTGTTGAAGTGGGTCCAGAGGAGGGCTGCTAAGATGATTAGAGGGATAGAGTACCTCAACTATGAGGAAAGGTTGAGAGAATTGGGGGGTTTGAGTGCAGAGAAGAGATGGCTCTGGGGAGACCTTATCGTGACTTTTCAGCATTTAAAAGGGGCTTAAAGGAAAGACAGGGATAAACACTTTAGTATGGCCTGCTGCAACAGGACAAGGGATAATTTTTTGGGCTAAAATGACAGTAAATTCAGACTAGATATAAGGAAGAATTTTTTAACAATGAAGATGGTAAAACACTGACACTGGTTGCCCAGAGAGGTGGAAGAGGCCCCAACCCTGGAAAGTCAGGCTGGAGAGGGCTCTGAGCAACCTGCTCTAGTTGAAGATGTTCCTGCTCATTTCAGGTGTTGGACTAGATGGTCTTTAAGGATTCCCTCCAACAGAAATTATTCTATGCTTCTGTGCTGGTTTAAAGGTAAACGGGCAGGAGAAATGAACCCAACTCACAAAAAGATTTCAAGTCAGAATTACAATTTAATAAAAAGATCACAGTAAGTACAAGGATACAGAGAAAAAAGTCTGTTTGACCGACAAAACCCAGGTGTATAACCCAACACCCTGGGACACAAACAGAATGGTGTTTGTGTGAGTTCTGAGTACCACCTGGCCCCCTTAAGTACAAAGTAATAAGGAAAGAAGAAACCTGTTGGTGAGGATGATGGTCATGGTCTGGTTGAGAGTGGCAGTAGCAGTCCTGCTGAGGCTCTGGTTCTCCTCTGGATCCAACAAAGGGTGGTCTCAGTCCCAAAACCCCCCAGTTTATATATGCTTAAGGTCAGGTGGGAGTGCCCAGTACCTCCCACAGGGTCAGAGTTTCACAATGGGTGATTTAGTCTCTCAGGTGAATCATGGCATGTTTTTGGAATTCCTGATGGCCCAGTAGCAGACATGACCCCTCAGGCTGGGTGTGAAGATGCTAATGGCCCTCCAGAAAGGTGTTATCACACCTTAGTCATTGGTGTGAAAACAGGAAATATTTCTTATCTCACAGAAGTTCCTAAACACCCACCCTGTAGCCTGAGGAGTCAGATGTGCCCTGGGCAGCTGCTGCAAGTGATCTATTGTCAGCAGTTCATGAGAAATAGCATAGAGGGTGTAGAATACACAGTCCTGGCCACACCCACACAGTGACAAACTAGTCCAGGCCGCTATAACCAGGACAGCTTCTATTATTCCGTCAGAAAGAAAATGAAAGACAGGAAATTATGAATACATGCATATATCAGTATACAAGTAAGCAGAGGCAGACATTGGCAACTGTGATAACGGTGCCCACTTACCTTGAATGGACTTGACTGCTGAAGTCCTGTCCCATAAATGGGCATTGGATACATTCATGCAAGACAATTATATAAGACCTCTTAAGGCTGTGAATTAAACACCTAGACACCAAAAGCAACCAGAAAATCTCTTTCAAGAAGTGAACGACTGAAAAACCTCCCCACCAGACACTGCTAGTTAGAAGTGTGTGTCAGTGCTCAAGCTCACGCAGTGGTAGCAGGTTGTGCTTGTATGGTGCCTGCACAACTCTGGGTTTACCTGGGCCTGTTCCCTTTGGTTGACTTGCAGAGGAAACAACATCCCTGTTACTCAGGGGTGCACTATCCAAAATAACAGGGCTTGTTTTTCTATCCTAAACACTGTTTGGAGGAAAAATGTGGGGAAGGGATTAAAGTGAATTTGATGAGCTTTAAGTCTAGGGGTTTCAAAGCAGTCTGTGTTTGAAGTCTGACAAAAGACCTCACAGTTCATTAGGTTTTTAGAACAGTTAGCAGAGAAAGGTGTAAGAGATGTTTAAAGCTTTTCAAAACAAAACAAAACAAAACAAAGCAAACAAAAAAACACTAAAAAAAAGGCAAAACAAAACACTACAATCTCACTGTATTTTTAATGTTGCCAATGTAGTGAAATATAGAATATTAAATAAATATAATTATACTTTTTTTTATTTTAGATTGTTTTGTTAGTGATTTAAAGCAAGATTTTCATAATTTTCCTGCAAGAAAATTATTAATCAACCAAGTATCATAAAGACTCCAGTCTACACTTGCAGCACAGGGAAAGATATGCTGTGCTCCCTTACAGTCATTTGCATGTGAACAGCTGGTGTGACAGCCCAATGTAACATGCACACAGCTTGAAGTTTACTGGTTGATTTTACTGAAGATGTGGATTGCAGAAACAACCTAAGTCTTCAGGGGAAAAAAAAAAAAAAAAGGTTGGAATTCATTCCAGCTAGGGAAATTAAGAGTTAAGTGAAATCTCTTACTCTCAAAACAATATGAACTTGGGGAGGGAAATATGCATTTAAACACTAGGAAAATGGTGCAATATAGATAACACCTTTTTTTCCTAAGGCAGTTTGTGTAAAACCTTTGAAAGGCAGAAGAGAAATCAATAGAGATGATTACTGGGTGGCAAAGAACTGTCACCGTACTGAAGTAATACTTTTTCTGAAGTTCATGTTTGGTCAAAAACACTTGAAAGATGTAACCTAGTCTTTTAAACCACTTTGCACTATGTGGCACCACTACTTATTATTCTTTATGATTATTATCTGAGAAATGGTGTATCAGAAAGACCTTGAAGTAAGACATCAGCATGGTTAATAGATTCATTGATACAGCAGTTCACTTTATTGAAAGACTCTAAGATGAGATTGTTTTTCTAAAAGCCGTACAAAATCTTCTTACAGATTCAGAACTTGATGCACTCGCATCCGTAAACAGGTGGCCAGGCTACATGTTCCAAATGGCCTTTTCCATGAATTTCTGATTTAAATATATGAGTCCCTAAGGATGTTGTCAAAAAGAACAAGAAAGAAGGCATGTTAAATTAGTATTATCCTTAAAGGATAGGTGAAAGTAGGGTATGAATTTTTTGAGTATATGGGAAGGTTTGGAGAAATTTTGGGAGATAAATGGGAAAACCAAATTCATAAACTGCCAGTTATCTTAGATTCCCCAGATAAGCTTTTTTTGTTTCAAATTATGGACTTTAATATTTTTTTAATCTTCCTGATTTTTTTATTAGCTCATGAAAGAAAAAGGAAACTTAGTACTTCCTTTTTTCTTTTACTCCAGAACTTCATTCTTTTCAAATGTAATCTTGTTAGCTTTCTCTAGCCATAAAAAGAGATAAGCGCAAGAAAAAAAAATAGTTAAAGGCATGCTTTCCTTGCTATAATGCCAGTCAATAACTTCATCCTCATACTATACTAAATGTATCCTTATTTTTTGTACCTTTTTTTACCCCCGGAAAATACCAAGACAGTCTGGAACATATATCTCTAATAAATTGTAGGTGTTGACTTTAATTACCTTAGATGGATTTGTGTAAGTCCTTCTATTTTGATCACACTTATACCTAGATTATCAGTGAACAGAGGAAATCACATTGATTTAAGCCCAGAACTTCAATTTGCAGATGACATGAAAAATTTCTTATCAAAGTTGTCAACCAAGTAGTTCCTGAATGATCAAATTCAAGAGACAAATATGTGTTGAACAGCAATGGTTTAGAATTATGCACTCTAGTACCCTTTTAGCATGGACAGTGTGCACCTATTTGACATGGTAGCCTAGAGTTTATTTAAGAAATTGATCCTGCTCTCTCAGTCACAAATTTGAGACAGAAACACAGAGAAAAATTCTCATGATAAATCCAGTTATGTCCTCGTGTCATTACGCTTAAAATATCTGGAGAATATTTTTTTCTATTTCTTCTTCCTACCATATAATTTATGTGTCAGGTTTCGTCTGTTCCAAAAGCCTGCAGATCTCCTTCCAGGAAAGCTACAGTCAAACTTTGTCTCTCCTTCTTGCAACTGTGCAAGTAAGTTACTTAGGTCTCAATTTTACACACATTGATGCAGATATCCTTCTACTGCCAATGCCAAAGTGAAGAGCAAAAATTGTGACAGCAACTGTATTCAATGCTCTTTGATTTGACCCCTTTATTAAGGCTTAGATTTCTTTCAGTTAATACAGAAAACAACTTCACAGAAGCCATATGAACGTTAATGAATGATTATACTAAATTCAGGAACTCTTAAATGAAAAATATTACTGCAGAGCAAGTATTTATTTATTATTACACTATTTATTATTAATTACATGTTTTACCAGTTAGGCAGGTGGCTAAAACAGCAGCTAAATAGGCTTATTTTGTTATTAATTCATTTTCATGAAGAAAAAATTCATGTTAACTATTGCTTAATTATATTTTATCTATCTCAGGAGATTTATTTTCGAGGTTGGCACCATCTCTGGCAGTGGTGTTATTTGAAAAGTGGTGCATCAGGGAGACCTACCAAAGGAGAAGAAAAGTTAATAGCTATCCTCAGAAACTCTAGGAAAGCATGCATACATTGAAAGAGATGAACAATAAAATGAATCTGCTTTTTAAAGGAGCAAATCATCAGCCAAACAAGGTTCTTACTTAAAAGAGCAATACCCTTTACAGAGGCAATATAATTATTAGGGAAATATCTAATGAGGCATGAGAAATTCAAGAAATTAGTAAAGAAGTTTCATTATTTATTTGGGTTTTTTTTTAAAGTTTAAACTGTGGCATATTTTCCAAATGAATTCTGTGACGTTGTTGCACACCAGATCAGTGATTATTGGGTCAGAATCAGCTTGTGGAGGTGTATCTGTGTGTGTGTGTGTGTGTCAGGGGAGTGACCACAGCAGTCAGAGTCTATAAACAGGCACACATGAGGTTTCCACTGGGCTCTGGTTTGCTCTCCTCGAAGCCATCAGTGTGTGACCTTCCAGTGCTAACTATATTTATCTCTCCTCTTTTTCTCTCTTTATTGTTTCTTCTCTTAATCTCCCTTCCTTTAGTCTTTTCTTCCTCTTGTGGGTAACTTAAAAACCTATTTTCTGTATTTAACTTAAGTTGCAAGTATCTCGCTAGGTTGCATGGAGTTTGTGTTTGCTGGGTGTACCAGAAGTTTCCTACTCTATAGCAATGCTTGCTAGTCCTAGTAGCCTGTTGTAATGCTTTTGTGAACTTTCATGTTACTTCTGTAAAACCCCTTTTGCCAAAATGCCTATATTCTTACCAAAATTAAAAGAATTCTCTTAGAGAAAAATGTGTGGTTTTTCTCCAGACATGAATTCAAGATATCAAAGAATCAAAAGGCTTTGCAAGAGTTTGTGTGGACAAAATCTCTTGAAGTCTAAAATTAAAGTGAACACCTGGTAAAGCTTGGAGCCTCTGGACTGGAATGTAAGAACTGTCATTTTAGTTTTGCAATTTAGTCAAAGTAGACATAAAAGTGGCTGAAGAGCTAAAAATTTTATCTGTTTTCCAGAAATCTAACAGTCCTTCATCATCCTGATTATTAAGTGCAACCTGGAGACTTGTCAGTATCTTTGGGAGAAAAAAATTTTGGACTGGCATTAAAAAAGGGTTTCACCTTTTTTGGTTGAAGCAACCACAAAAACAGAAATCAAGAGGAAAATACCCCAGAAACTTCAGAGAGAACCAGTCAGTAATGTCCAGATATCAGATAAAAAATTAAGTTCATATTTCCATTTTTTATTAATAAAAGGAAGGTTGCTGACCAGTGAGGAAAACGCAAGATAATCCTGAAGAATGATACTGTGGAAAATATCCTATGCCATATAGTTAAAACATCCAAAGAATGTGGAGCGAGGGGGAACAGAGTGAGAAGCTTTCATCCTGGAACTTTGAGAGGACACACAAAGGAAATCCCTTGTCCAGTAGTAAAACTTATTCAGTAAATTTAACAAGTATGGAGGGTCCTTTTCACTAGTGAATTCCAAAGCATATATGTGTATATGTTAATTTTAGCTTCTACCAGCCAATAACAGTGACTTCAGCAATATACAACATTTAGAATACATTGCCGAGACAAAGAATAATTTTTTAGAAAGTGTGAGTAATAAATGAGGGAAAAAACCGATGTTACCTTACCAAAAGTCAGACCCATTTAATAGCTTCTCTCATGTCTGATTTTTTAGGAAACAAAGCAAATTATCTAATTAATTTTTTTACATAGCAGAAAAGCATTTATTATCCTGCATTTAGAGAAAGGCTGTTACCTAAGGAAGACAGATGAGAAAGGAAATGTGAGTAGACTACTAAAGAGAAAATTGTCATGGAAAGTACTGAAAATGGACATATCAGATGCTGGGAGCTAACTAGTGATGTTGCTGGCATATATAGTGGGGTGGCTTTTTATTAATAGTCTTGGCATAAAGAATAAAATATATTGCTGCAATTTTCTAACATCATTAAGTTGAAGGCCTCACAACAGCGAATGATTAGAATAATGCACAGTGAGGGCAAAATATCTTGAGACCACAAGTTCTCAAGAATGAAAATGAAAAATTGACCAGTAGAAGCTAAATTTATTTTGCTGCATGTGGGAGCTTCTCAGTTGGAATAAAGTGAAAGGAGATGAACCAGCATGTATTAACTGATCTCACAAGGACCATACCTCACCTCTGTGATTTTAGAGTATAACAAGTTCTGAGGAGCTGATAGTCCAACTTCTGTGACTACATTAATGGAATTTGAAAAATAAAAGTTGAAAAGAAAAGTAATTCTTGTCTACCATGTACATCAGAGGCATAAACACAAATGTAGTTAGCACTCTAAATCAAGGCCAAATATAGGCACAGGAGTATATAATGATAATAAATACATACGGGAAGGAAACTAGAAAGTGATAAATAGCCATCAGAGCAATAATGTTTCATAATATTAAGTCTAACTATTTTTAAGATAGAATTGGCTAAGTACAATGCAGAGATGCCTGTAATAACTGGCACCTGTGTCAATGACAGAGTATTGTACAGTCAATGATAGAGAAGGACACTTGCAGTCTTGCACTTCTGGGTGTGAGTTGCTGTTTTCAGCATGTCTGAACTAATTTGTAAAGCTATTTTAAAATATAAGGTATTCACATCTCTGCACTGAATCAGATTTACGAAGTACATACAAAATAAAAATCACATTGTGGAATATAAAATTATTTTATTTTGCATTTAATTAATTTTTCAGCAGGCATTAACATGTATGCATTATCATTTTTATGCAGCTAATATTCTGAAGTACTCTGTCAGCTCTGTCAGCTATGTATCATAAATCAAGCTAATTACTTGCAATGTAGGAACATTGAAATGATTTGATTGACAGTCACAGGATGCCATCAGTAATTTAATTTGAAACAATGAGAGAAAAATATTTATAGGATAATAGGAAAAAAGATAGCGTGTTCTAAAAGTTAACATATTAATAAAGATTTTTGCAGTCTTAGATATTGTAGACAGTTGTGAATCTGTCTCGATAGATAGAGAATTGCGATCCTGTAGTTTTAATGCTAACTCAACAAAAGTTAGTGTCAACAGAACTCACGCATATGGTATTTATCAAGTAAGTTTATTTTACTGCATGTGATCATAGATTTTACTTTTACTTAGACTGCCTATAACTCATGTATTCTTCCTTTTCAATTACTGAAGGGAATTTCATAATTCTGTCTTTTAAACAAAGAACAGTTATTGCTCAAATGCCAAAGAATTGCTTTGGCAGCCTTAAAGCAAGTTATAATGGCTGAAGATGTTAATTTGAAAATTTTATTGTGGGAATTTAGGTAATTTCCTGAAATTTATTTTGTGCCATGTGTGAGACCAAAAAGGACACTAAAACTTGCGTTGAATGTCATCAATGGTTAATTGTAGTAAATTTAAAATCTGTGTGCTCAACAACTTTTGCTCTATTGGTCTTTCTAATACATATAACACAAAGGACTGTTAAAATTATTTTTTTTTTAGAATTTCCTCTACATTTTATTCTGTGTTGCATAAGCATGTAATAACACAGATTTTTAGAGGTGAGTGCACTGATGTGAAAAATTAGCTCAAATATTTTGTGGACCAAAATAGCAAGACTTGCATTTGTTGACCATTCATTTATAGAGTAAGCAGGTTCTATCACATCATATTAGACTAGAAGAATATTTTAGCGAATGTATAAAATAATAATAAAAAGACTGAATGTAAATATTTCATGAGGACAGGGGAATGTGGCCAAAATTATGGATCATATATTAGAATTTCCATTTTTGCATACAGTCAGAATTCTTGAGACATGCAGAATGGATGAAATGTAAACTGAAGCTCCAAATGTGAATAGATCCTTCACAGAAATTCATTTGCAGTCACACTTAGGAAATTCACATTCATAGAAAACTTGTGGCACATGAGTAATCTCCTACAGTAACTGAATACATGTGTTAGTTTTCAGTTGTTCCTTTTGCTACCAGAGTCTCTGTTCTTGGTTTGTTCCTGCTGTTTTTAGAAATGGAAACCTTAAGGAAGGTCAGACCTTCAAGAACAGAAACCTGTCAAAGCAGGCCATGTGTGAGACAGACTTAGCAATGTTCTTAACAGTATTTTGGCTCTGAAAATGTGTAAGAGATTATGCAAAGACAGTGCAACAATTTAGAATTTACCTCAAATCTTGTCTTCAGCAATCTGTTCCCAGTCATTGCAGCGCATCACCTTCCCTTGTGTGACTACTTCCAGTGATTAACTCCATCTTAAAATGTTCTCAGTATTTCCCAGGATAGTCAAAGTGGTCCTGTTTGCAGATATTTGGCTTCATGATACTGGACAGTTCCAATATGACATATCAGATATAGCCATAAGATTTATCTTTACTGTAAGAAACAAAATGTTCTCTCTTCTCTATGGTGAGTTAGAAGCTCATGATTGTTCATGTTGCTCTTACCTTTTTTCTCAAGAAAATGAAACACATCTTTCTTCACTATATCATCATTCCTGACTTCTTTCTGTCAGATATTATCATGGGGGGTTTTTCCCCCTTTTTTCTGTTATTCAATTGCCATTTAAATATTTTGTATATGATTCAGCTGCAATTCCATTATAATTGAAGCAATACAAACTTTCTCTGTTGACTTCTAGCAGAATGGTTCTCCATTATTTGCATGATTGTCAAGCCATCCTTCTTTGTTTCTTCATTAAACTATCAGATTTATTATTTTAAATTTCATTCAAAGGGGAATAGACATTCCACCCTGCTGCGATCATCCTGAATACAATACATGAACTCCTGGATCATCATGAATTTATGAAGAATCAAGGTTTCCAAAAGTGGTTTAGAAGCTGTATGTGATTTCAGTAGACAATAATTTCTGTGTACTAATAGAAATCTTTGTGCACCTAATACCTTGTATATAATGATCAGATCCATATGGGATAATGACAGCAGAAAGAGGGAAGCTTTGAACTGAAGAACAAGAAGAATAAAAAATTGGTTGTTCTTAGAATGGAAAAAACACAAGACAAATGCTTTAATGATGACACCCCCCCTCCTCTTTTCTCCTTTAGATTTATTGCTGAGCATGACATAATTTGGCATAGAATATTTCTTTGGTCAGTTTGGGTCAGCTGTCCTGGCTTTGTCCTCTCCCAGCTGCTTTCCCAACCCTTGGCTACTAGCCTTTGTGGAATGAGGGAGAGACTTGATGCTGTGGAAGCAATGCTTTCCAGTAGCCAAAATGCTTGTCTCATCAACACCTTTCTAGCTACAAATACAAAGCATAACACCAGAAGAACAGCCATAGGAAGCTCGATTCCATCTCAGCCATATCCAATACTATCTTCATGCCTTATTCCATACCATTTTCGTCATGCTCAGGTCACACACAATTTAAAACACTTACACGTCCTTTTATATCTAATTCTCTTTACTGAAATCCCTCCTTAGCAACACAGTTTACACTGCATAGTTTAACCACCTTTATATTCAACATACAGATTTTCACATTCCCATTAGGTACTATCCCCTGTCCCTTAAGAGATATTATTATCCCACTCTGTGGGCTTTCTCCGCTCCTTCTAATGTTTATAAAGACAGGCTATGACTTGGGCCCTGTCAGTCAAGATGGGTGATCAGAACAGGAGAGCAGCATCTTTGAACATCAAACACCACTATCACTTTGGTTTGGGTTGTTGTTACACTCACTTGGTTCCTTGTGAAGCTCACTGTTTTGTCAGATCAGGTAATTATTGCTATATTACTGTCTAGAAGGTATAACTCTCATCACAAATTATTCTTCCCCCAATGAGACACATGAGGGTGTCCCCATCCTTATACATTACCCACCAAGTACACCCAGGTTCTTGAGGGAAGAGAATACCACAAATATGTTTGCCTTTTCCCGAGGGAGGAGCAATCTGCACTGCCATTCCCTGTCACTTCCCTGTTTGCACTGTGGGGACCTTACCTCTTCCCACAGTATGTAGGGGTTTTGTTTGGTTAGAACACAATTTTGTATTCTGTTGTAACTGTGGGAGTTGTGGAACTTGACATCTCAAAAATAGGTGTCCTACATATGGCAATGACTGCAGATCCGCAACACAGATGGCCATGCTGCAAACTTATGCAAAGAAATAACATGCCGTCAGAGAAATTGAAACTGCAGCTGAAGAGCCACCTATGTAAACTATGCCCAACGAAAACACTAAAGAAAATAAGAGAAACTCTCTTACCCATAAAGTTAGAAATCCAATGTTCCTGTCAGAAGATACATACAAAAACAGGTATAAACTCAGAAAGGAAGGTGAGGTAGTACAATCAGAACAGCAACAAAAATCCAGAAATACAACCATCAATATTCAGCTTAATTTATCTTTAAAAGAGTTAGCCTAGGGATGTAGTGAATACCTAATTATTTGGAACTGGACAAAGTCCTAGATATTATAATATTTTACTGACATAAGAGAGAAATGGATGATTTAATACATGTTTCCATTTTAATTTTCCATTTCTAACCCCTGTGATTTTATGCCTCCCAAATAACTTTGTTTTTCACTTTGTAGTACAGTATTTGGTGAGAAAACTCTGAAAAGTTCTGTTATTTCTATTAGAAGAGAACAATAAATAATTTCCATTTTTCTACCAGCAAAGGCCTCTGCTGTATTTAGTACTTTACATGCAGAGGGCACGGTCACTGTCTGAAAGACCAAGGCAGATGGGAATAAGGTGTAGTTATACCACCTATGTAAGCTTTTAGTAAGACTGTTTTTTCTTTGCACATAGGCAAAAGGGAAGATTGATGTAAAGAAGACTCAAAAACACCAGATGTGGCAGGTGTGAAAAATGTGACAGGTCTTGAGGGGAAGCCACATGAGGAGCAGCTGAGGCCACTTGGTCTGTTCAGGCTGGAGAAGAGGAGTCTGAGGGAAGACCTCATTTCAGTTACAACTTTCTTGTGAGGGGAAGAGGAGGGGCAGGCACTGATCTCTTCTCTGTGGTGACCAGTGACAGGAACTGAGGGAATGGCCTGAAGTTGTGTCAGGAGAGGTTTAGGTTGGATATTAGAAAAAGGTTCTTCTCCTGGCAGGTGGTTGGGCACTGGGACAGGCTCCCCAGGGCAGTGGTCACAGCATTAAGACTGACACAGTTCAAGAAGTGTTTGGATGATCCTCTCAGGCACAAGGTGTGATTCATGGGAGTGGTTCTGTGCAGGTCTACAGGTGAGACTCAGTGATCCTTGTGGGTCTCTTCCAACTCAGCATGTTGTGTGATTCTGTGATGTGAAAGTCAGGAGCTAAGAACAATCAGTTCAGAGCAGGGGGTTAGAGAACAGACAGCTTGAAACAGGGTTAAAATTTATCACTCTGTGGAGATTTTAAAAGGTCCTGTCTTCCTACAGGGCTTATTATTTATGCCACGATGATAACATCTCCCCCTCAAATGATGATAAAAGGATAGAAAGCAGTATAAAGGATAAAAACAGGAAAAGACTCAGTGTCTTAACCACTGGTCCTTTCCTGTTTTCTGCAGACCTGTGAAATTCATTTTCATTCCTTGGAGGAATATCATCTTCATGCCTTTTTTCCACTTTTTGTATCTAAAATATTTATAATATGGGCAAGGGCTGTGTTACACTATGTATCTGTCTCGTGTGAAGTACAACAGGGTCCAAATTCTGAGCCAAGAGTGCTAGAAAATTTTTATTATTTGAAAAATTCTAACTGTCAATGTGAAAACATGAACAGACTAACTTGCCATCTCAGTTAGTGATGCACAGAAATGCACAGGTAGAGAGAGTGGATGTCTCATGAACTTGAATGACACTGAAACATTACAGGGTCCTTGATGATGGCTGTCTGACCAGCCTCACTATCCAAACGAAAAGGTTAAATGCATTTCCTGCCATGTGGCATCCTACATGAGGGAAAACAAGCAATGTTTCTTCTTTCCACGTTAAAGAAATCAGTAAACAAAATATAGATTTATGCCATTTAATAGCCAATTGGAAAAAGCAATTTAATAATTGTCCCCTTTTCTGAACCCATGAGTCTTGCTTTGTCTGTGCAGTGACATAGCTGCAGTCAGAAGAAAAACAATAAATATCTCTGCTGAACTGAAAAACCAATAGGAGAAAAAAATATGGACTGGAACCTTTTCATGCTAGAAAATATTGAACCTGTTTTTTCACCTTTTGAGTGAGCGTTTTTGTACAAAAAGTACCATTGATGGCACAGCATTCTTCCATGATCCTGAATAAGATTAACAGTATAAGTTATGTAGCACCCATTACTGTTAAGGGTTTGTGTTCAGAGAGTATCTATTATATTGGGTTCCTCCACCTCTTTGTGGAATCCAAAGTAGATTCTGATGGGACAGAAGGAGCGAGCACATGCATACACAAATGCAAAAATCTAGACAAACAGAAAATCTGAAATTAAGATTACTAAATATAGATGCCTCTGGTTCTGACACCACCTAAGGAGAGAATTTCATAATTGATGTTTTTGTTTAGGCCTCTTAGTACTACCTGTGGTCCTTTATTGGTTCCCAACTCTAAGTGCAGGCTTTCAGCAGGTGCTTTTTCTGGAACACAATGGAAAAAGAAGCACTATACATCGTGCAATGCCATGTGCGAGACTGAGACATGATGTGGCAATTTTCAATATGTTACATTTTTTGAAGAAACATGAAAAAGGACATATTAGATATTAGTAGACCATAAAAATATACTACAGTAAAATATATGTATACTTTAGAGGTACAAATATTCTCCATCTCACCTATCTTTAAATATCTGAAGTTATATCAGAGAATCACAGAATATGCTGAGTTGGAAGGGACCACAAGGATCACCGAGTCCAACTCAGCCCTGCACAGAACCATCCTCAAGAGTCATACCATGTGCCTGAGAGTATTGTCCAAATTCTCGAACTCTGTCAGACTTGGTGCTGTGACCACTGTCCAGGTGAGCCTGTTCCAGCACTCAAGCACCCTCTGGGTGAAGAATCTTTTTCTAATATTCAAATATGACTAGATTTATCCTTTCTCCTTTTTTAGTCAACAGAGAACAACAAAGGAATCTAGAAGGTCCAACTTGGTTCATGTTAGTTATGTATTTTGGGTTAAAATTAATCACCTTCTACAACTGTCTTTTTCCTGCCTATGATTTGAAGTGTTGCCAACTCAGACTTAAGCAATTCAAAGTTAAAAATATCAGTTTGGGCAGAAAAATCCAACCCTATAGGTCAGCCTGATGAATGCCCCCAAATGACATTTACTAATTGTTAAAAATATTTTCAAGATTCTTATTCTTAGCCAGCAGAACTAGTTTTCAAAATGCTCACATAGATATAGTTTCAATTACATACATATTGTTTATTGTAGGATGCAATTTTGTTTTATTGCCAGCAGTAACAGAAAAATTATTTCATCTGTGTCACTGTAGAGCAGCAGTGTCATCTGAAATCTAGTGACCTATTAAATACAGGTATTTGCATGGGGGTTGTCTGCCCCCCTATCCATATACACACTTTCCTGACTGTGTACCTTATATGAAAACATTAAATATCATAGTGTTTTCTGTTGCTTTTCATTTGTAAATAAGCCTTGTATTATTAACAAAGGTTCTGATTTTCTATTTTGTAGCCTTTTCTTAGTTCTCTGGTGCATTACACTGCAGAAGTGTTTGGTATACTCTCTGTATCCAGAAAATGGCAACAAGGAAGGAAATGGAGAATGTTAATAGATATTGTTTCCAAGGAAACAAAGCACCAGAGAATATAAGAAAGTCGAGAAGGATGTAATTTTTTTCCTCCAAGAAAACAAGGGAATAGAGGAAATGGAGAAGCTAATGAAATAATGAATTAGGTAAATAACCACACACTTAAATAATTACTGTATCAAAATTCTTGAAATACTCTCACATAGATGGTTTTGCCTTATTTTCAACCACTGCCTTAACTTCATCTTCTTGTTCTTCTTCCACAGTGCTTCATACCTTGAAAAGAGAAATGCCGTTCACTGCTTATGATGTAATGCTTAGCAATAAATACTTTTGGTTCAAGCCTGAATAAGAAGGAGTTCCAGTATATTTAATGGGACATTGTAGGGTGGTGGGGAGAGTGGGGTGGGGGGAGTGGGGTGGGGAGAGTAAGGGAAGAAAAAGTAAAGTCTATTACATTTTCCAGATATCCCTGTTTCAAACAGTATCAAAAAAATATTTTCACCTACATAAATAGGTTGATATCAAGATTAACACAGGTTTTGACATTTTACTATCAAAAAAGATATCCTATTATGTAATCTTAATACCCAGGAGTTTGGAGCTTAACAATTTTAACAATCAGGTTTCTGGATTTTGGACCAACAGTCAGGTGTAACATTAGGAACTTGAGCTGGCTTGAGGTATATATTTAAGACAATGACCTGCTCCAACTCCCAAAGAAAGCAGAGGGGTCTGAGATGAATTGTGAGATATCAGTTAAAGAAATGAGAAAATGGCCACATTTAAAGACATAAGCTAATTTGGAGATATATAAGAAACTTCTGAGTGAAAAAGGGGAGCAATAGTAGGTAATAGGCATGTCTAGGCTGCACTCTCAATTTTTATGTGTTGTTTGCAAATAATTTGACAAAATCAAGTCTGAGGTGAATGACTGAGCAGCAGATTAGATTTGACCTTTATAACTATAATTGAATTTTTGACAGAAAGGTAAGTGACAATTTTTTTCTCCAGCCAACCTAAGGTTGGCTGAACAGTAATTTAAAAAGTTTTTCTATCACACTCACACACACACAAAAATCAGCTGAACTGTATTATTTAAAGGAAGTTTAAGTCAGAAACAAGTTACCCCTTGAGACATTTATTTTTTTTATTAATTTGTCACATGGCAAAGGGGTTTTTTGTGTGGTACAGTCCTGCTGGCAAAGTGAACGGCACAGAAGGTGGCAGAAGAAAGGTTTCAAAGATATATGATGAAAGTGGAATGGCAAATGAGAGGTCATGTAGCTTCCCCTTTCCCACTCCACCCCAGAACAGAAATGTTGTGGAAGAGAAAATAGTGATGGAGACTTTCTGAGATGCTGAACTACAGCTACCACATGAAAAAGTGAAGAATCTGGCCATGGTGAGACAATGAATTGTGCCTGTCTCCAAGATATTTCCACATTAACATTATGAAGCCAATCCCCCAGTTGGTCACATCTAGGTCACCTTCGTTCACATTGCTGTGTGTAGATTATTAATATAGTAACAGCAGATGATAACATTCTCTGTCTTTTTTCAAACTTACTGAGAAAGACTATATGCTTACACCTATTTCTTCATTTATATAGCTCATATTACATAAAGTTACTGCACAGAAAGTTGACATTTTTTCATTAAGGTTATGCAACAGAAGCTGTTAACTGGGATTCTTTCTTTGCCTAATTTTAAAATTAAAGGAATAGTTTTACTTTGTTAGTCTTGGATACATGGAAGTGATAAGGTCTGTCTCTCCATATCACTGGGTTTTGCATGAGCTAAGTTTTAGTAACCCCTTCCATTTCAAAAAATAGGTTAATTTCATACTTTGGGTCAACAATCCCCCATGGTTCCCATTTTTAAAAAAAAAATCTTAAAGTTGATAGAGGTAGGCAAGATGAAATAAAGCACACCTTGGGACAACAGAGAAGAAGAAATATACATTTATTCTATATTCTTCTAGATAAATTTGTAATGTGTAAGTTGTGCTAATTTATAATGCCTATGTGCATGTAATGTATCTTAGCTTAAAACACATCAGAATCAAAGAGAAAAATGGGAAGAAAACATTTTATGTTATTATCAGGCCATGTATCCAGCAATGACTCTTACATACCTTTATCAACATACTTATTTTGATGAATAAATTTATCTGGACTCTATAGAAGAAATTGTCTGAGAAAGCATGTTGAGTTTTGAAGAATTAATTTGGAAGCAATTACCAAAGTGTTAAATACTGAATAGCTGAAACCCAGTGAAAAGATGAATGTAGATTGTTTTATGAGAGATTCAATAGAGTCAGTATGCATGCTCCAGAAGTTTTACATTAGGAAATGTTATAATGTTCTACCTTCAAATGGGAACTTTTTCAATTTCTCAAAGTACATGGGATTTATTATGTCTATATATACACTATAAGTGCAAAGGTGGTGATAATATTTTTCTTATATAAGGAAACTGATGTATGCTATAAAGACTTGGAAAGATTATGTTAAAGGTGACTTTCAAATTAAAATTTAATTCAATTTTTTAAAAGTTTTTATGAGTTTATTTCCATTAAAATGCATAGTGGAATTTAGTAAAACCAATAATGAAAAAAAATTTCAAATTATATGTCAAATGGTTGAGGATATTAGGAAAAAAATATATTTTATTTAAAAAAATAATGCAAAGACAACTTCTTCTGTGAAGCATTGCTCTTTCACCCTCTTTCTTTTAATCTTATGCAGCAACTCTCTTTTTCTATCCAAATTATCTTTATTTTGTCAATGTTGTCTTCTTTTTCTCATAATATCAAAAAATTGTGTTTTCAAATAATGTCAGCTACCAGGTTAATCACCTGACTAAAATATTCGCATCTTCTTTTTTTCCTCATGACCCATTCTGCTCAGGGTTACTGACTTTTGATTATATTTTCAAATTCTTAAATAAAAGTCTGTGGAGAGTCAATTTAAAAACAAAAATAAGTGAATATCCAAAATAGCTGCAAGTTATTTAGGGTGATATTAGAGCATCGACTTAACTGTTTTCTTCTTATTTAGGCAAGAATACAAACTCTGACTTAGAAAGCTTGCTAGACATGATTGTATTTTAGTGTTATTCCTGAAATAGAGTATTTGATTTAGTTCTCTAGTAATGAGAAAAATATCTTTCCAAAGGCTGTCATATTTGTATAGTGTGCAGACTCACATTTCAAAGTGCATTGTTCAGCCTAAAAGGTGCAGCAGGTGGATTTAAAACAGAAATGGATTTAAAACTAATGGTCACAGATGCTCATCTAATGAAGGAAACTCAGTTTGCACTTCAGAGTGTACTGATTGCCCTGCACTCTCATGGAAATGTGTGAGACAACTACAGAGAGCCCTGGGAGTGTTGCTGGGTCTTCCACAGAAAGAAATATGTGATGTGCAGTGTTTTTTTCTGATGTTGTAACCTTTCTTCTTCATGGTAAATATTTATTGTTCTGTGGGAAAATGAGAGGAAAAGAGTACTGGTTTAGCAGAAGGCAATGTTGGTTCTTGCTTCCCAGGGGTATTCAGGAGAATTGGGCTGGTATTTTTGAAGTGGGTGGGTTTCATGAGAAAAACTGGAGCAAAGACTTCAGGTTTACACAAATATTCAGAGTTAATGTGGTTAAATTTACACAAGCAATTAAAATATTTGGGGGAAGAAAAAGAGTTTCTTAATTCAAACTGAATATTTAAGATCTGTATTTAAATCTTGTAATAACAAGCACATAGACAAAACAGAGATTGACAGGTATTTACAGACATATGCAGATGTTGTGTATTATTAATTAATTTCCAAAATAAGCAAATAAAATTTTTTTTAAACTTAAATTTCTGTGCAGAATATTCTGATCAGAGTTCACCAGAAGAAATTCAAATTCAGTGGATTTTGACATCTTTTCTTCTAAAATAATTGTAGTGTTAACAAACAAATCCATAAGACTGAACACTGTGAAGTAAGCAATATATGAAATCAGTTCTTGTCAATCGATTCACCAAAGAATTTAAATTGGAAAACCTTTGGATTAAAGCTTTGTAAACCCCAGATAAGCAGCACAGTTTGATAACTGGACTTCATATTCAACGGTTTACTAGCCAGCCTTAACAAATCAATTTCACGAAACTTTTGTAGAAAGAGGGGCTCAGCTATTTGGAGTATTTAAATACTTAAATTTAAATAATTATTTAAATAAAACCCAATGCTTCACTTTTAATAACTTGATGCTTTCAAGTATTGACGTGTAGATTGAATTTAAATAATCCAGCGGTAAACGTCTGCAAAATTCTGGGCCTTCCCTACATTGCTATACATGAATAAGCATATACTGAAAGGAAATGGAGCTCATTCAAGTGGGACTGATGTTTACTAGTGCCACAAAAGTCTTTCCGAATTTCTGATGTAAGATGGTTTCATTTGTGTGAATAGTATGGTAAGCTTCCAAAATACTTGCAGAACCTCAAACTGTTCTATTTGCAATAACATTCTCAAGTTTTCTACATTTGAGCAGGAATAAAACAGATAGAAACAAACCCGGTTTATACATTTTCCATTTTTATAAATAGTCATTATATTCTATCTTTTTGGAATTAATTTTTAAATCTTCTATCTAAATTGCTTTCCATAATAAGGTACCACAAACATACCTTGTAATCCTAACAAATGCTTGCATGAGAAATATTTTGATTATCATCAGGTGTTTCAATGCGGGAAATATTATTTTGAGTCTTACTCTTCTGTCAGAAAACTTTGAGATTGGACAAAACAATGACTTTCATATACTTAAGTTCACAGTATATACAGTTTAGATGGTTATATGTTCTCTTCACCTATTCTTTGAATATCCACATTGATCTGGTTTTTTCCCCCCTTCCAACTGTTCATTGTTCATTGTTAAGAAAGTGTTGTTTCAGAATAAAGTTTTGTGGTGAACCCAAGTAAAATTGTAACAATTAGGAACTGTGAAAGTCCTCTTCTCAGTGCATAATTTTTCTGTTGATTTGAGCTATGGCAGATTAGGTCCTCTCACTGATTTCAGCATGACTAGAAATGCACCATGATTTGGGTAAAGTTAATGAACCCAAACCAAATTAGAATGAGACTATCCTGTGCTTTTCTGAATTTATTCTGTGTTGTGTAATGTTCCTTATAATTACTACTGCATCATCTTTCTCCATTTTAACACATTTTCTGAACAGAATATATTATGGTAAGATATTGTAAATAATGAACTTACTCAATTATTGACAGACATTGAACACAGAACCACTGAATGGTTTGTGTTGGAAGAGTCATTTAAAGATTGCCTGTCCAACAAAACCTGTCACTAGATCATGTTCATGATTAATCTGACCTTGAACTCTTTCAATAAACGGTCATCCACAACTTCTCTAGGCAATCTGTTCCAGTGTCTCACCAGCCTTATCATAAAGAATTTCTTCCTTATTTCTAATCTAAATCTAAAGTCTTTCAGTTTAAAACCATTGTGCCTTGCCCTGTCCTGACAGGACTTGGTAAAAATTATCTCTCCATCTCTCTTTTAAGTACTGAAAGTCCATAAGAAGGTTCCCTTGGAGTCTTTCTTTCTCCAGGCTAAACCACCTCCTCCCTCTTAGCCTTTTTCAGAGGAGATGTGCTGGACTGCTGACCATTTTCATAGACCTGTTATAAAAGGCTGAAGCTCTACATGTGCTGGGTATGCCAGAACCAGATGAGGTGTTCCAAGTGAGGTCTCATGACACTTACTCGGTTAAAATGGTTAATAAGCCAATAATTTTGGTTCTGGTGTAAAAGAATACAATAAAATATTCTTCAGAAATTCTGACTTGTGGCTGGATTTTACATTACCACTGAGTATATATGGCTTTTTCTACATTATCTGACAGAAAGTTCCCTATCTGTGTGGAGCGCAAGAAAGCACACAGTCTTTTTCCTCAAAAACTGCCATGCATATAGTTTTCAGTAAGAGGAAGCTAAGTATTCAAACGAAAAGGTATTTCCACAGAAACAAGCCCTCTCTTTCCTCCAACATTTGCCCCATACTCAAAATAAATAGATTTATGGATCTAGAAAAAACCTCATTTGCTTCTGTTCATCACATAACTTAAAGTATTTGAAATGCTGGAGGCTGAAAATACTGTTTTTGGATATAGGGGCTAGAGAGAGGTGCTGAGTGGCTGAATATGAGTGATACTGGCCAGAGCACCTGGTGTGTCTTAGAACTGAAAAAATATAGCACATCTTCCCAAGGCAATCAGTAGTAAAATCAGCTGTGGTATGATATGCAAGTGTACAGAGTGAAAAAGGTGGAGGTGGATGGGGTTTCCCTGCTCTACTGACTCAGGGAAAGTTTGTTAGAGAGCTCTCAGCCCTCTTGGAAGAAAGTAAGGAAAGCATTCACTTCTTTTTATTTACACTCCTGTTTAAAAAAATTCCTCATTCTATTCCTGGCATAAGTTTTTGTGATAACTCTAATGGAAAAAAGATGTTGCCCCTCTCATCTTTTATCCAGTTAATTTAGACGACATCTCATAGTACTATAAAGATGACTGGGATGGGGATACAAGCAAGCGTGATTATTGTTTAAAAAGTCATCGTTTTTGATTTGGAAAAAAAGCACAAATCCTTTCCTGTTAGTCATAATAGAGGAGACCAAAAATGTTTAAAACTCATATGTCAATGTCTGAAACGCAGCATTTTCCATAAAACAGTTTTCTATCACTTGATATGCCGCCCAAAGAAGAGCAGATGCGCTAAAGATTTCTTCCTTTGAATAAAAGAGAAAGCTTGAGGGCTGGGGGAGATGTAAGGAAGAGGGTAAGTGACCTAGCAGAATCTGACTTTAATCTTTTTAGAAGTGCTTGAAAAAATTCTACAATAGTTTCTTAGTATCATAGAGACACATTAATTTCTCCCCTATAGAAAGCTTAACAGCAACTCTTACTGAACATTCGATGTTGAAACAGCAGCTGAGGCTGAAAACCTCCCTGTACCTTTTTCTCTGCAAATGCAAGTACTGACTATTATAGAACAAATAGCTAGTCAGTTAAAAGAATCTTTTTAAAGAAAATAAGAGCACCATTTTTTAAAAACTCTGTAATTAATGTAGTACCATCACATCTGGATATACTAATTAATTTCATTTTCATTGGAAATTATTTTAATACCATATTAATATTACTGCATTAAATTATTACAACTAAGGTATAAATCCATATGTGAATGGGTATGTATCCTTGGCTCAATTTGGCAATTCACACTGCACACCTTTCCTCTACAGTAGGCCCCAGAGGTACTAAGGTTGCTCATTTTAAATATAGGTCAGTGTGGTAGCAAGAGTGTTTCTCCAAAGAGAATATTCTCTGATATTTACATCAAGATACTCCTCTAAAGAGAAATTTTGGTTCTGTAATTTTGTCTTCTGGAATGAATTTTGATCTAGGTTATTAAAATACAATTTTCTAAAATTCAGTCTTAGCCATTTAATGACTGCTATCTGGCTGCCAACAGAGTGAAGGAAGACTCACTCTTCCAGCTACTACATTTTGCACCTTTACACAGAATCACTTTATGGCCCCAGCACAGCAAAAGTAGCCACTTTCCTGAACACAGTGTGTACCTAAGCCATAACCAACCTCACTGGCTTTTGGAAAATTGCTGCTTTTGGAAAATTTTTATATGTATGTTTTTGGTAAGGAGGCCTAGCTCGTGGTTTGTGGAAGGGGTTGGTTCAGCTGCAGAGCTCCTTCTGCATTCTCAAAAAGGCCAAAAATTGTGGTTCTTACAAGCAGGTTTCAGCACAGCTGAGAGGGATTTTCTAAATTCTGCATGTACATAAATGAACTTAAGTGCTTTTCAGAAAGTACGTTAATTTATGTTTAAAATCTAACTGGAATCAACCAAAGAAATAACATGATTTAGATCCTTCTAAATATCTCAGAAGCTGCTGCATAAGTATTCTGCCTCTCTACCCCACATCCCACTTCTTCCTTTTTCATATGAAAGCGAGTTTTTAGAGTACTAGTTTTGGCTAATTTATGTTGCCAATTGATACAATATTGGCACCTGTTTGATTGGCACCATATCTCATTTCCTGCTGTTCTGCGATAACTGCCTACAATGTTGTTTATATGGCGCATTGGTTAGTGCTCTTCAGCTGTCTGATGTGGTGACTGCTACGCTTGAAGTAACTAGAGCAGAAATTTAGTAAAAGTTCAATACAGAGCTGAGCAATTTAAAGCCAAATTGCACTGTAAGCTAAAAGAGTGTAAGCTCTCTTTGTGTGCAACTCAGGCTGCCTACTTTGAAGTAGAATCCTATCAAGAAAAGCCCTCAAGGCCTTGTCAACAGAGTAGATTGACTGTGGTCTGGTAGATTATTCAAAGGTCATTATTTTGGAAGGATTTTTTGACAGAATTCACACTGCCTTTTTGAGATACATGCATTTTTAAATAATTACTATTGCATGTGTTAAAACAAAACAGGTCTTTTGTACTGAAATTTTGAAGGTTTTAATTTTCATTGTCAGTTATGTGAATTTGCACTGGGATTAAGAGGATATTGTACACCACTGTGCTGAATCCCATAAACTGCAATGGGCAGAACACAGCTTGCTTGCAGAACAGACAGGATGGACCGACTGACAGACTGCCTGCAGGTTTTTAAAACAAACCCAACCCTTTACAAGACTCAAGAAAAGAAAAAATCCTGCAATATTAATATGAAATTAGAGACAGTAAAAAGGCATGATATAGTAATTTATTACTTCTGGAATTGGGCAATGAGGGTGTTCCTTGTTATAAGAGAAATTAGTGGTGTTTGATGTTCTTTTCTCCACAGTTTTTTTTAGTTGTTAATTGGTGTAAACAGGCTTATTTGTCTTTTTACTTTGACAAAAGGTGGAACAAATCCCAAGCCAAGAGAAGTACCTACCAAGAGAAAGTTCTACAGTTATTACTAATCATCAGAGAGCCCAGGCACAAAAGTAGTTAAGAGTTTATCTGTCAACACTGAGCTCTGCCTTTCCCTCAGCAGTGTGTTCCTCAGGCATCGTTTTTGAGAAAAACCCCACCCTAGAATTCCAAGGACATCCCAACTCAAAATTTACAAGTCACTTCAAACAGGACAAGGAGCTTTTGTTCAGTTGTTCTGCAATGTAAAAAATATTTTCAAAGAGATACCATTATAACCATGGACTGCATTATAGTTTTCTCCAGTGTTCTCCATGCAGAAAATATAAAGTAATTAATTGAAACAATATTTTTAATAACTGTCTGCTAAAAGCCAACCCTTCAGTGTATTCTGGGCAAGGATTTCCATGGTTGTCTTTCCAGGAAGACTTCATGACGAGTTATTATGTGAATAATACACGAAATGTTTTTATTGCCCTGTCATAAGTTAGCATACTACCAAGAATACCTCTTTCCACTCTCTTAAAACATGGTGCTTTCAGTGGCATTTTCTGTGACATCCTTTCAGAAAACTGTCTCTCTTATCATCACACCACAATTGATTTATAAATATGATATCACAATTGAATTAAAAATATGCAGCATTTTTACTTAAAAAAAGTGTGAGTTTTGTACATAGCATTACGCGATGGAATTAAAGAACAGTGCAATGGTTATATTTGTGCCTTAGTTATACAAGGATCTCCTGGGATGTGGTACTGATCTCCCTCTAGAGATTAAGCTGTCTCTAAATGAAATGCCTATTTACAACCAGTCTAAATATGAACAATTCAGATATTACTAAAAACTCTAAGAGGGACTTTGGCAAATTGACGAAATGTAATTGCAAAGAAACCTGTAAGAAATTATGTCATGCCTTGAAAGCAAAACACTGGAAAGCACCACACTCAGTATAAAATACTGACTGAACAAAAAATTTTGTGTTCCCAGATGTTGTACACAATTTCAATCTTTTTAAAGCAAAGCCAAACAAACTGCCTTGTTGTGCATACTCCAGCTTTTCTTTCAAGACTGACCATTTCTATAGGAAACAGTGGGAGCATCACCTTAGAATAATGGTACTTTTAATGTGAGAATAAAGGCTCCTCCATTGAAAACAAGATACTGAAATTCTGTGTTATCCATTAAAATTAATGCATTTTCATGAACCATTTAAATAAGTACTGCAGTGAAAAACACTGCTTCTGGCTAATTGGATATAAATGGAAAACTGGTAGAAAGCTTGATACATTGTTTTGAAGATGTTAGCATTTTTAATATGACTGAAAAAATATAATTATGCTAATGCAGCAAACCCTAAAACAGCTTTGACTGTTTCTTTTGTCATGTATTCAATGTAAGTTATATTACTCAAATCCCACTCCACATGAGGAGGATGTAAAAATAGCACAACCTTATTTGTAAGTAGATCATTGTTCCATTTAAATTTCAATGTCTGAGACTTTGAAACACTTGCCATAGTCTAGTAGCCTCTATAATTTTAGCCAAATACATTGTCCTGGTTATAGTGACCAGGACCAGTTTGTCACTGTGTGGGTGTGCCTAAGACTGTGTATTCTACACCCTCTATG
>JAWWEU010000081.1:126865085-126878840 GCA_035583155.1 Acropternis orthonyx | reverse complement strand
ATAGGTTTCTGGAGAATGCATATTCCAGGATACAGCCAAATTGTGAGCCCTCTCTACTTAGTGACTCTTAAGAAGAATGAGTTCCATTGGGACCCTGAACAGTAGCAAGCTTTTAAACAGATCAAACAAGAGATTGCACATGCTGTGGCCCTTGGACCAGTCAGGACGGGACCTGACATGGAGAATGTACTTTATACCACAGCTGGAGATAATGGTCCCTCCTGGAGCCTCTGGCAAAAGGTACCTGGTGAGGCCAGAGGCCGACCACTTTTTCCCTCACTTCTTTTAACTGAAACTCTGCCACATTGGGAAGTGGTTGGCATTTTGCCAAGAGTCAAACCAAAACAATAACAATCACAAATTGAAATGCCCTATTTGAACTGCTAAATGAAAGTACTGATGGACAGCCTCTCAAGGCCCTGAAAGTGAAGTACAGGTGCACAGAAAGCTGCAGGGCTGTACGTGGTTGGTATACAGAGAGAATACACTTGAGTCTGCTCTGGGAGTAGTAGACTGACAGGATATTCCCCTGAGGTGTGTAATGGTGAGACAGCTCTCCCTGGAGACTGCTGTCTCAGAAATTGTAAGTAACATAGCAGTGCAGCTGTCACGTAACTGAGGCAATGGCTTTCCGGGCAGGAGGCATCTCTTGGAACACAGCTCCTGCAATTTATTTTTGTCAGCCAAATTACGCTAGAGTGTTGAGCTGCTGGAGTCTGTCCCAGGCTGAACAAACATGAATGAAAGGTATGAGCACTGCAGTCACAAAAGATTTTAAAGTAATATGATATAACACTGCAATTTCTTAAGTCTTGAAGTTTCAAAGGAAACATCCCAAGAAGTCAGGCTAAACACAGTTCTTTATGTGTGCACAAAGATAAATCTTAAGACAGGGATCCCTAAAAGCCAGTTTGTTAATGGGAAAGATGCATAAATCAATTAGCATGAAATGCCATATAAAAAGACAAGGCCCAAGTCTCCCTCTCCCTAGAAGAGAAGTACCTTATTGTGAACTGGAAGGAGACACCTGTCTCTGCATGCGTTTGTCTGCAAAAAAAAAGGCTTCTTATGGAGCTTTGCAGTTAAGAAAACTTTAAGTCATGCTCTCCTCATAAGCTTCTGCAGTAAGAGGAGACTGTGTTATCATGGTTTGTAATTCCTACTTGCCCACTAGGAATAAGGACAACACTGAGTACCTACAACCACAGCTCTTATTTCCAGGTGAGTGCTCCGATCACAGGATGGCCTCACACAGTGCTCTTTTGTTTGTTGTTATTGAAATTATCTCACTACACAGACAACATTCAATATTCATTAAGCCAGATAAAAGTGAATAAAAGGAAGAAATGTGTATCTGTGGGGATGAAGCTTATACTCCAGTCCCCACTTCAGTAAGTATCTAAAAATTTCATGTCAAATGAAATAGGCATACTTGAAGAAATGGAAAGAGCTATGGTGAAAATGCCTTGTATCTTGGATACTCACCAAGAAGGTAAGTGGAGATTTAAGTTCTTTTCAGCAGAATGAAAAATTAAAATTGGACCTCATATGTTCAAGGTGACTGGTTTAACTGAAAAGTGTCTTCTTAAATATGGTGATTCATTTTACTTACCCTTCTGATGCTTTGTGTCAGACCTAGAAAGGCTATGTGGAATTTGAAAAGTACTGTTAGGGGGAACAGAAAATTGAAAGCCAGAAGTGGTGAAAATTTAAGCAGGTTAAATTTAAACTTTGGTGGTAGTATATATTTGATGACATGGAAGGTTTCAGCATAGCTGATGCATTGTTTCAGAAAGACTTAATATGAATAGTACTTCTGTTAGAACTCTGGGTATTCAATATAATCCATAGAGGGACTTTCCTATTTTTTTTTCTTTCAGTTTGAACTATGTCTTTAAAAAAAAAAAAAAGAAAAAAACCCAGCAGATGACAAGATTTTGGTCAAAGGTTATCAAGAGCTGCACACATAGATATTTGCTAGATGGCTTTAGTTTCTAAATTCCAGATGTTTTGTATTTTAAAGGATTTAGAACTGATTCTAAAGAGACATCAAAGAAAACTTAAGATGGTAGCATTTTCAGTTGCAGGAAATTGTAAAGTAAGACACTAAACAGGTACTGTGTAGGTATAATGCCAGAAGAAAAAAGGGAATGTATGCATGTATCTAGTAACTCAAATGTCAGCTCCAAACAACTTAAAAAATCCAGGACCCAGACTTGTGATTCTGTTTGCTGTACTTATTTATTGATATTTTTTTATTGCTTATTGTTCTTCACAGTGCTTGTTTCTCCTTATAAAAGCATTAATAATTTTATTATGTAATCGTGGGGGAGCTTAGCCCTCAGCCATGACTGAATAGAGTGGATTATTTAGGCCTTAAATTTTTAGTCTGTCTTCTCTTCCCAGTGACTCTTCACACCACTAAATACTGCTGCTTCATCAGTTCTTTCACACAGAAACATCAGTGTACACTCAAATATATTCCATGTATCTCTCTAATTACTAATTCTGACACAGAAAATATTCAGCCTAGAGGGCTGTTTCAAAATTTTTGGGAAGAGCTACAAGCAAGAATTATAAATAGCCAGAAAACTACACCACAGCTGAAGATTCATGTCTTAGATTGGGAAATGTTCAAAAGTTTTGGCTAAACAATTAAGTAAGGAATAATGTCTTAGAAAGGATATGGTTTATACAGGCAAGACAAATAAGTTAGTCCAATCACACAAACAAGCTTTTCTTTTTTCTTTTTTTTCCTAATCTGTATGGCACAAAGAGTTTCATTTGTACACAAACTTCATGAATTATGAAGTAAACATCGACAATCTCTCACCAGCACTTCTCAAAGAAAACAAAAGACATTGCTAGCAAGACTTAGCCTTGAGTCACTCAAAACAGCTTTGCTCCCAGCTCTCATCTGCTCCCAAACAAGAAAGTAATTTGCTTTTGCTCTCTCCAGATATCCTGCTGGTGAAATTCCCTTCTGTCAGACACAATGTCAATGAGTAGGTAGGAGATAGTTACTCTTTCTCACAACCTAAAGCACTAACTTCACATTCTAATTTAAGAATTATTAAAGGAATAAAAGTTTTTTTAGAGACCAACTCAAAAGAAACTCTGAATTATCATTCCTTCACCCAAAACATCTGCATTCATAATAGAAGAAGGTCAGTGCCCACACCTGCTAGCTGTAAATGCTTCCTCTTACTAAAGTGAAACAGAACCCCTGTGAAGGAAAGGAGTCATAATCCCGTCATGGTCTCCTGTAGATGATTAACACAAGGCAGGGTCTTGCAGGCAATTCTCCCTTCATGAATGCTTTCATGAAGTTCAACATCAGACTTTGACTCCACAAGCACTTTGGTGTTTAGTGCACATTTACCAGGACACTAACATTTATTGAATGAGGCTACCTAAACAGACTTAAAATTCAGCATGCACATTGTGAGGATTACTGACTAACACTGTTTAAGGCAGAGCTTCCCTAGAGAGAGACATGTGCTCTGAGGAAATGCAAGTGACATGTGAAGCTGAAAAGCACCTTATTTCTTGATGTTATGCACTGTTCTAACATCCAATGTATTTTGAACATTTTCTTGTTTACATTAAAATAAGACCAACTTAAGGAGTGTGTACAAAACTGACAATAGGGCAAGCTTTTTTCCAGGATGAGATTTGAAATAACAGAATTAGAACTCACTGGTATTGCCCCAAAGACACCACCAGCACTGCCTGCCCCTGCCCAGTCCCCTGAGCTTCCCCTTCCACTCAAGGCCCAGTATTCCATGTCAGCCCCCCAGGGCCATCTGTTCCTGCCCCAGTGATGCTGCTACAAGGCCAGTCTCTATCTCCCCACAGCCTGGCCCTCCTCTGAGTCAGACTCACCTGCAGGACCACATCCCATCCCTGCCTTGGCCTCTCCCTCTCTCTATGGAAGTGCCCAAAGCACAGGGATAGGGCTGCCCCAGCAGCTCCCTGGCTGCCTTGCTCCTGGCTGGGGTGGTAGAAAATGACAGCCTACCAATCCCTTCCCTGCCATCCCCACTGGGAGCCCCCAGTGCTCCTGGACTCCCTGGCAGTCACAGTCCTATGTGTTGCAGTGACACCACCACCTTGATCGAAATATTGGTAGTCTAATTAAATATCAAAACTAAAATCTTCTGAAAAGTCTTTGCAATCCTCTACTGCTGCCTCTTCAGATCAGCTATGGTCAGTTCACCTGCACAGGGTTCACACATGGAGAAATGGGGCGACAGCAAATTATTGAAAAATATATTTTTAGATAAAAATGAGACAGAGGAGCCACTTCATGTACTAACTAAAGTGGGAGTTATATAGACAAAACTGCATGTCTCTCCTCCTGGCTGTGGAGCTACCTTCAGTTTCCATAGGGCTCAGTTCTAGGACCAAGAAACTTTTATAGAAGACAGCATCTTGCTCACACCTGCAAGTAAACAAGTCAATTTTACAAATGGGTAAAAGTCCAGGACTTTTAGACAGTCCAGCATTGGGACAGGTTTCAACATTGGCATCAACTGTTTCTCAGGAAGGTTTCATTCTGCTCACTTCAATCAAGATATAGGTCCATATATTAAAACCAAATACAGAAATCCATCTGCTCTCCCACATATCACCAGAAGTGCCAAGGCATTCCCAGAACCCAGAGGCTGCAGCCTTACCCTCTCCCACCCACCCTACAGCTGCTCAAGTGAGCCATGTCCCTTATCTGAGGTTTGCAGATGGCCCCTTTAGGTGTCATCCTGGCCCTGTGAAGAGTAATTGCAAGAGCTGGAGGAGTAGAGCAGAATAATTACAGCAAGATATGAAGGAGCGAGATTTTAATAATTTATGAGATATACGTAAATTGCCAGATTTTAATTATATCTTTATCAGTTCTTTATTTAAACTTCCAGTGCAGCACAGTAGAGAGTAAGCTTACATTTCCTGCTGTGGTATACTATAGGCAAACATTTTTAAAATGTAATTCTTGTGTTGACTGTAAAAGTTACTTTAAATTTCTGATTAGTATTTCAGAAATATTATATGGATGCATATTAAAGCGTGAGAATGTAACTCTGAGATTTTTAGAAAACAACTTTCTTGCTATAATAGTAATGGCCACATTTCTATCTAACTTCTAGTGAATATAACTAAAAAAGGAATAATTTGTTTATGAATATATTTATTATGAACAGCAAGGTTCTTTTTTTTCCTAAATCAATTGGTAGGTTTAGATAATTTGTATACACTTATAAAATGTATAAATTCCTGAATTATTAACTCAACAAAGTAATACTGTGTGTGACATCAACTATTTTTGTATATTTTGAAGCATGAGTCCTGTACATTAGTGTCTCTTTAACTATTAGTAACTTGGATCCTACAGTCAGGATTCACTTCCCACACCAACCCAGACTTGACCTCATAGATGGTATGCAGAATCTCTTCCACTCCCTACATTTACATTTTCTAACCAACACAAAACCACTCTAAGGCTTAGGGCAATTAATGACGAATTATTATAAAACTTTTTAAGAAGGATTATAATTTAATTTCTACATAAATCAGCTCAATTTTTCACTGATCCATATCACATTCTTTTCCAAATCACCTGTATTAACATTGCCTCAAAGTGTATTGCCTATGATCATACTATTTAAATAACAAAAAGTTTTAAACTAAGGTGCTAAAGAAGGCAATATGTCATAGGTAAGACTAAAACCTTGTAACAGCAAGGATTGCAGGGCTTTGGGACAGATTTCCTGGGGAAGCACCAAGATTCAATGTAGACCTTTTTTCAGGATGTTATCCAAACTTCTGTCAAGAATGACATATGTATTCTTAATCCTACCTTAAGGTAGGAGACTGGACCAGATAATATACTGAAGTCCCTTCCAGTCATCTTTTTTCTATGATTCTATGCTATTATGCTTGTGCCTGGTAATTTATTGTTTGAGATTCCTTTGTTCCAGTTTTGCCAGCTTAAACTTATTCAGAGCTGAAACAAGGAGATGAAATTTTCTCCTCCAAGCCAGTCCAATTTGCTCAAGGCTGGTTCAACAATTTGAATTTTTATCTCCCTGCCAACAGCATTAGCAGAAACAGATTTTTATAGAGGAAACACAAATGTTGGTGAATTAAGGAGTTTAGTAAGAAATTTTTGTATGCCTATATAAATCAACGCTTTCTGGTCCTTTCACCTACCTCTTATTTCTCTTTCCCCATTTTCATGACAATCACATGACCAGCCACCTCCAGGAACTGCACTTGTCTTTTGTACAGGTAAACATATTTCACTGTGTCTGAGACTAGATTGAACTCTTGGTTCCTCTGTGCTTAGGGCTGCCAGCTCTAGATCCTTTGTGGATCCTTTAAGGATATACCACGACTTGAACAGAGAGGAATCACAATCTAAGAGGTGTTTTGGTTTGCCTTTTTTGTTGTTGGTGGTGGTTTTTTCCCCCAAAGAAGTAATAGGAGTAAATTAAATGAAAAGGAATACAAAAAGAAAGGGAATAAAGCATTTCAAACATGGAACAAACTAACCAGCTGTACAATATCACAGTAAGAATGAGTAAACTAGGATAGGCTATTGAAAATAACTGGAATGTAACATAAAAGCCAGAGTTTCTTGATGGAAATCTGTCAGGTTTCTCACTCAAGGTAAAGTCCTTGAAGGGTCCAAGGCCTAACTGCTTGTTAGCTCCCACAACAACAGGGGCTTTGATTCAGTCCCTCAAGTCAGGAGATAATGCAGACAGGGCTAACCAAAGCAGCAAATAATTCCTACCCATGTGGTCCTGTTTTGTTAACCCCAATTTCCTAAATATTCCCTAATAACAGAGATCCCATCTGGTCTTTATTAAATTGTTTTGATGGAATTGTGCTTGCTATTTTATGCCTAGCTGTTTTGACTTTTTAACATTTATCCTTATGATCTGGCTACCAAAATCTGTCCAAACAGCACTTCCAGATTCCATTTCTAAAGGCGCAGCAGAATTGTACATAACTCCAGCTATACTTGGAGGAGCTTTCATCTGGTTAAAAGTGTGTTCCTGAAAAAAGGTCTAAGGTTTTTTTTACAGGACTACTCATTTCAATAAAACATCCATTTCAGTGCATTTTTCTAAAAACCAGTATTTTCTGAGCCAGCTGTAACTGGACAGCTAGATACACGAAGGAACCATGAGGATGATGAGCAGAGACTTATGAAAAAGAACAGCAACCTGCGCACACATGCAAATTTGGAAAAATATATTTCAAGAAAGAATTGGATCACATTTTACAGACAGAGGTCATTCTACTCTTGAAAGTAACCAACCCATTGAGAACTAAAAAGTTCAGGTATTCTGGCTATTATTTGTGTCGTATGTCAGAGTCATAGCTGTGCTGAGCACTCCTCATCCCGATGTAGATGGAGGCTGTGACAATTCCAGTATTTAAGATGTGGATATGTAACCTTTTTTCCAGGCTGTATAGTCACTGACAACCTCGGTGGCTATTGTTCCTGACTGTTTAAAAAAGAAAAGAGAGATTTTGGGTCAGTCCCTTGCCTTTTTGTCCTCATGTAGTTGCATGCTCCCTGTTTTTTGTCAGCTAAGCAGTCCAGCTGTAAGCTTTTGCAATAGTAATCACTACCCACAGATTACCCAAAGAACAACATCCCTGTACCCACCCCTTCTCTGAAATAACAGGCTAAGGAAAAACATTACAGACAACCAGGCAAATCTTTTTTTTTTTTTTTTTTTGCAAGAATAGGCTTTCTTGTGAGGTTTTCATCATTATGTGGTTTTGGCTGGCTCAGAGAGACCATGTGAAGGGAAGTACCTCTCTTGCAATTTTAGGTCCAATGCAAGAGACAGCTAAAATACAAGAAGAAAACTAAAAGTGTAGCTGGATTTTTTCCCAAGACTCCAGTACAATTTTAAGAAGTTGAGCTATACTTTAACGTTATTAGAATTGCTTTTAATTCTTTGAATCATAAACTGCAAACAGGAAAATTAAAGAAGGTGGTGGAATTGTTAATAAATAGTTTAAAATAATTACCTGTATTTGTGTTCAAACACTCTATTCCTATTGAGAAGGATATTTATATATATATATATATTACAGGTATTACTATAATTTATTATTATTTTGGGTTTACCATAGAAAACCAGAAAGATGTGTCCACCCAATCTGATGTTAACTCTTCACCTCAGTCACTCACAGATCTGTGCCTTGGCTTCTCTCCTAATGGGTATCTAATAACCATGGTCAAAGGACCTGTGTTCAGTTCCCCCTCCAGGGATCCTTCCTCCAGACCCTCACACATCATGAGAGTGCGTTTATATCTACTAGAATATCCTATCTGCTCATGGGGAATCCCAGAATCTGACAGGTTGCTCTAATGATTTACAGGCAAATCATATCTTTTATGAAATGAATTAGTTTTGACAATGACTTTAGTATTGCTGTAATAGTAAGATCTCTAGGAATTTTATGATTAAAGCCAATTGATAGAGCCAGCTGCTGAGGTATGTAACATAGGAGACTTTCATTTCATTTGTTATACTGAAGTTGCACAATAGTGATAAGCTCCAGTTTTGAGTTCTCATTTATCATCCTTGAAGAACATTATAATTTCTCTGACCTTACACTGGGACCCAGCATTCTCAGTATTTTTGGTAGCATTTAAGCAAACAACAGAAATTGTTCTTCACACTCAAACCTTACAAAAAGTTGATGTTCTACAACATTTAGAAGGGAGTAAACAACATATCCCAGGAAAACATGCCCTCATATTTCACTAGAAACGATTTTATTTTTTGACTAATTACTTGGAAAACATGTTCTTGCACACATGTTCCTGTGAAATTTTTTCACAGTAGTAAGCAGGCCAATTAATATATTAATATATATTGGCTTTGTTCTGTATATTACTTTTTAAAGATTTAAAAAGATAGTCACTTTCAAAGTGACTTCTAAGCTCAATTGTCAAGAAAATTTTATCTTAGTTATAATGATTAAAAGCAACTTCTAATTACAATGTTCAACACTGCTTATTTTATTCAGTAATACATTTTCTGGAGACCTGGTTAAAATTCTTTCAATTAATAAAAACTTTGAATATGTACATACACTGTATGGAACACTCACTGTTTAGTCCTTAAAAATCAGGACTTTAATAGGAAAAAAATAAAAGTGTTTTGACTACAGCATCTATAGTTACCAAATCATAAAATTAAACTTGTTTCTAAATGAAAAATTGCCCACAGATCATAGGAAAAATGGAGCTCATATGAGGTCAAGTCTCATGCTATTTAAATCAAAACATAACGAAATCTTAGTTTATAACCTAAAAAGTTATCTTTTCTCAACATTTGGAATAATGCTGCCAATTCTCAAAAATTTAATATTAGTTCTTTGAGAGCTTTTATTTTTTAAAATCTCATGACAAAACTTATTTCTGTGTATTATTTTGCATTTCTACTTCTCACAGACATGGAGAAAAGTGTGAAAATGTAACGTCAGAAAGCTAAGGACTGAAGGCAGGAAGCAATGAAAGACAACCAGAATAAATTTATTTTAAAAGCTGCAATGCATATGCTTATTTCCATGATGATGCCATATTTCTGTAAAATGGCATCATGTCACTTTTTTCAGTATTTTGGGAGTTAAAATTTGCTGATTATGTTCAGATCTTATTAAACAAGTCAAACCCTTTCTGGTAAAATTTCATGTTTAAATCAAAGATGAATAGACTGTGGAACAGAGTTTTAATGTAGCAAGTCCTTTGCTTACTTGTAGTTCAGTTCTTTAATGTCGATATATTCACACTTTCCACTTTACTCTTCCTTTATAGAACAACATGCATTATTTCCTGTGAAGTCGTTCAGTCTTGACCAAAATACTGTAGATGGCACTGCAGAGCATATGAAAAAAAACAAAGTCACTTCTTTATTGTTCACATTATTGCACAGAGGGTATAGGCACGAATATAAAATCTTTTCTGAAATTTCAAGTTCCTTTGAAAGATCTTTTCAGAATGTAGCTAATTAGATCAAATCATGTGAAATATATTATAAAACACAATCATAAGTTTTGTAAAATCAAAGATGCCCTTCATTCTTTTATCTCATCTGTGGGTCACTGTGGCTCTCCAAGCTATACAGCTCTACCTACTCTGCCTTTGTACATTTCTTATTATTATTTAGCATTAACACAGTTTATAATTTTTTGGTGGGTTTTTTGTTTGTTTGTTTGTTTGTTTGTTTTGTTAATAAAATGTCAGCATCTTTTTCTCTAAAGATCAAAAGGGATTACTGTGAGTGAGTGGCTATGTCCAGATTAAAGGGGAAAAGACTCAGTCTATACAGTCAATTCCCTACAACAACCCAGGAAATTCCATTGTGAGTTGGATAACTTCTAAACATCCTAGTTTCTGAATGTATAATATACAGGAAAATGTGTCTTCAAAATAGTTATGGACTCTTTTGCTTCTCTGAAATGTTAGACGTGCATAGCATATCACTTCTACCTGAAAAGCTTGGCTGATGTCCAAGGATGAGGCCTCCGACTCATCTAGTCAACAGACTCAAGCATCAGGACCAGGATTTGGTCTGTTTAAACTACTCTGGTTTTGCTTCACACTGAAGTGGCCAAGGACCACATATACATACTCCTTGTATAAGTACAAGATCATGATTTGTCCCATTTTCTGTATTGTAGCTGTATTGCTGGACATCTTACCAATCACAGCTGTGTAAGGGTTGGCTGGGTTCAAGGGTACTTTCCTAAGCCTTTCTCTCAGCAAATTTCAAGCACTAATAATAAGGACAAAGCAAATGCATCTTGGACCTGAGATGATGCCCTAATTTGATGCACACATTTAATAATATGATATCTAAAAAAGACTGTAGCAGTATTTTAAACCTTTAGAAGACTATAACAAAGTAATGAATGAGGTGCTATATCTTGTACAGGATACAACATCGAGTCCAGATTTGAAAAATACCACCCAATTAAAATTATGTTATAAGCATGGATATAATTCAAAACCCAGCAACAGAGTACTTCATGGTCTTGAGAGCCAGACTTATATTAATTACATAAGCTCAATTTGTTTAGCTTTTCAAAGAGAAATTGCAAGGTAGACCTGATTGTATTTTGTAAGTACATACAGGGAGAAAAGATTTCTGATGGTAGGGTTTTTATTATGGAAGACAAGAGTAATGAACTGCAACAGTAAATGAAGCAAGAACTAGGTAAATTAACACCATCTAGCAAATGATAATTTTAAAAGAACCATGCGTAGGATGTTGGAGGCAGTTAGAAAACTAACCACTGAAATAACCTGTTAATGGGGGTACTGATAATCTATAACCTTAAAACCTTAATGTTATATATTTTAAGAGCTATGTTCTCACTCAATCACAAAGTTCCAAATTCAATGCACAAATTTTCAAACAAAATACCATACCTTTTGTCACAAAGACCAGCTAGATGCTCATAAAGGTCCTCTGTTGTCATCAAAAACATATTTTCTAGTGCTGTTAATAAGCCTATATGTTTTGTTTTATGAAAAAGAAAATCAAGAACTTTGAGTTCAAGACACTGGGAGAATATAAAATCTACAGAAACTGAGACTAGTTATAATTTATAGTTGAGTTTTCTGCTCACCCTCTCTGAAATGAAACATTTCACAGGTTTTACTAGAAAGAATATTCCAGATGGAGCCAATGAAGAAAAAAACTCACCATGTCAGCTTTGTGACAAGAAATCCACTGGTTAAAAACACCTCTGAAGAACTCTTTTATGCAGAGCCAAGAGGAAAAAATTCACCTCCAAAATATTAACGTCCTCCTGCCATTTACAATGTCCTCTTACGTTGGGTTTTTATTACTAGGCTGTAGACAGTGTAAGTACCAGTCTACCAGAGAGACAAATTAAGATTTTGGGCAGTTAAAATTTTCTAACCATCATGGATCATCATGCCTTCTACTCTGAGTGCTCAGTTGGCATTTTGAGAAATGTATAAAGCAGTTTTGAGACATAAGGAGGCTTCTGGTTTTGCACAGATGGTATGATCAGAACATCCTTGGTATTTCAGCCTTTCCTGCAATTACTGTACCCTGAACTCAACACTGTGACCTAGAGAGCCACTACTTTATGTTTAAGTCCCAGAGTGAAAGCAGTGCCAAATTTTACATAATTTTGATGTTCTCCCAGAAACCATATAAAAAATCACAAGCTGTTTTGTCCCCAGGAAATTTTCATTTCATAAGTCAACTGATTTCTGCTCTCATATACCTATTTGATTTCCTGCATTAAAAAAAAAAAAAAGCTACAAAATAATATTTTATAATTTGCAAGAATATGGGAGAATTACTCTTCTCCAACACAGTCCAAAGCACAGTATTGCATGCTATGCTACATTTTACTGCTTTATAGAATAATTCCTTATTTCATTCTTTTTAATCAAATACTAAAAGGTCTTTTACAAAAAGATGAGCGAAGGCAAATATCCATTTCCAAATCAGAAGATAAATAGTCACAGGCAATGATTTATCTTTAGTGAGCCTACATATGAAAGTACTTAGTAAACAGGAATCGAGAATCAAGTGAAAGTATACTGTCTGGTACACTTTATTCGATTACTTCCATGAAATTATCTTTCTCTGACAATTTAATTTCAAAAAGTACATTATCGTGTAAAGCATACTGTAATGGTAGCAGAATCTGTGCTACATGTGTTTCAACAGCATGATTAGAGGTGAAAAAATAAAACTCAATTTTTAGTAAATAACAGTTCAGGACCCTTTTCTAAATTACTATAACAATCCATGAAAACTATAGTGTGGATACAATTAATTTCTTTTTCTCAGACTGCACATTTACTACCATTCCTTGGTCCAAAGTATTGATATGCTGGAGGAAAATGATGCTGTTCAGATGAACTTTGACACGCTCAAGGTGATCCATTTAAACGTCATGAGGTTCACCAAGGCCAAATGCAAGGTTGTGCATTGGAGTTGAGGTAATCACTAATATCAGCACAGTCTAGGAGATGAATGGATTGAGAGCAGTCCTGCAGAGAAGGACTCAGGTACTGATGGATTAAAAATTGGACATGAGGCAGCAATGGCCTCTTTTAGTACAGGAAGCCAAACATGTCTGGGGCTGCATCAAAAGAAATGTGGCCAGCAGGCTGAGGGGTTTGATTCTTCCCCTCTGCTCTGGTGAGTAAAATACTGCATCCAGCTCTGGAATCCACAGTACAGGAAAAACATGGACTTGTTGGAGTGGGTCCACAGGAGAGCCATAAAAATGATCAGAGCCCTGGAGAATCTCTCTTATGAAGAAAGACTGAGAGAGTGGGGGTTATTCAGCCTGGAGAAGAAAAGGTCCCGGGTAAACCTTAGTGTGGCCTTTCAAGATATAAAGGGGGTGTTATTGTTTGGTTTGACTCTTGGCAAAATGCCAACCACCTCCCAATGCGACAGAGTTTCAACAAGGGAGTGAAGAGGAAAAAAACCCTTAAAACTGAAACTGATATATATATATACATATATTTACACAAATTTACAACATATATATGTATAAATATAAAAGACACACCAACAACAACTTAAACAAAACTTCCCTCTCAAAAACACATAGGTTCCACCACCCAGACCCCCAGAGAAACACACCCCAGAGAGAGGGAAAGAGCAACCCAAACAAAACAAAAGTATTTTACTTCCCAAAGAGCAAAACTGCTGTGGATATCTCAGC
>JAWWEU010000081.1:126821755-126858417 GCA_035583155.1 Acropternis orthonyx | reverse complement strand
ATGGAGACACACCATTCATAATGCTGCTGCTTCCTTTGAGAGCACACGCAGGATCAGTGTTGAAGAAAAAAGACAATACAGAAAGAACTGTGACTCGCCAATACCGCCTGCGGAGACTTTCCACTGTGCCTTTTACAGCCAGACTTGCCTATCTTGCATTGGCCTTTTCAGGCCATAAGCGCGCTTGCAGCAAGCGTGGGTAGAGCCCTTCTCAAATCTTCGTTCGCGAAGCCTAGTCATGATGAGATGAGGGGATTGAATCCACCATATGGAAATTTGCAGATGACACCAAGTTGGGGGGCAGTGCTGATCTGCTGGAAGACAGGAAGGGTCTGCAGAGGGACCTGGATGGGCTGATTCCAGTGGGATGAAGTTCAACAAGGCCAAGTGCTGAGTCCTGCACTTTGGCCACAACAACCCCATGGAGTGCTACAGGCTGGGGACAGAGTGGCTGGAGAGCAGCCAAGGAGAAAGGGACCTGGGAATTCTGATCGATAAGAAGCTGAACATGAGCCAGCAGTGTGCCCAGGTGATCAAGAAGGCCAATGGCATCCTGACCTTCATCAGGAATAGTGTGGACAGCAGGACCAGGGAAGTGATCCTTTCCCTGTACTTAGTGCTGGTGGTGCTGCACCTTGAGTGCTGTGGCCAGTTCTGGGCCCCTCAATTTAGGAAGGATATTGAAATGCTGCAGCAGGTCCAGAGAAGGGCAACGAGACTGGTAAAGGGACTGGAGAACAAGTCCTATGAGTAGAGATTGAGGGAGCTGAGGTTGTACAGCCTGGAGAAGAGGATGCTCAGGGGTGACCTCATCACTCTCCACAACTACCCAAAAGGAGGTTGTAGGCAGGGGGTCTCTTCTCCCAGGCAAGCAGCAGTAGGACAAGAGGGCATGAACTTAAGATGTGCCAGGGGAGGTACAGGTTAGATATTAGGAAGAAATTTTTTATGGTGAGAGTAATCGGGAATTGGAATAGGCTGCCCAGGGAGGTGGTCAATTCATCATCCCTGGAGGTTTTTAAGACAAGACTGGATGTGGCACTTAGTCTAGTAACCACGATGATTGGATCCAAGGTTGGACTTGATGATCTCAGAGGTGTTTTCCAGTTTGGTTAATTCTGTGATTCTATGATTAAAAAAAAGGTACTGAGGAAATAATGAGCAGATTTTTCTGGAGACCACATGCATATTCACACCATTCCAGTAACACCTGAGAAACTTCTGTCATCACTTGCAGATGGAAGAATTACTTAGGAGCCCCATTTCTAAGTACTCCAAGTATTTCATATATGCTTTGTTAAGAGCTTTTCATGTGTTGATTCTAGGGTCAGTGTTATGGATTTAAAATCTTGGAATTTTTCTTTCATCTACCAACCCTGCACCTCAGAAGGATCACCTCCTCTCTCCTTTTCAACTGTGGAACCAGGAAAGAGACTGCATTTCTCACAGAAAAGAGTTCCACCTTTAAACCAGCATAGTCAGGAAAGCTGACTACTTGTGAAGTAGTTGATAATAGCTTATGTACAGGACAAATTCAAATTGTCCCAAAGAATTAAGTCACCAGAAGTAGTGAGGATTGTCATTTCAACAGAACAGCTTGTTGGAAACTACTTTAAAAAAATCAAATACTCATATGGGTAATTTCTGAAGTACTAAGAGATAACGGAAACAGATCTATGAACGGATGAATTCCCTTCATGGGTGGGTGAGTGTGAGGTGTGGGGGAGGTGGAGGTATAGTTGCTCCCATCATTAGAAACTTTATAAGTTGCATTTTTTCAATAAAATTTTTAGTAAAGGAAGGTTATAAATAGATTAACATTTTCTTTAAAAGTGTGTCTGTACACTAAAGAAAAATGATTTTGCAAAAAATTTATTACTTTTTCTTAAGATGGGCCATAGTCACTATACATTGAGAAAAGACAATTGGACTTAAAAAAAACCAAAACAAAACATATTTAAATACTTAATTCAGTTCTGCTAGAAAAGTTCCCAAGCTAAACACTTTTCTTCTGAGAAAGGCTACACATTGTTGAGCTGATGCGCAGTTAAATCCAATTTTGGCATCCTCTATAATATTTTATTATACTTTTTTTCCTTTTTTTTTGGAATATATAACAGAATTTTGGGCTGAGCACCCGAGTTATTTTGGGTTTAGTATATTCATTTACCACACCAGTTGGTTTTGAAAAGGGCAGTAGTTCTACTGATGCACATTGCAGCGTGTATTCTGTCAGTACAGCTTGCCACTGGATGGCTGCAAGGATCCTACAATGCTTTCTGAGTATACACGTGCTTTAACAAAAGAGAAATGTGTCAGCAGAGTGCTAATACAAATAGTAGCACTAGTGATTTCAGTATAAATGTCAACTTCGTGCTACAGGGGAAAGATATTTTCCATTGACTAATGAAGAACCAAAAACTGGTTGTAAAGACACCATTTTTACTAGACCTAAGCAGAAATAAAGATGAAAACTCCTTCATGATATGCTTAAAAAGTAGACAATGTAAAAATAGAGTAAATTGGAATTAAAACACAGTCACAACTGTATGCACTTGGATTAACAGATATACTGGCTTTGCTTGTCAAGGTTGTGGTAGTGAGGGGACTATAGGGGTGGCTTCTGTGAGAGGCTGCCATATCTTGCAGAGCCAATGCCAGTTGCCTCGAAGACAGATCCACAACTGGCCAGAGCTGAGCCCGTCAACAACAGTGGTAGTGTCTCTGGGCTAACATATTTAAGAAGGGGGATAGCTGCTACACAACTGCAGATGGAGAAAGGATTGAGAATATGTGAAACAGCTCTGCAGACACCAAGATCAGTGAAGAAGGAGGGGCAAGAGGTGCTCCAGGCTCCAGAGCAGAGATTCCCCTGCAGCCTCTGGTGTAGACCATGGTGAGGCAGTCCGTCCCCTGGCAGCGGAATCCATAGTGGAGCAGAGATCCTCTTGCTGCAAATGTGAGAAAGGAGTCCTACAGAAAGTGGTTCAGGACACCTAAAAATCTTGCTCACTTCTTTTCTTTGAGTGGAGGCATAGCAACCTCACAAGGAGAAATATACCCTTTATGGGATGCTTTTAAAAGCTTCTTTGGTGGAAAAAAATCCCCAAAGAAACAAAAAGCAATAAAAGGCAAGGACTTTCAAATTAATAGATTCATGTCTTAGAAAGGCACTAAGAGTCAGCTTACTGTTTAGGAGAGAAGTGTTTATAGATGATGTATGTATTCACTCCATAGTTTTACAGATTTTTGGAGTAATTTGAAAAGCCCATCAATTTAAATGATGTTGAGCTGGAAAGTCTGTATTACTCTTTTGATGACACCAATTAATAATTCAACTGAATTAGTTTCCTCCTAAAAGGGAGGAATGCCCTAAATTACAGCTCATACTCACTGTTTACTGCTGACACAACCTAGCATTTGCTAGTTAAAAAAAATAAAAAATGCCAACACGCCTTGAACTATCAGAGATACTGTGCCCACACCTGCAGAGGATGTTATATCGATGCAGGAGTTATGCCTCTTTTCCAAGTAAATCATCAATCTCTTTCTCCCTGACAAAACATTTAACCTGGTTTTTTTCACAATTGATTCTAAAATAGGCAATTAGACAACCAGTGTTTTCCTCAGGCTGTCGTATTACACACAAAATTGGCCTTCAAGGTATAAGAAACACCAAAAACCAGCAACTATTCTTCAGCTGATAAAGTCCCGGGAGGAACTCAGATGCCAGAAAGGATCCTTTTGACCAGCTATCTTGTCTCCATATGTAGATGTCTGTTATCCTTCCCTCCTACACTCTGTGAATGGAAAGAAGATAAGTTACATTATAACTAAAGCTGGACTGAACTTCAGGGACAGCATAAGATTTATTTTAGCCTCTGACAGTCTTTGAGGTGAGAACTAGACTTCTGGCTTTCTATTGAAAGGTTTTTAAGTTGTACACATAATAAAAGATATGCAATAGAGTCAATGATTTGGTTTTTTTCACCAACGCTGTTATCTATTTTTAACTGTTTTGTGGACACTTATAGGACAGAGAGACTGGTTTCTGTAAGGAATAACATCTAGAGGAGGGAGGCTGGTTAGACACATTTAGTTACATTAGTCCTTTTAATGAAATATCAGTTTTGGAGAATATACTTTTAGGTAATTTATTGTCTCATTCTAGGCAATATGTGTTGCCTAACATTAAAGATATACAAAGCTCCTGGCTGCTGTCTTCAACCATTCCCTATCTCTTCCATCCCCATGCAGTGGACGGCAGATGGCAGTTTGTCTCACATCTCCAAGCCTTTGCTTGAGGGATGCAGGAGTACAAGTTAAATTTGTTACTCCAACCTTGTATCTGTCTGTAAGGTGTTTCTAACTAGTGTTGCATCTTAGGACATCTGTTCTCTCTTCTTCCTCTGATGATATATTGTGTGTTGAAATAACGTGTGTTTTTCAAGTAATGGCAGTTTCCCGCTGCCTTCTTTTCAGATTATTCAATCTCCCTTTATACCTTACTGTTCCCGGAGGGGAATGTAGGTTTGTCATGGACATTATGCCCATATCAAAGGATTGCTTTCATCAGCAAATTATTTTTCGTTCCCTTATATTTCATATAGACAAATAGTGGTTAACTGAACTCATTTAGAAAACAGGTTCCTTCTAGGTCCTCAAGAATACTACCTGGATTTCAATGTATTTGAGAGATTGGATTTTCTGGTATTTATATAAATGCTCCATTGTATACTCATACCTCAGTGGATAAGTAATCTACAGATATCTCTTGGGAGTCCTTTGTAAAAATTAGGCGTTAGGTCTAAGTATTGACACAACCATTATAAATTAACACTCCTACTGCATCTTATTATTATAGATGTACCTTGGATGTTATATTGTGCCCATACAAGGGAAATAAAATACAATCTGTCTCAGATATTCTATTCAATATAATTTCAGGCATTTATAATGAAGGTAAAACCAGTAAATTTGATTCTATCAGGAAGAAATTAAGTTATCTAATGTGAAAATCCTAAATCAGAAAAAAATTCTGATCTGACATTAAAAATTGGACTGTATTTCACTTGTCTGAATTGTCATATCCCTGAAAAACTGCATCTTATTCTCAAAAAGAATAATGAAAAAGCTGAAAACTTTGTTTTCTCAATTAATCCTCCTCAATATGATTCATATACTTATATAAACAAACATATATTTTGCAAGATGACCTACAATGAATAACAATCTTCTTCACAAGCCTGTTTCTACAGCCTCTTGTTCTGGTCAGATGACATTATTCAAAACTCTACTGCAAGCCAAGAATTACATTGAGATCCTATACTTGTTTTATGAGCTTGTTTTTATTATCTGACAAAGAAAGAAACTTCTTGTTTCTTATTCATATAACCAAGAGATACAACAAAGAACTGACAACACCATAATGAAGTGCACAGACACTTAGTTAGACTGAACAAACTACTTTAAAGTAGATAAATTCTTGGGTTTGGCTTTTGATTTAAGTTTAAAGAAGTTTGAATTAAAAAATTAAAGGCAGAGTTAGTATTATGAATTTAGAAAGTTGTATCTTTAATGAATAATTTCCTTCAAAATCGGAGGCCTGACAGAGAAAAAAAAGTTGTGTGAACCTTTTGCACATAAAACTATGTAATAGCAGTGATTTGATATATGATTAAAGTTTTTTGTCAAATGGTTAGAAAACTACCTACCTTTTTATTTTAAATAGAAAAACAAGGATGTTTTTATCTGCACTGATTCCAGACATGTTATTTATGTTCATATCACTGTTTATTAATGTAAAGTTACTCTTCAATTCAATTATTCCTTTCACTGCATTGACAGTCTAGCACCTTCAGTTTAGGTACTATATTCTGTTACATTTTGCAAGTAATAAGTATTAAGATGTGTTACATAACATTTTAATGAACAGTTTACTTTGTTTAGCTGTAATAAAATAGCTCTGTTCTGTTTTTTGTATTTTCTTTCTTATGAGTTCTCTCTTTGAAGGCATAATGAAGAAAAGTGGTTCTATTTTCACACCAGGATCTGCAAAGTTAAAGCTTTAACCAGCTTCACATTCCTTTTGGTGGGCCAGGGCAGGGCCAGGACAGGATGCCATCAAGATGTTATGAATTGGTGTTTGTAGCTGAAAACAATGTACAAAATGTGGTGATGCTGTCTAATAAGTGGTCTCAAGAAAGATGGGATGGTCACAGAACCATCTATTCAGAGCCAAAAGTAATAACATTGTACTAAACAGGGTCTTTATTCAGGCAGGAGTTCCATCAGATGCAAAAGAATTCATTTGGATGTAAGGCCTGATTTCAAAGTACTTATTTCCAGTTATATCTACTTCTTTGTAGATACATTTAATTACAAACTCAGTCTGGGGAGTTCAAAGGTCTAATTATCAGATGTCCAGAAGGAACATGCATAATACAAAATGGAAGTGCAGCTTGTGGACTGGAGTTTCAATCTTAAGATAACTCAAGAGGCATTCCATAGAAACATTAGGTTAAAGCTTATACTAGGATCAAGTACCAAATGCTATACCCCTATACTGAAAATCTATCATGATTCTATTTTGACATCAACTTCATGCTGAATTTAACGTGAATTAGTCAGAACACTGTGGAAAATACAAATAAAGAAATTTTACATCCAGGAGGTTTTTTGTTTGATTTGGTTTGTGGCTTGGTTTTGGTTTTTATTGTGGTTTTTGTTTTGTTTTGTTTTTCTCAATAATAGTTTGTTTTAAAGCTTGTATAAGTACTTGTATTGTCATAGCTCTTGTGTTGAAAAATTAATTAGTGGAAAATCTATTCAAATGTTAGTCTAGTTTCTTTTAGACCAACTCTATAGGCAAAGGAAAGAGGAAAAGAAAACAAAACAAAGGAAATCACTCCCTGTCTCCAACAGAAAGACAGATGCCCAGCCATTCTCTGAACCTTGGAAGTCAACCCACAACCCTACCCACTTTCCTCTGTTTTACTGTTAGTCATTGCAACACATGGCATGGAATATCCCTTTAGCCAGTTTGCTTCAACTGTCCCAGCAGTCGCCTCTCACAGTGTTTTGCCCACCCACAGCTACTTACTGGGGTGACAGAGTGGGAAAAAGAGAAGGCCTTGATGCTGTGTGAATACAGCCCAGTGATAGCCAAAACATTAGAGTGTCATTAACAGTGTTTTAGGCACAAATGCAAAACAATACCGTAGGAGCTACTATGAAGAAAGTTAACACCGTCTCCGCTGTCCTCAGGAGAAAGATGTAATTTCACATTATTTCACATCATCTGATCTGTCTGGCTACATGAGAGGATCATATCATCATATCATATAATATCATATCATCATATCAATCATATCACATCACATATCATATTCCTCTCTTTCACTTTCTCAGGCCCAATGACATTCCCACCCTCTTCTTCATATCAGATCTTTAGGCAGTGTAAACTTATCCAGAGTGTAAGTGCCTAAGTCAGTGTGTGTGTATTCACATATGTATTCCCATATTTGGGTTCTTTTATTTTAGATTTGTTAGGGAGCCTGCATGGGAGACACAGGGATGAAAAAGATCACTTCTTTCATTGAAAATTGACAGCTGTACTAAATAAAGTGTAATGTGAAGCAACACCTTAGGTTGCCCTTCTTGAGTTGGCTGTCCAAGAGGGGGGATCTGGTTAAGAAGATTGTGGGGAGTAAGGGAATAAGCTGAAGAAAAGTCCTCAAAAGTCAAAACTAGAAGGCATTTAAAAACAAATTAAAACTGAATTATGTTAGACACCAGATCGGTTATTGGGTCAGAACAACCTTGTGGGTGGTATGTGTGTGTGTGAAAGGAGAAGGGATGGATTGAACCTCAAGGATGTGGAGTGGCATCATATCCCTCATGGCAGCCCCTGGAGCCCATACAGGGAAGCGCCAGAGTAGCTGTCAGCCACAAACAATCCGGGAAAGCTATAACACCCAACAGCTCCTGAAGCCCCTGCCCCAGGCTCGGACTAGCAGGGACAGTGAGAACACTGCCCCTTGTCCTGGCCTGGAACCCCAGAGTGGCTAGTGGATCAGAGGACCCACGTGGGGTTTCATTTAACTTCAGAAAAGAACATCTGAGAAATCCAGTTCAGTTTTCTGACAAATTCTGTCCCATTTAACAGCCATAATAATATGATTTAGTGACTTAAATGGACTGATTGAAACTGCTGTCATTTAGGTTAACACTGAGGATAGATAAATGAAAGCCCTTCTCCCTAGTCCTTTACAGTACCCTCAGTTTTGCTGTAGAAAGGACTTACTTTGGGCTGAGGACTGACAGCATCTCAACATGTCCAGCTAGGAGAGCCTTCAGACTTCACCATTTTGCACTGAATGTACTAGTAGGAACCAGGAGCTTTTAGTAACTCACAGTGAGGCTTTTAGACAGACAGTGATTCACAAGTGGGGCAAACCCTCCACCGTTTTGGTTTCCAACCTCACAAATTAGGAATACCTTTGAATTCATGCCAGTTTTTATCTCACTGCAAAACATGCAATTTGATAGAAGCAATAATGAATTCTGTTAAGAAAGGTGCAATTGTATACATTCAAAGCAGCCAGTTCTCTATGTTAGGCACTGCGAGCTAATTCTTACCAGAACTAGACTTTTGATGTTTGGGTCTTGTAACCTATATAGATTTGGGGTTTGGTGTTTTCTTGGAGTGGTAAGGAGGCTTTTTAACCTATTTATTTTTATATCCATTTTCATCTCTCCTGCTTGCTTTCTCACTTCATTTTTTTATTATCAATTGAATTTTCCTTCTACAATACCTTTGATTCTCACCTTATGCACAGAGAAGGCTTTTGAGGAGCTAATGGAAAGTTAAGAATGAATATGGGTTTGTTTTGAGTTAGTTTTCTTGCTCCTGTGTTTTTTTCTGTTTTGGCTATAACTTTCATAAATAAAAAAGAAGTTTGAGGATAATTCTGTGGAATGGTAAAAGCATTCTGGTGATGTAAACACTAGTAAGATATGAGTTTTACTTTCAAGAGGGAAACAACAGTAGGATAGTGCTTACAGTCTGTAGGACTGTAATGTGGCAGCAACACTTCATAGGTTAATATTTATGCAAATTCAGTTACTGAGCTAATTATTGCAGAAAGAAAATAAAGCTGTCTTTACTTCTGTTATCAAAGTTGTCTAAGTCACATCTACATTCTGATTTTTAATTGCAGGATTGTTAATAGTCTCTATATTGTCCACTGAGGATGGCTTTATTCATTAACATTATCGCTGGTAAACAAACTGAATGCTTATAGGACTTTTCTTTTAGAAACAAGGGATATACTGATAATCCTTAGCCTCACATAAAAATTTACTCAATATAGCTAACTATCTATATTTACAAGACTTCCTAATATTCCTCTTTAAGATATTCCAGAAAATTAGTAAGATGCCATGAAACAATGCCCTAACAATAAAAAAAATGGTAATATCTTGATACTTTGCATTTCTCTTTGCCTTTCTCCTTTTATGATTTCATGTTTGACCTCTTTCTGAATGAAATCTAAATATTTCTGATTATTCAATTTTTTCTTCAATTATTTAGTCTTCCATGGTCTAATTTTAATTACTACATTATTTCATAATCCCTTCAAGACTGTAAGATTTAATTTACATACACAAAATATATAACCAGAAACCATAAACAATAAAATTTTATTGGATAATGAAACCATGTTAAATAACAGTTCTCGACAAATAACTTGATTGTTTTCCTGGAGCTGCCACAATTAAGCTCAGAAATATTTTCCTCCAAGAGCTCAAGACTTAATTTTTTGATTTTGCTCTATCTTTTTTTCTCTTTTTTTATCTCCTAGTAATGGTAAAGAGTCCCTTTAAAATCCCTTGTCATTTCTAAAACCAGTTGGGTGCAGATAGTCCCAGTGCATATATTAAAATAGCTCATTAATTTAGTAGTATCCCAAACATTCATTTTGCTAGCTCTTTTCCTATTTTGGGGTTCTAATTATGCAATTGTTTCAACCTTTGGGCAAATTTCAATATAAAGAGGATGAAATCTATGTCCAAATTAGCATTAAAAAATAAAATAATCAGATATCACTGTTAGAGAATCATAAAAGAGTTTCCATTGGGAGCACTGTAGCACCTAAGTCTTCAATGTAAGTAATCCTTGGTTCTTGCATGGGAAGCACGAGGACAGTCAGGATGGTAACCTGGTGAATCTAAACCCCATAAAGTTCACAGAGCTGAGAGATGCAGAAAAAATGTGAATGGGAAGGAGAAGAATAAGAAGAGGGGCTTCAGTAAGATGGAGTCCTAGGAATTTAGCTCCACTGCAGGGAAAATGAAAGCCTATGTTCCAAAATTTGACTTTGTGAACTTCTCAAAGACAATGGGGAAGTCAGAGTAAAGTGAAGAATATGGAAGCCACAGGCTTTGGGTCCAACTTACTGTCCCCATTCTCTTACTCTAATGTCGGCCTCATGAAGTGCGTGTCTATGCATGGAAGTTATTACTATTGGTAATTCTGATGAGATTTTACCCTTGAGGGGAATGGCTGAACAGTTCAGAAAAGACAACAGAATCTTGGCACACAGCTCAGTAATTGTGTCTTGTCTGACTCCCCAAAGGCTTGATAAGAACGCAGTGAACACAGTGTGGCTTTGTGCCAGACTAAAAATATACTTCAGAATCATTTAAAACCATTCAGAACCCCTCGCTAAGTTTTGCAAGGATGGATAGCAGAACAGCCTTTATTATAACATTATTTTCTCCTTGTCACATAGTGCATAAGTCAGTGTTCATATTCTTGCCTCTCTAAAGCATTAGAACAGTACACTTCTGAAGTGGGTAAAATTAGTTTCCCCACATATGTTGCTACCTAAACTAAAATGCCTATGATAAATCACTACTACTCTTCTTCTGACTTAAATGGAAAAAAACCCCAACAAACAACCAAAAAAAAAATATTAGAGAAAAGTGCAGAGAAAGGAATATTAATTTCAAGAAAAAAATATTTATTTCAGGTAGAGATGCTTTTAGGGAGCAAAGTGGAAGAGTTTTTGGATCCATTAAGTATGTGACATGTTAATCACCAAAATTCTAGAGGTAATTACCAGATGAAATTAAAGTTCTACCAGCAGTTGCTATTGAAAAAAAAAAATGTCAGCAGCTAGGAAGAATGTGTTATGTGTCAATCACTGAAAAGATGAAACAGAGGAGGAATGTAATTTAGATAGATTACATCCAAGATAGAATATTGAAATAAACTAAGGTATTGATATATAAATATTAAAATAAAAAAAATAATTCTATAAGCAAATGGCACAGAAGTACTAAGAATGCCCTCAGAAAATGTGCCAGAAGTGGTCACAGTGTTTTGCCAACAATGAGAGAAAGATATTACATATTCTTGCTTATGGACAAAATTTTCACACTAACCACTAAAAAAGAGTACTAAGACTATTTTTTTAGCCTATGGTGATTTCACACAGTATCTCCTTTTTGTTTATTTGTTTGTTTGGGATTTTTTTAACTGCTGTGTCCATTCTTATGGACATTCTTCTTCTGAGAAGGTTCTAGGTTTCACCATGACAGGCTCAAGTGAAATGGGAAAATGTAATATGCACTGACCTCTTTTTTTTTTTTTTTTTTTTTTTAAAAGTCTAGTCAAAAAACAGGCAGCAACCTACTTGCAGAGATTGAGATGCATAAAACAAAGATAAATGGCTTGGAATTAAAATTTAGATTAGCCATCAGGAAGAGGTTTTTAACAGTGAACACAGATGAATAAGAGAATAAATTACCTAGAGAGGTACACTAGAGAGGTGCTGCAGTCTAATGACATCACTGAGTAGGTGAGATTATGTTAAGCATACTTGTGGAAATAGAGAACAGGAAAACTATGTGTAAATGATTTACTGGATGAAATGTCCAGATTGTTTTCAGTCCAGAAGTCTGAGGCTTTGGTTCAGTTAAGTTCTCTGAAGAAATCACAAGTTTTTCAGAAAATTTAAAAATAAGTAAGACAAAGCTAATATTCTCTTAACGGATTTTTCACTTTCCACTTATACTACTTGCATCTTTTATTGGCCAAATGAAATAATTAGTATTTTATTAGAATTCCACAAATAAAAGAAAAACAAAATTATATTGACAGAAATGGAAGGAAGATTTTCATACTCTAAATGTAATAAAACACCATTTGTCTAAGTATTGTGGAAGATATTTTACCAAGTCAAACCATTGTTCATGATTCACTACTAAGCTGAAGCAACAATATGCAACATTTTTAGAGTTTAAACTCTCTATATCAGAAAATCATTTCCTTGTTTTTTCATGTTTAGTCTAACAGCATTTGAAAATTCATACATGCAACTCCAACCAACCATATCAGAGTATTCCTGTATTATCTGTGTTCCAGGGCAATAAAATGATTTACTGTAAAGGAAAGGTTATCCTCATGCTCACAATCTCCATCTAAAATGACTGTTTGTATTTCAGCAGTCCTTGGCACTTCTATTAGTTGTTTGTTTATTTATGTTTTAATGGCTAGCTACACAAATCTAAATTCTATTAAATTTCTCCAAATCTTATCACTGCACTCCATTTTCCTGTCTATTAACTTAAATTAGATTAATCAGTAACTGCAGACAGTAAATTTGTGTCTTTCTGTGTACTTCTGCAGCACACAATACAATCTGGATGTAACCCTGATGTGCTTTTACTTGCTACTACATTAACAACAGGAGGGTGTTCAAATGATTTAGTATTTAATTTTCAGTCTGGATGATTAGTTTGTCCCCATTATTTAAATGAAAACTGCAACTTTGCTTCTGAGGTCAGAATCATTCAGGTTCTTTTTAGATATATCCATGCTTTAAAACTGATGATCTACATTTTCCTAGAAACACGTGTCTTTCCAGGAAATTTCTGAACTACTAGAAAACTTGTTCTATTTTCTGAAGCCTGATTGTGTCAGTTTGGAGCCCAAAATAAATATAACCCAGTTGTAAACCATTCTATGACATCCACTCACACAGCACTTCCAATAATCAACTTGCAAGTCTCTAGAGTAAAAAGCAGAAAAAAATTCAAATAATTTTACAGATCCATAGCCAGAAAGATCACTGTTGGTTCTACATATGAAAAAAATCAACAGGCATATTGTTTCTTCCACAGTCAATGTTAATATATGCATGAAGAAGAGAAGCCAATTTTGGCAGTTTTTGAGAAGGAGAACAGTATAAAGGGAATTCCCTGTTACTGGTGAATCCCTTCACCTCTACAGAGAGATATCTACAATCATGACAGTGGAACACAAATTGATAAATCCCTGAATTGCAGAGGAAGCCTGAATTTCAAGAGACAAGAGAAATAGAGGGAGTCTGCTGCCAGCACTTTAATCTCTTTGCATGAAATTTGGAAATACTGTGTTGATCTCTGGGCAATTCAGTTGTACAAATGTTAATAGCTGGCATTTTTCTTGTCCATTTATATGATATCAATGAAAGGGTATCTCTGCTCTCAAGAGTGTTGATAAAATATTCCTTCTGTAGAAATATATAAATAGGTACCATTATCAGCTAAATCTGGTATTCCAGTGTAACTGTCATTGCACTCCAGAGGGGACAAATGTGAAAGGTTACCCTTGTTTTCATCTCTTATCAGAACATACTGCACATTTTCAGAGTGTTATCTACTGTCATCAGGGTAGGGCAAAATCAGCTGACCCTTTTCCTCTCTCCAGATTGAGCCTAACCAGTCCAGTCCAGCCCAGCTGATAACATATAAGACTAAAAGAACAGTAGCAACATTGAAATATGATTTTGCTCTCCCAGTTGACTCAGTGGAACTAACCTTTAGGCACTTAGTAGTTTGCCCTTGAGAAACACTTCAGTATTGTTAGCAGAAAACAATAAACTTCTATTAAGCCCTTATAGTACTTACAAGTGGAAAAACAACAAGTCTAAAAAAGAATCATGTAAAAGAGAGATAGCTGATATTCTGGTAAATACAACACAAATATAATAATTTTTGAAAAGCCTATATAATGGAACTTTTAGTATATAACGATAGTCCTCTTTTCTCATAGTACTTTGGGAAAAAAACAGGTATTCAAGGAGCACTGTACTATGACAAATTTTTTTCTGTACTTAGAGAAAACTGATATCCTTCCTTTCTTGGACATTTTCTACCTACTTTTAGCAGGACTTGACAGGAATATGGGGCACTTAGCATTTAGATTACAGTCTAAGTTTTGTGGTTGGTTGGTTAGTACTTTTGTTGCTGGTGTTCAATTATGTCCTGTATTTTCTTTTTTATCTTTTAAGAGAATAGAAACTAGATGTTCTTAACCTTCTTGGATTTTCTGTCTGTAACTGCAGGAACAACACAACAGTTTACTCACAGTCCATGGACCTTAGAGAAAGACCTAGCATATCCCCAAATATAATGATCCTGAATATGAATAATTCCACCAGAAATGGTATGGCAACTGAAGAAGAAAATTATAAGTATGCTTTGCTTCTATTATTTTATCTCTATATTTTCGGGTAAGTAGATAAAAACTATGTTATAAAAAGGTTTCAAAATCTAGATATTAAAAAAGTATAAAATATATTAGATGTCCTTGAAAAACATAACAGTGGTGAACCAGAAGAGGGAGATCCGTGGTGACATGGGGGAGCTGAAGTACTGCGGTAGAACAGAATCTAGTTCAGACCACATTACTTTTATGGTCAGAAAATTGAATTGATAGTGCCATAGATCAAATATGTATAAGATACAAGGTCTGTGTTTTTAGTGTGTTCCTATAGGTCCAGAGTTAAAAACAGCACCCAGGCTTTTTTATGGCTGAGAAAGCTTAGGGCACACAAGGGTCAAAGAGCTGGACCTCATCACAGCAATCTGATTAGTGTCTAAAGGGGAATTGGCCCATATCTCTAATGCAGAGAAACATCACCCCTTGCCTCACTTGTTATTTCAGTGCAGCCATAAATAACATCCTATTATCCTACTGTGAATGTGTGCAACAAATATAATGATTTACATACTCTAATAAGAACACAGGGGAAAAAGTGAGACAACTACTCTAAAATCAAGATGGAACTTCTGTGATTTAGATCCCTACAAACATATTACCAAATGTCTCCCATTTTCAGCATAATCAAGCAATTGAGCACAAAAACTGATTTTCGTCTTCAGTGTATAATATCAAGAACCAAGAAATCTGGAAGTAACTATGTTTGATCAAAACTGACTTAGGGAAATTAATTTATTTTCTTGGTGTAGTGTCCTGGGCCTTTGTTGATGGATAGAAATAGCTCCATGTTAAAACAGCTTAAATTATGAAGCTAAGGTGAACTGTAGTGATATACATTCAAGACAATGTTTCTGATTTCTTCAGAACATATTAATTCAAACTTTATCTGTTCAATCATAATAAGCCTGCCTGAATGAGACCTGCACTACTGGGTGTGAAAACAGGATGGGACATGCAGTATGAGGTATCTTAAATAGCTTACTGTATAGATCTAAACTGAAATAAGTTGGAACATAGTCTTACCTCTTCCCTTGCCTTGTTATGATCAGTTCTGAAACACATGGAATTTTAATATTGGTAGTAACTCCTGCCTTTGCTGACATTCTTGTCTGGTAATTGCTACACTAATGAGTTAAGATTTTGAGCATGTTCTGTGCTCCCCAGAGCAATTATTTTATCCTTTCACGTACCCAGATTCAGTACAGTACACAAGCACAGCGTTCTGTCAGGTTACTTCTGATATGGGATGCAATCACTTCTGTATGCATAACATGCTTGTTTTCCTGACAAACTGAGCCTGAATAATTAAACTGTATGTATCACTTTACCCTCACATCATGTAACAACATATCGGTTAGCAGATATCTGAGCACATTGATAATGTCATACCATATGTACTTTGAGCAAAAGTTGGGGGTTTTTTAATAGCTGAAATCACAGTGGAATAGGCAGCTACCAAGGAGGAGACAAAACAAAATTATGTCTTTAAATGGAATTAACAAAGTATAGTTTCTGTACAACAATGGTATCGTTGAAAGCGTAGACTTTAAGACAGCAAAACATACCTGAAAAATTCATCAGGTTCACCAGGTTATCACAGAAAAGTGAAATGATAAGTAAATTACATTGGATATGCAACACAACATCCAAGGCCAGTAGTTTGAAGACACACTGTTACTGAAGGTTCACTCTTGCAGTACCCAAGATGCTGGAATCTTCCCACCTCTGCTAATATTTAGCCTTGTGCACAGACTTTGCACTGGAAATCTTTTCACAGACAAGCTGACTCGCAGTCCCCTACACAAGAGGTAGAAAAGAAGATAGTGAGAAATTACATCGGTAGCTAAGAACAACTTAAGGACAAATCTGGTTTGGCATGTGGCCAGTCATTTTACAGATTCAGATACCCGCAGTTACAATCCCCAGCTGATTGTCATTACTCACTTCCTGGCTTTTCAGATTTGTTCTTGTGGTCAGATACTAAAAAGAGGCTGAGCTCTCCACAGCTAGTTATTGTCAAAATCAGATTTATTAGCCTAAATTCTTTAAAATATCAGGTCTTTGTGAACACAATTAATTTTGATTAACAACACTCAAACACAGAAACACACAAATGAGAAGACCTTTGTGTCGAATCTAGCCAACCAGTTGTGTGGACCAGCTGGGGGAAATAAGCCGGTAGTCGGTCTACTTCTTAAGAGGTGCTTTTTTACGGATGGTGCACTGAAGAATATATATTTGTGCATGGTCAACAGCAGTATTGTTGAATCTGATCTGATGTTCTAACAGATAATTTCCCTCCTAAGCTGCGTGTGGTATTCAAATGGCCTGGAAAAGATCTATATCTAAGCTTTTTGTTCAAAGTCCCTATTTTAGTGCAGAAGAAGAGATAATTCTGCAACACAGTTCTCCCTCATCTTACTGTCATTATCTAACATGGGTCAGATTAATCTCATTCTAAAAGCTTCTTTCTATTTTCACAGAGGAGGCCTGGAGTCATGAAAACAGATCACAGAATCACAGAATATGCCCAGTTGGAAGGGATGAACAAGGATCATCAAGTCCAACTCTTAGTCCTGCACAGGCCATCCTCAAGAGTCACACCATGTGTCTGAGTGTATTGTCCAAATTCCTCTTGAACTCAGGCAGGCTTGATGCTATGACCACTGCTCTGGAGAGCCTCTTCCAGTGCCCAACCACCCTCTGGGAGAAGAATCTTTTCCTCATATCCAACCTAAACCTCCCCTAACACAACTTCAGGACATTCCCTCTGGTCCTGTCACTGGTCACCACAGAGAAGAGATCAGTGTCTGCCCTCCACTTCCCCTCATAAGGAAGTTGTAACTGCAACGAGGTCTCTCACCAGTCTCTTCTCCTCCAGCCTGAACAGAACAAGTGACCTCAGCCACTCTTCATACAGCTTCCCCTCAAGGCCCTTCACCATCTTTGTTGATCTCCTTTGGACACTAAGAGCTCAATACCTTTCTTATATTGCAGTGCCCAAAACTGCACACAGTATTCAAGGTGAGGCTGCCCCAGTGCAGAGCAGAGCAGGACAAACCCCTCCCTCAACTGGCGGGCGATTCTTTCCCTGATGCCTGCCAGGACAAGGTTGGCCCTCTTGGCTGCCAGGGCACTACTGACTCATATTCAATTTGCCATCAACCAGGACGCCCAGGTCCCTTTCTCTGGCACTGCTCTCCAGCATCTCATTCCCCAGTCTGTAGGAACACCCAGGGGTGCCCCATCTCAGATGCAGAATCCTGCACTTTCCCTACCTGAACTTCATACGCTTGGTGATTGCCCAGTCCTCTGATTTGCCGAGGTCTCTCTGCAGGGCCTCCCTGCCTTTGAGGGAGGCAACAGCTCCTCCGAGTTTTGTGTCATCTGTAAATTTGCTTAGTATCCCTTCCAGTCCTATGTCCAAGTCATTCACAGAGACACTGAAGAGCACAGGGCCCCAGATGGAGCCCCATGGAACCTCACTAGTGAAAGGTCACCAGTTTGATGTCACCCCATTCACTCTTACCCTCTGTGCTTGACCCGTGAGCCAGTTGCTCACCTACCACATGATGTGTTTATCCAGCTGTGCTGAACATTTTGTTCAGAAGCATCCTGTGAAAGACAGTATTCAAAGCTTTACTGAAATCCAAAAAGACGACATCAACTGGCTTCCCTTATTAACTGAGTGGGTTACCTTGGCATAAAAGGAAATCAGGTTGGATAAGCAGGACTTTGCTCTCACGAAGCTGTGCTGGCTGTGGCCAGTGGCATCATTGTCATTCAGGTCTTTTTCAATACCTCCCAGAACAATCTACTTCATAACTTATCTAGACACTGAAGTGAGACTCACAGGTCTGTAGATTTCAGGATCCTACTTCTTGAAAACTGGAAAAGTATTCACCAGATTCCAGTCAGCTGGAACATCCTTGGATCCCTAAGACCACTCAAAAATCATCAAGAGTTTTGCAATGGCATCAGCTAGCTCTTTCAAGATTCTTGGATGAATCACAGTAGGCCCAGAGATTTGTAGTGTTCCATCTGGAGTAGTAGATCCTGTACAATTTCACTGTTGACTGGGAGTTGGTAATTATCACAGTCAAATACTCTTTTTGTCTCCCTCATTTCTGGCCAACTTCAATTCCATTTGATCTTTGCCTCATGAATTTTCTCCCTATAGCAGCAAGAAGAATCTCTGTATTCTTCCCATGTCACTTGATCTTGTTCCACTGGGAATACACCTTCCTTTTTTGCCTTATTCCCAAAGGAGGATTCCCATTCAGCCAAGCCGGCCTTCTGCCTTGTCTGTTTGACTTCTGACATTTGGGAATTGCCTGTTCTCCTGTGCCTTCAGCAGGTAATGTTTCAAAAACAACCATTACTGATGGACAGATGGAGATATTCACATTAGACATATCTAAAGACTGGAAGAGTGATGCAAACCTGTGTGACCTTATATGTAAGTCTCATGAAAAGCTGGATTTACAGTAATTTTGCAAGACAGGTCAGTTGTAGCACATTAATTCAGCCACCTTTGATTTAGATTTTTTTTCCCCAAAATCATTCCATTCTTGTAAGAGTCATAAGGAGTTCTGGAAATGGAGATCTGGACCTCAAAGGTACATCTATAAAAATACTAAGAAGTTTATCTTAGACCGTGCACAAGTGTATTTCAATTTACTAGTATATATATAGCCTAGCAGCCGTCTTGCCAGCTGAGGCTTCTTGCTGGTTTTACAATTTCTCACCTGCCTCTAAATGAAGCCTTGTATTACTGTATGCCATAGTACTGGTTATCAGGAAGAGAGAAAGTAAACACTCTGATAAAAAAATAACTTTTTGCTTGATGCCCAGTGAGCTGCTATGCAGTTACAGTTATGTAGTACAAAGAAACATGAATGTATTGTCTCTGAAGCTCTGAATCTCATTTTAACAGTGGCACTCAACTGAAACAGCTGCTCAGGTCCATAAGAAAGCTAGAATTTAACTTTTTTCTGTCCCATTTCTATCAATTTATTTATATTTCCCATAACACAGCATGTTAACATTCATTTATTCCCTCCATATGAGATTAAGGCACCATGCTCCCCTTAGTGAAACCCACTCAGCATAATTGGAGAACTTTGTGATGTCTTGAACATCACAATAACCACCTTTCTTTTTGAACATGGTTTCAATCCTAAATGAGGTTTATAGATTCCTCTCTGAAAGATGAGACCAAGAAGCAAGACAAATGCCACATGCTGTGTCAAAGTGTATTTCTATTGATTTCTAACTGAGGCGGAGGATTAATCCATCCTTCTAATCCCAGGTTCACTGATATTTCACAGGCAGGTTTTGAAGGACCCCATTTCAGATATATTAGAAGATTAAAACATTATCAGACTATTTTTAAAACCAGCTGCCAAATTCTAAAAGAGGAAGGGCATAAAGAGATGCTCAGGAATATCTTGCAAAACTTGTATTAAGTGACCGTTTATCTACATATCAGTTATTACCTCCTCTAAATCATTCTTGAAAGTGGCATTCATATATTTTTATAATTTTATCCACAGCATTCCTATACCCTGTGCTATGTGGTTTGATAATTATATAATTTGTAAAAGGCATATACTATAACACTAGCATTACAAAATTCCATGGATCTGTTTTATATCAAAATAGGTCACAATCATAGAATCACAGACCAGAGTACTTTTAATTCCATGGTGACCATATTCTGACACAATCAGTCACTTGACAATATCTTAAATTTCAAATAGGCACATTGAACTAACTGTACTATTCCAAGAGTTCATTGCTATTGAGTATGAGTGATGATATTTAGACTTTTAAATCTAAAAAGAGCGATGAAGAAAGTTTCACTCTTTGAAAGCAATACTTCCTTCAAAAATAGTTATAATGGTATCAATGAGGCCACTAATATAGGAATCTCTCCCAAACTAATATAACGTACAAGCCCACCAATCTGAAAAAACCCCACAGATGTTCATTCATTGCTGTGGGATTTTGAACATAAAAAGGTACAGTTGATTTTTAATATTGTAATACAAATGTGTGTTCTAAATTTTAAATGTATTTGTAATTGATACCTAGTACTAAACCCACGCAAAATCATAAAAATGACTGGAAAACAAGTTCAAAAATCAGTCTTTGCTTTGGGTTCATGACTGACAAGTGCAGTATGAATGACTTGGCCATTCTCTCAATTTCTTCCCAGCTGTGCAACACTCCTAGACTTCTAAATTAGACCCTTTTTGGCAAATCAACAATGATTTACATTTGGAAAACAGTAGTTCTCATCAAAAGAGGCCAGGTTGTGGGAAAGTAATTACTCTTAATGTGGAAGAGAACAAGGAACAAAATCATTGAAAGAAAGACATATTAATGAAGCCTTTTTCCACAGCTTCACAGATGAGAGGAAAAATAATTTGGCTCAATTTAACATTATAATAACCATTTGTATCATGAGACAGACAGGAACTTAGTTCTTCTAACTTGAACCAAGCACAGAGTTTGACATTGTTCTTTAAAAATAAAGATAAACAATTCAGACCTCCAGTCCCTGGAAACACTGAAAGCATTTGGCTTCACTGCTGTCTCTAGAGTCTGGAAAGATCCCCTTTGAATCACTGTCAAATGGGACACAGTAAATGTTTACTGATTTCCAGCTATGGTATAATATTTTGCTTCCAAATTTTTTCTGTCCAAAATGTTGAATTCTCAAACACTTACATTTAGTCTTTCAAAAACCATATTTTTTTGACTAACATTTTAAGGCTGTAAAATACAGCATCAACACACAGGAAAGCCACTAAAATAAAACTTAATCATTACAGAGGGTTCTTTTTATTTTAATAAACATTCACAGCTATTCAAATTTCCATGTCAAACAATAAATCAATGGAAGCATATTCTAACATGCTGTATTTTGTTGATTATTTACAGAAAGGAAGCTTTGAATTGGTACCAGAAGTGATTTTAATCACTGAAGTCTCATTCTGTATATAATGACAGTGGTATATTTGCATCTTGAAACTTCAGGCGAGCTTGCATAGACAAAACTGCCACAGCCACACTGATGACTGGTACTTTTAGAAATTTTCTATCCTTTTTACTTAGTCTGAAAATGAAAGAAAAATGAAAATTGCTTTTTGGAGGTGGTGTTTCATTTTCTTATCTTCCTAACATCTGCAGACATCATAAGGCAGACAAAAAATAGTATTATTTGGTATGTTACAGTATAACTAGTGTACACAATGAAAAGTAAAATGGGTTGACATAACCTAATTATTCCCACAAAATTACTTCCAGCTATATTTTGAGTATGAAAAATCTTGTTAAAAACTACACAATAGGCATCTTCAAAAGAGACACTGACTGGGAAATAAATTCAATAAACTTCATCAACAGTTTAGATTTATGTATCCTCTCTTGAAATATTTACAAAAAAAAAACAAAAAAAAAAACAAACAAAACCCCCCCAAACAAACAAACAAAAAAACCCACAAAACCAAAAAAAAGGAATCCTGAAGGAAACAGCATTTATGTAAAGTAATATAGGACTTTCACATTCTCTTGCCCACTGGATCTCCATGGTAAACTTCCATATGCCATTTTAGTAATGTCTGGCAGAAAACAAAAACATCTAATGAGGTAGTCAAATTGTGTGGCTGGGACATTTTAGCTTAGCTATCCTTAATGATCATAATATAAAACATAGTATGAATTTTATTCATTCATTATTTAAAATAAAATACAACCTCACTATCACATTCTTTTTGAATCAAGCAGTAAATACAGAATTATGAGTCCTGTGTTTTCATAAGACATTGAAGAGAATTATAAAGAGCACAGAGGATGTTTTCACATCTCTATGAGCCAACATATGTTGTAATTTCCAGCTGTGATTATTTAACATGAAAAACAATAGCTTTCAGTTAACACAGACTTATACAAGATGGTAAAATTATTTCCAATGATCACCTCCGTAATATGGGTGTAGGAGTGGGAATGGTTACGAATAACTTATCTTCTCTTTTTGAATTTATTTAATATAGAAAATAACTACTGATTAGATTTTTCAGTTCATAGAGGAACTGGAGGTTTTTGAATAAAGTAAAAAGAAACAGAGGATGCAAAGACAGCATCCCATCCCACTACTCTGACCTGTGCAAACAAATCACAAAAGTCAGTTTGAGTGACAAAAAAATAGTAAATCAAGCTGTTCAAATGAGAAAAATTCAAGATGTATAAAGCTCTTAACAAAAGCCTCACAAAGTTCTTTCAGTTTCAGAGTCCTCTCAATAGCTGCTTCTCTGGTAAACTGAAATGTATTTTTGTAAAATTGAATTTATCTCTTGCAATAGCTTCCTTTCTCCTGCTGGTCTACATACAGATATTGTGTTGCTATGACTTATCCAGTATTTACATTGATATATTTAGTTCAATAGCGACATCTAAAACCACTACACTGGTCTGAGACTACCAAAAATAATGTAATTTGCTTTGTTGTACATTTAAACTATACCTACCTAATTTATCATTTTCTCTGAGCTATTGTGCCATATTGCAGTCTGTCTTGTCAGGCATTTTCATGAAGTGTATTCCAGTCATAGCTTTTCTTGTGCACTTTTTTCTATCCATTTTCCCTGTAAATAATTATTGTAGTGAACAGAAACTGGCACTGGTGGAGAACCACTATGCTTAAACCACCATTTAAGAGTTTGTTCCCACCTAGGTTCAGTAGCTAATGACTTGTTTTTACCTCCATTGAAGACAAGTGATAAAGCAAGATTTGTTTTCCTCCTAAGTATACAGGTTAAGTTTAACCAGAAACATCTGCATATTTCTGCTCTTTTGCTTTTAAACAGCATTATATAAGTGGAGTACAAAAACAGTAACGGTCAAGTGAATACTCCCAGCTGTAGACTTTAGTCTCTAAGGATGTTAATCAAGAATCTTTCATGAGGTCTCCATTCTCATGCATACAAAATTTTCTGCTGACGAAAAGCCTTTTTCAACAATCCTTAGCAACTGCGTCACTATAGCTGCTGGTAACTTTCCTGTGTTATACTAATTTTAAGGTTAAATAATTTCCATTTCAAAAGGGAATTAATCTTTACACTATACTGTTCCCTGTAGTAGGTATATTATTTTACAAGTAACGTTATGCATCACAAAAACCTTGAGATAATTACTTATACCTTAAAACTGCTGCCAAATGGTGTTTTCTAACACTAGAGAGGATTTTTGGATGTCAAACAGGTACAGTAATAACTGTTTGCCCTCAGTAAACATCAGTGTTCTTAAAAGCTATTGCTAGTATTAATATAGCATGGTTGACAATACTTTTATCTTTAGTACTTTCACTGATTTAGTATTCCCGAGAAGTGATTTTCTACTAAGAGCTGAATGGAAAAGTTCTGAATTCTATTATCATAAGACCTGTTATTGAAGGACTGTAATAGTCACCTATTTTGTGCCACACTTTGTATACACAGTAGCATATGCTACAAGTATCCTGTTTTGGGGCCCATTCTTGGACCATATTTTTTTGTCTAGGTTGGAACAAATACTTTCTAAACAACAGACTGTCTTCTAAACAATAGAAGAAATCTGCTTAATTGAAGTAAATTTGCTAAAATTTCTCAACTAAGTGACCAAAACAATGAAAATATTTCTTTCTTAACACTAACTTACCTTTTCAATGACATTTTTCAGTTGCACATTAGTGTAATTTCAAATTCAACAGTCTCCTTTGGACATATAAATCAGCAAATTCATGCACAGAAAATAACAGAACTAAAAGCTAAATAGGATGGAAATAGAAAAAAAATATAGCTGTTTTCAGATTTTCAATGCTCTGTTTTAATGGGTACTCCAGACTGCCTCACCAAAAGGTGACCGCAGTCACGTTAGTTGTAACTCTCAGTAAAACACAGCAGTCGCAATTCTCAAATATGTTAAGAGTTGCAGATCAATCATGAATCAGCACATGTAAGTACACTGCTGCCCTATTCATAATAAATTAGCTTAATCTATCTACCAAAATAATTCATAAGACACAGAATTATGATCTTCACTCAAGATCAGACACCATTATAAGACACCTCAGTTAAATGGACATTCAAATTAAGTCTCTTTCATATTTCTGTTAGTTTCTGTTTCATTCATCAGCAAGCTTTGTGTTGAAAATGGAAAGGATGTTTAATCTGAATCACAGTGGCATAAACAGAGCAATATCATTCATTTTGTTGATGAATCTAGCTAATTTCTAATTTAGGAGCAGCACTTTAAAAATGGTGATGTAACTTTACCTGGTAGGTAAAAAGACCACCCTTTCCTTTGGCACATCATATTCAAGCTATTTGTATCCAAATATGTTTTTATTTTTCTTTTTCTAACCATAAGTCAAAATAAATATAATGACCAAATATGAAAATTAATATTACAAAGATACAAAGAAAAACAAAACAAAAAGTACTATCCATAATTGTAGTCTATTGTAATTGATTGTAATAATTAATTTGTTACAAACTTCTCTTTGATCAGCTTGGAACATGTAGGGGCTTCTGGGCAACATGTAGTGTTTAGAAGTTCTTTGATTGTGCTGACTTTTCTATGACAACTTGAATTATTTTTCCAGCAGGTTCATCTAATCTTGAATTCTTAACAGAAGTATCTAATTGTGAAGACTCATTGCTTGAAGTTGTCTCTATATTAACTACATGCCACACTGATCTGGAAACAGGAAATTCTGAATCTCTGCTCAAGGTGAACAAACTGAACTGACCTCTTGAAGTGCAGCTATATGTCCATTGTCAGTACAGGGAGTGGACAACCTGGCTGCCCAAACCATTGCTTGCATTGCTTGGAGCTATGACACTGAACCAGGAAAACCCACAAGCTTTTGACGGGAGGCTGGGAAGCCTGCTTAAAAATATTTTAGAGAACTGAGGTCTTCAAATCCTGTGTATTTTTGAAACCAACAGGTATGCCCTTTCCTGCTGACCTTTACCTATCTTCTGAACCCCTAAATTAATCCTCTTCTTCAGGTTTTACAGGGTGAGGTAATATCTGTAATTTGATAGAATTAGAACCTTTGAGCTCTGAAAAGGGAGTTAATGGGTAAAACTAATACTGTAGTTTCGTAGTATGGAGACAATAGTACTGATTCAAGTTGCCTCCCTCTCCCTGGAAGATTTTTCTCTCCACATCATAGCACAGATTTTTGTGGGAATGTTTCATGTACTAGACCAGTAAACAGTGCTAAAACAAAGGGGCAGGAGCAACCAAGTGTATGTTCACAGTGACTATCTTTCCATACCTTCATTTCACAGAACACCCTAAGCTACCCTCCAGGCAGCAAAAGATAACAGTGGCAAGTTATTAGTTCTTGAGCTTCCTTATGCAAGGAGGAAAGAACACTGACTACATGGAGGTCAAGTCTACTTCTAGTCAAGGAAGACAAAAGCTTAAATAAATAAGAAATTTTTACATCAGAATTAGTTCATAATCATACCAATGAGAAAAAAGTTGAATTTTGTTGAAGTAATACTTTATTAACTAGCAACCATATTTAAATATAACGTGATATAAATTAAAAAGAAACATAATCACTGTTTTAGTAAATATCTGGTGACAATTAATTCATCATGTAAATAATTATAAGCAGCTCCCTTGAAACTTTTTTTATGAAATACTCTTCCTTACAATCCCTAAAATGCTGTTCATAGAAATTATGAAAAATACAAACATCCCAGTGATGGAAGGGAAAGGAGGGAAGTTTCAAAGACTTAAGCTCATTTTTTTATTACTCCAGATCCAGGGAGATAGGTAAACATTTGTTATAGTTTTGGAGTCACCCAAGTTTTTAATGTTAAACAGATGTTTGAATTGTTTGTCAGATCCCATGCCTTCAACAGAACTGTCATCATGTCTGGTTTCATAACAAGACAAATCCAGCAACTGTTTTGAAAAAAAAAAAAGAAAATTCTTCATGTCCTTAGATACTACTTAAAAATATTTGGCTTTATAAATTTACATGATATTTATTTGTCTTACAACATAATGGAGTAATAGTACTTGAGACTTCAAATTTCTTTTCCTCTTCTTTTAGATAGATTTGGTTGGGATAGGAAATTCCATTTTTTCACATTAATATTTTTGTCCAAATTTTTACCCAGAACTTTCACACAGAAACACAGGATATGCTGAGTTGGACGAGATCCACAAGGATCATTGAGTCCAACCCTTAGGCCTGCAAAGGACCACTCCCAAGAGTCATACCATGTGCCTGTGTCCAAAGGCTTCTTGAACTCTGGTCAAGCTTGGTGTTGTGACCACTTCAATGGGCACTATTCCAGCACCTAATCACCCTCTGGATGAAGAACCTTTTCCTGATACTCAACCTAAATCTCCCCTGACACAACTTCAGAACATTCCCTCTGGTCCTGTCACTGGTCACCACACAGAAGTGACCAGTGTCTGCCCCTCATCTTCCCCTCACAAGGAAGTTGTAACTTCAGTGAGATCTCCCCTCAGTCTCCTCCAGCCTGAACAGACCAAGTGCCCTCAGCCACTCCTCATGTGGCTTCCCCTCAAGGCCCTTCACCATCTTTGTTGCCCTCCTTTGGACACTCTCTAAGAACTTTATATCTTTTTTATATTGCAATGACTTTCTTCATTCTCTGTGCTTTATTTGCCTCATGCCTTTGGTTCAAGTCTACTAAAAGCTCCATTCACTCAACAAAAAAGTATTCTTGAATATCCAGATCAGCTATTACTGAGCCAATGCCCAGTGACCTAATCATGACTTATTCTTCACCTGTTTTGGGGTGTGCTAACACTCTCCAGTTACTGTCACAGGCAAAACAGACTCAAAATTAATTTATTACCAATCAAATAAGAGTAGGGTAAGTGGAAACAAAACCAAACCATAAAACACTTCCTCCTCATCTCCCTCCTTTTTCTGGGGTTTATCTTCACTCCCAGTTTTCTGTACCACTTACACCTCAGTGGCACAGCAGTACAGGGAATGGGATTGTGGTCAGTTCATCACACATTGCCTCTGCCACTCCTTCCTCCTCATGAGGAGGACATCTCATGCTCTGTCCCTGATGCAGTGTGGGGTCCCTTCCATAAACTTCTCCAGTGTAAGTCTTTCACACACTGCAGTTCACAAACTGCTCCAGTGTGAGTCCCCTCCATGGGGTACAGTCCTTCAGGAACAGGCTGCTCCACCGTGGGTCTCCAAGAGGGTCACAAGTCCTGCCATCAAACCTGCTTGAGCATCAGCTCCTCTATTCACAGAGCCACAGGTCCTGTCAGGAGCCTGCTCCAGCATGGGTTTCCAATGGGGTCACAATCTCCTTTGGACATCCACTTGTTTCAAGACGGGGTTCTCCACAGGCTGCAAGTGGATGTCTGCACTACCATAGACCAACATGGTCTACAGGGGGACAGCCTGCCTCACCATGGTCTGCAGGTAAATCTCTGCTCCAGCACCTGAAGCACCTTCTCCCCCTCCTTCTTCACTGTCCCTGATGTCTGCAAAGTTGTTTCTCTCCCATATTCTCACTTCTCTCTTGTGGCTGCTGGTGGTGTTGATCAGACTTTATTGTTTTTTCCCCTTCTTAAATACCTTATCCCACAGGCAATACCCCCATTACTTATGGGCTTGGCTTTGGCCAGTGTTGGGTCTGTCTTGGAGCAAGCTGGCACGAGCTATGTTAGAGACAGGGGAAGTTCATAACAGCTTCCCATAGAAGCCACCTCTGAAGACTCTCCCCTACCAAACCCTTAGCACGCCAACCTGATACATATGTCTATGGGAAATTTCACATAGGAAAAACCTTGGAGAAGTCACCACTGAGCAACACTTTCTTATGTTTCCCATCCTCTCTCACATCTAAAGTTCTCTGGCTTTTGTTCTATATTTATTTTGTAGGTCTCTTGGGTCAGTGACCATAGTTTAGCATTATCTTTCTATAACACTTAGTGCAACAGGGTCCCAGAAAGTTCAAAGAAAATATAAAGAAAAATTTTGTCTTGATTTTTTTGGTCAGTAGCTTTGATACAGTGATTTCTGAGAGCTGTGAGCTAGAATTGGGTTCCTTGGATTCAATTTACAGATTAATGTAAAGGGAATGTAAGGGAAATATCCCATACTCGCAAGCAGTGAATGAAAGGAATATAACTTATAGAAATTTAATGTGTTTTTTTAAGCAAGCCTCTTCTGATAATGCTTACAATGTATAAAAACAATTAGAGTATTTTTGTTGTGACTAGCTTGTGACAGCTCTGAGAATCTAGTGCAAATTTCTGTGCTGTCATAAAAGCATAGCTGCAAGCAATCCCCACATAGATACATTAGTAGGTGAATGAATTGACATAATAGCTCTCACTCATTTTCTGCTTCACTTTGCATTATTTTTTCCCAGACAAATGTAAAAATATTGATTGCTACTGTCATTTTTAGAGTATTATATTACTTTGTATTCTTAGTTAATGTGTTAGTATGCAATAAGCCATGCAGGAAAATGAATACTCTTATCATAACCTTGTTCAAATCTAATTTCCTCTTGAACAGTTTCAGGAAAATCCTTAACTGGTGTAAGTGTTGTAATTGCATGGAGCTCAGCATATGTCCTTTCATTTCCAAATGCATGGAATCTTCAGAATCACTTGCCTGTGTGATATTACCCAATATTTTCTTAGCTGTTTGAAGAAGAAGCATTTGAGTCATCTAATCCAAACCTAAAAACAAAATAAAGAAATATTAAAAATAAACACAGTCTAATAGTTTTCAGGCCTAGTGTTTCTTAATGGCTATTTTAACCTGAAGTTAATTCTGAAGTCCAAATGCTGAAATTTACTGTATCATTGAAATGTTTTCCCTTAAATAAATTTTTGGTTTATTTTCGCACAAAGATAACATTTACTTTTAAAATAATTTTCAGACTGGCACAGTTTATTGTAATGATGGCATAATAAGGTTATATCTAAGGTGCAACCTAAAAGACTCTTCCTAAGCTTGGAACTAGCAGATTTTTATTATTAGCCTATTACAACAGAAAAGTCTGGTCCTATACTGTAAACTTGCTGACAGGAACTCTTTGACACACCCCAACTATTCCCCTCAGAGGTCAGGGAAAGCAGTACTGGCATGTTTGCAGAGCCAACTTCATTTGCTTCTCCAAAGCCGGAAGGAGGTTTGGTTCCCTCTTGTACTCTGGTATGTCTACCCCTAAATCTGTTTCAAAATTACATAAACACAGCTTATTTTTTAACTCTTTGAAATACTTCCCAAAAAAAAGTCTTATAATTTCTGACAATATGCACATAGGCAGATAACTACATGGTAAAAGGTAGGTAAAGCGGAAAAGCTGAGAAAAGTTCCTATTACCACAGTTTCTACCATTTTAAAGGAGTATGTCTGAAAATGGATTCTTGTCCAAGACCTCTTCTGAACAGGACTTGAAGCTAAATCAGACTTACAGCTCTAAGTGCATTAAGTAGATAATTAACAGCAAAGTAACTGTAGAAAATTGTCAGGTTGCTCAAGGGCCTGATCCTGCTAACACAAGCAGGCACATAAGACTTTATGAGAGCTAATTTACCCTTTTACATGGAGATAAATGAAATGAGCTGTGGAAAACTAATGTCATGTCTGCATGACTGGGTCTTTCATTTTGTAACTTCTAAAATGAAGCAATAAACCCCAAAACTCTGAAATAGACTGATTTACCCTGTGATGCAGGAGAGAGTAGCTAAGAATAGAGATTGCCACAGAGGAAGTGAAATATAGGATATAGGTCTGTTGAACAGATCAATTGGCTTCCGGCTTTCAATAGTACTGACAGAGGTCATCTCCTTGGTGACAGAGAGTAAGTTGCCTCTGGCAAGGAGATTTACAGATGGCTGTGTACAGGACGTTCTATGACTATTGCATGAGTGTAGGTTACCAGTTGTTACACTTTTCAGCAAAACTGTATGTGGGTTATTAGATAATCACTGCTTTACTCTAGCATCAGAAATGCACTGTCCAGTTTGAACTGGTGACAGCATACAATGGATGGAGCAGAGGCCAAGCAGGCTATATGCTATCAGTAGTGAGGCAGTGTTTTCTCAATCTTTCTTTATGATGTTAACCTGGAGTCCCCAGTGTGGGCAGACTGTCATCAAGGACACACATCATGAACCACTTCATTTCTCATAGGGAAAGAGTTCAAGAACATATTTATCTCAAGGCAGAACAGACCAAAGGGCTTTCACCCTTTCTTTTGCAAGTACCAGCTTTTCTCTGTAACTCCCTTCCTTGTCCTACATGTGCAAGCCCAAGATCAAAGGGCCATCTCTTCTGAGGCTGTAATGCTGCTCTAACCCCATCATTAAGAAGTGCTTGAGAGTGCATACTACTGGCAATTTCATGACAAATTCTGTCCTGGAGAAGCAGACTAAATGCTGAGCTCTATTTAACCTCACAGTCTTCCATTTTGCACTTGGTGTATCATTTTTTATCTGTTCACAGTGGTGCCAGAGTGTTATCTTTCCATTAACTATACCTTTTGACAAGATGATTTGCTTTCCTCAGTAAATGGTGATTGACAAGTAGAACTCTACTTTCCATTTCCCATCACTTCCACAGTGAGCAACAGCACCTAATGAATCAAAATTCTACCTCACTGGCTAAAATTACACACTAATGAAAATATATATTAAAAGCTTTACTAAATTGTGTAAGTAAGGTTTGTTTCATGTAACAAAGACAGCTGTAATAAGCTTTAAGAATTTCATAAGTAAAGCTATCTTTTACCATTTAAAAATATTTAATAGCTTGGAGAAAAACTCTCAGCAAAATCTAGAAACTGATGTAGATTTCAATAATTTTTCTTCAATCAGCAGAATAAACCACATTTAACTAGCCTTCAGTAATTAGCACATCACAAACAAGAAAACTGAAATCAGAAAATATAAGTATAGTTTCCCTTCTACGATATTGCAGAAAAGAGAAGGATGTGATAGCATGCATCACAGAATTACTAAGTTCTTTAGTAATATGAAAATTAAAAGAATCTAAAAAAAAAAAAAAAAAAAGAAGAATAGCAACTGGAATATTTATTAAATACCCACCAGAAACCTACTGAAAATACTAAATGATTTTTGAGGAATCCATTCACATATGAAAGTTAAAAAAGAAGTCCTTAAAAAAGCATGATCTGTGTTTTTCAAATGGTGAAACAGTTACTAGCTATAATTAATATAAACACTTCAAAGCCAAAACAAATTGTGATTTCATTGAAAATACCTTTTCACTGAGCAGATATTTATCTGCTAAAAGACAAAACCACTCATCATTGCTAATTTTAATGAAACTGCAGAAACATGAAAGAGAGTTTCTAGTCTTTAGAACTCAACAAGACACAACAGTTTGAATTGTACAAAGCCAAGAGATTCAGATTATCAATTAGGGTGTACCACGAAAATATCATAACCACAGAAAGAATATAACTTGAAAAGTAAAGATTATCCTGTGAAGGTGATGCTACCCATTTTTCTTTAATCTGAAATTATGATAGAAATCACTCCAGTACAAAAAACACTGCATCAGTAGTTTACAGTACTTAGAATATAATCAACTTAGTTACAAGGAGAAAAGATAATAACCTAGTCCAACAACATTTCTGCAAAGTAAATCTCATGTTGCAGCATGTTATATGGGAGAAAATAAAAAGTAGCAGCAATAATAGAGCAGTGTAGTATAGTGAAGCAAAGGAGGAAAAAAGTAAAAATCCATCATGGCTTTATAACCTCACATATTGTTCTGAATAGTTCTTATAATGAAACAGATTTTTGCACTTGGCTTCAAAGACACATGTACTGCTACAGTGACATTTTAAAAGTATGCCTTTCCATGCTGGTTTTCATGTTATCTGCAAGTTCCTTGATAGTCTTAACCTAGTGTTTCTCAGTACCTTTATTACTGATTTTCAATTCGCCTGTACTTTCTGTCTGTGTATCATCACTGAATGTGTAGGATGGACATGCAGTGATAATATATTATGAGCAAAAGGAATTCGTCTTACACTTCTAGATGCTACATGGCATGAAAGGCTTATTAAAATAATCCAAACTCTGGTTACTTCTAATCACCCTTAAAAACAGAATCACACAATCATAGTATATGCTGAGTTGGAAGGGACCCACAAGGATCATGGAGTCCAGATCCTGGCCCTGCACAGGACCATCCCCAAGAATCGCACCATGTGTCTGAGAGTATCATTCAAACATTTCTTGAACTCTGTCAGGCTTGGTGCTGTGACCACTGCTCTGGGGACCCTCTTCCAGTGCCCAACCACCCTCTGGGAGAAGAATCTTTTCCTCATATCCAACCTAAACCTCCCCTAACACAACTTCAGGACATTCCCTTGTGTCCTGTCACTGGTTACCACAGAGAAGAGATCAGTGCCTGCCCCTCCTCTTTCCCTCACAAGAAAGTTGTAACTGCAATGAGGTCTCTCATCAGTCTCCTGTTCTCCAGCCTGAACAGAACAAGTGACCTCAGCCACTCCTCATACGGCTTCCCCTCAAGGCCCTTCACCATCTTTGTTGCTCTCCTTTGGACACTCCCTAAGAGCTCAATACCTTTCTTATATTGCAGTGCCCAAAACTGCACACAGTATTCAAGGTGAGGCTGCCCCAGTGCAGAGCAGAGCAGGACAAACCCCTCCCTCAACTGGCGGGCGATTCTTTCCCTGATGCCTGCCAGGACAAGGTTGGCCCTCTTGGCTGCCAAGGGCACTGCTAACTCATATTCAACTTGCCGTCGACCAGCACCCCCAGGTCCCTTTCTCTGGCACTGCTCTCCAGCATCTCATTCCCCAGTCTGTACATACATCCGGGGTTGTCCCATTCTGGGTGCAGAATCTGACACTAATCAAATTTGTTGAGGTCTCTCTGCAGGGCCTTCCTTCCTTCGAGTGTGTCAACAGCTCCTCCCAGTTTTGTATCATCTGTAAACTTGCTTAGTGTAATTTTCACTCCTGTGTCCAAGTCATTTATAAAGATGCTGAAGAGCACAGGGTCTCAGATGTAGTTCTGTGGAACACACAACTGGTAACAAGGATATTTCCTTTTTCTCCACTGAAGTATGTCATTCTTCTGCTGATGTCCACTGACAGGGGATGTCATTCTGAGTTATGAACAGCCACTCAACTCATTTCAAAACTAGTTGCACTGCAGTCTTGAAAAGCCACAGAGAAAGCATTACATTATTAGGAAAGGTAGCTGTTGCATTTTTCAGCAGTCTTCACAGAATCACAGAATGTGCTGAGTTGAAAGGGATCCTCAAGGATCATCATTCCAACTCTTATCTCTGCACAAGACCAACCCCAAGTCATACCATGTGCCTGAGAGTATTGTCCAAATGCTTCTTGAATTCTGACAGGTTTAGCAAATGAGAGCTGTTACAAATAAGCACTGAAATGATAGGGTCTGCTTGCAGAGGGATTATCTACAAAGCACTTCATTAGATTATGGTCTGACGCTAACTCTATACCTATGTTCTCAGAAGAAAAGATGTGAAAAAGAAGAAAAAAAATAAATTTAGTACCTATCTCTGTATTAGAAAACTGGAAGTGTTCACCTGATATTTTCACTGATAAATCATTTGTTCTCATATAAAGAGTGACATGGAGAGGTATTCTCTTCTGAAATAAATGTCAGTACTCTCAGTGAGGTCAGAAGATGCACAACTTTATCTGCATCACAGGAACATGTAAGTAAAGGGGCTACAGGGTAACTATGACTTCTGAATTTCTCTGCCTTTTGGAAACTGCATCCATTGCAAACTCATCTTTGCCTGATGTAGTAAAAAAAAGAAAATCCTGTCTTGGAGACTGAAATTCATTTTTGGGATCGATTATTGTTTTTTAAAATGATCTTTTCATAATTACAGTTCTTTTAGGTAATGTGAATATTTGAACATATAGAGTATGAATGTTTTTTATCGTTTGTAACAGACATTCCAACTTGTTATCCAAGATCTCTTGACATTTTCCTTTCTTAATTTGCATATTTCAAAAAGATGCACTGAATGTAGGCTTTCCTAATGTTGTTTTATTGGATTTTTATTTAGTGTGCTTCATGCACAACAATATATTACACAAAGCTTAAAATGCTTTTAAAATGCATAGAAGATACAAAACAGTAATATATTTTGATTTCTAACTCAGAATTCATCTTTGCATTGTTTTTTACACAGCAAGACGAGTAACTGAACAATATGTATAAACATAGGGCAACATATGCAATGAAATGTGAAAAACAATAGAGTTTTACTATGAAGTTACATATTAACAAATCTTTTTAGCTGATATACTGACAACCTTGTCTCTAAATGTTTTTAGGTCACCTATAAACTCTTGATAAGCATTTATCAGACACAGCGCATTGCAATAAATTCCTGTTATTGATCTCCTCTGATGTTTTTTAATCTTTTGCTGTGCATTAAATTACTTTCATCTATATATGTACAAGACCCCTTTCAACTACTTTAGCTATCAGTGTTGCAATAGAATGTCTGATATTGATATAAAATGTGCAGCAGTGGCAGATACAATTGTCAATATACAGGATACTTTAGTATGACTGAACTTACTATTATTTCCAGTGGTTTCAGTAGAAGAATATCTTCTGCTTTATTTCTCACTATGGTCTACATAATATTTTGATGGTTAAAATTTAAATTGATATACCAAAATACACACCTTGTTATCTGCTGCCCAAGGAGTCTTGGATTCTCCTCTTTTTTTTTCTTTTTTTTGTCTGGTTTTAGGAAGAAAATAAGAATTTTGCAATATCAGCTTAGACATGCAAAGGGCTCAACAGCAAAATTAAGCAGAATCTGGGCAGAGCATAACCACAGCCCCTGACTGACAAGACTTGTATGCTTGCATGAAGAACAACAACTTAACCTGTACTGTAGCTGTCTTGAACTTGTTCCTATGGAAATGTGTGGTAACATACTGCTGTCAGCAAACGTCAATGACTGCTAGATGAACTTGGCTGATTAACTGTAAGGGCAAAGCCTGTACATGTGGATAACATCATCTACAAATCTTATCTTATGCTGAGATTAAGCAGCATACTTTTATGATTAACAATCCTTCAACTGACAACTGAAATGATTCATAGATCTGTTTATCTCTAAGAAAATCCTGCTAAATTGTGAATACCATAATGATGATGCCCCTCACCACGGGCAAGATGTGCTTAGAGTGCCATGTTCAACACAGAGATAGAAAAATACCTTTAAGGTCATTGAGTCCAACCATAAACCTAACATGAAAGAACTTGTCTGATGCTGCAGCACCAACTTTTCCATCACCACCAGGAATGTCAGATTGCTATTACCTCTTGTATTGCTTCTGCTAACATCAGAAGGGACATACAATTATTATAATTTTTTTCTACCATTTTAATCCTAGCACTTTTTCTACTATTTCTATGCTTTGCTAAATAAACTAATTAATTAGTCTTGGGTGTCCATGCCTTCTTGAGATCCAAAAAGAACCAGCATCTCCTCAGTGCAAAGCAAGGAGTGGCTTATAAGCAAACTATATGAGTAAACTCCTACATTGCTAAGATCTCCCTGTCAGAAATCATCATTAAACCACGATTTTTCCTGTGTGAAACTAAAATTTTCTTCCCTTTATATCTGATGCTAATTATTATTTTTTTCCATGTAGACAAACTGTTTTATACTAATTCTGTGAGTTTGCTATGAAGCAAAATGAACATTACTAAATAACAATTAATTAAACAACAAAAAAAAACACATTAAAGGAAAACTATTTTCAAACACTGCTGATAACACTTTCTGACTAAGTTCTCTGTGATGTTGGCAGAATAGATCAGACTGATTATGAACCAATTGCCAAGAGGGCCTCAGGCAAGAACTATATTAAAAAGACACTTTACCATGGCAAGCTTCTGTATATAGATTAAAAAGAAAATAGAAATACACATGAACAAGATGTATATTAACCATGGATTCTTTACTTTCGCCCCTTTCCCCTCCAGTGTATCCCAGTCCCTCCCAGAC
>JAWWEU010000081.1:126758188-126821655 GCA_035583155.1 Acropternis orthonyx | reverse complement strand
CCTCTCCCCCGACCCTGCACATAGCTGTAAACACATCTATGGAAAAATTCCTAGCTTTTACTCATGATGGTGATTTTGTAGTGTGGTTTTTATTACCTAGGAACTGATTACAGTACTAGCATAGAGAGCAAGTTTAATGAACTATTTTGCCACAACAAAAATTTTGATACCAGTGTACTTGATCTAAAATTTTTACTTCTGTTCAAGCAGCAATATTTTGGGCTTTGGAAACTTCAGGTAACTAAAAATGTAGGTTTGCTCCATAAATCACTCTGCTCATTTCAGGAATCATTATAAATTTTCTCAAGTAACAGGTAGGTAGAAAGTGGAGATTTGGATCACTAATGTAGAGAACACTTTAACTGAACATGACTTTTGGTTTTTTTTCTTGGAACAATGATATTAAAGTGCTATGGTTGCCCACACTGGATTACATGAAAAATGAGAATGACATCCAAAGCCTTACCTAAAAACAATCAAATAGGATCATGTATAGTTTATTCTACTTTGAGGGCCTAGATGTATGGGTCAGTTATTGCCATCTGATCTGCAGTGCAGTTTCTTGTAGGAATATGAAACTGCAAAACACCAGAACCCAGGGAATGCCCAGGACAATAAGACTTAATCCTATCACAAGACTCTGATCCTGTCTCCAGACATGCCTAAAAGACTCTATTTGCATTTGATAGGATTTGCAGTTTCTGTGTATTCCTACCCTGTACTTGAAACCGGTTTTGGAAGTTTCCATTGTTCCCCCTTCCCTTGTGTTCATGAATAATGGATTAACTCTGGATACCTTCTCCCCCCTAGTTAACATAATGTATTCTCTTAGTTACCATGTTCCATCCCCTTTAGCATAACCCAGCCTCCTAATTGTAATAACTCTATATACATCAAAACGTGTATCTAATAAATAGATTTTGTTCAAGCCCCTGAGAACTGAGTCCGTGTTACTGACTGTAATGAATGGGTTAACTTTGTTCATGAAATTGCATGTGGGGACATTCTTGGTTATCTAAAACCATGTGGGGGTAGAAACATTCTTGATTTTCTAAAACCATGTGGGGGTAGAAACATTCTTTAGTTATCTAAAAACACGAGTATCCGGTAAAGTAAACAACTGCTTACTGATGATTAACATATGGAAAGGAGTTTCACAAGAGCACAGATGAGATTTAGGTCACCTAAAGAACAGTTGAGGAAGACTTCAGCCTTCATCCCAGCGACCACCTGGAGGCAGATTACAACCACCTAACAACTGACAGTGCAGGTGCACACCATTGCAGAAGATACCAGCCGACACAGATACAGGAACTAGAGACTGTATAAATATAGGGACTCTTCTCCATTTTGGGCACAGCCTTTGGCGGAGCATTGTCTCCCCTGCTGCCCAGTGGGCTGTTTTGCTCTTTTATCACTTGCTAATTCGCTTGCTAATAAATTCAATTTTTATTTAATACAAATTGGCTACTCCAATTTGTCACAGGCCTCTATAACACTGACAGTTACAAAGACCCTTACAGTTTCTGGCTGCGGGTCCAAAAATATCACACGTGTACTTAAGCTATAAACTCAGTTATCACTGGGAAAAAAACTAGTTTCTGTTACTTTACTTTTTCCCCCTGTCCAGCATATGTACAAATACAGTTTCTATAGAGCAAGAAACATGGAATAAGTCACCCTGGAGCAACAGGTTCAGCCCTAAGAAGTGCTTATGCAAAAAGGGTGGATCTGTAAATAGCTGTTTTTAAGGCTTTGCTCCCTAAGTAGACCTATGGAGTCATGTATGTTGGAAGGAATGAATTGGATTTTAGTGTTTAATAAATTTAATTCAGCTACCACTAGCTCAATCCTATTATCTTCAAGTGTTGTGCTAAGGCTTCTCTGCATGAGAGGTTACTCTGGTACAGCTGTTCTTCAGCTGCTTTTCCGGATTAACTCCATATGTGAAATCCTCAGTTTCTGGAATAAGAAAGGTAACTGGAATAAGACATTTCCTGGAATCAGAAAAATTGCAGGTGAACCTATCCAAAATTAGTTAAGTCAGTTTAAATTGACAGTTTATCTTATTCCAAATAAGTTTTCATGCATACAAATAATGAACTTTAAGTGGTAATTTGAAATAAATTGATTTACAGTGAATTTGGTTGAAAAAGAAGTTTCTTTTCTCACAAGAATGTTCAAGACTGTTTGATTATGTTTGTTAATATTTTTCTCTATTATAGTTATTTAATTTTCCAAATAAATGAAAAGAAAAAGGAAAACCAAAAATTTTCATCTAGAAAATATAACAATAAAATGCTGCCAGTGGAAACTTGTGTTAAAGGGCCATGACTTTATATACAAAGAAAAATAATTTTCAATTAATTGTTTCTACTAAAAGTTGCCATCTGTGTCAAAGGTTAATTATACTACAACAGAAGTTCATTATCTGAGAAGAAACCTGTTATCATGCTTATCTCCTACATTTAGTCTTCCAAGCTACTGACTATAAGAGAATATTTGGGTTTTTTACATATATAATCAAATTACAGCTGTTAAGTGAGTTACAAAATCTTTATTACAGAACAGATCACTTATTCCAGTTACACCTGATATATCTGATGTGTTGGCATTGGAACATGCTGCCCAGGGAGATGGTGGAGTCACCATCCCTGGAAATGCTCAAGAAACGACTGGCCATGGCATTTAGAGCTCTGGTTTAATTGATGTGATGGTGTTCAGTCAATGGCTGGACTCAGTCTTGGAGGTATTTTCCAAACTTACTTATTCTGTGATTCTATGATCTATATAATGCTTTATTCTATATTCACAGAATCAAAGACTTGGGTGGGGTTGGAAGAGACCACAGTGGGTTGTTTAATCAAATTTTCCTGCAGGGTCCCCGAGAGCACATTACACAGGATTGCATCGAGACAAGTTCCAGATATCTGCAGTGAGGGTGGCATTTCCTGTGCATCAGTTTCTTCCTGTTGGCTCTTGTCCTATTGCCTGGCACCCCCCAGAGGAGCCTGGCTCCATCCGCTTGACAACCTTCCTTCAGATGCTTACAGACACTGATCAGGTCTCTTCTCAGTTGTCTCTTCTCCAGACTAAACAGGCCCAGATACCTCAGAGTTTCCTGATAAGTGAAGTGCTCCAGTCCCTTAATCATCTTCATAGCCCTCTGCTGGGCTCATTGCCTTGTACCAAGGAACCCAGACTGGGACACGGTACTCTTGGTGAGGCATCACCAGGGCTGAATAGAGGGGAAGGATCACTTCCCTTGCCTGTTGACAATGCACTTCTTAATGCAGTCCAGGATTAGATCATTTATTCCAGTTTTACTTACCTTCATGATATTTTTATACTTATTAAACTTGCCAAATACTGCATATGATGCTAACTAGAACTAGATGATGTTAACTAGAACTTGCCCTTTCAGAACACTGGCTGTGTTTTCCATCATTAGTTAATTCATAACCTTGTACAGTCTCCTCAAGTAGAACTGCATTTCGCTCTTGGTATTGCTGACTAAAGAGACTGTTCAGATTATTATTTTCCGGTGGAAAAAAATTATTTTATCAAAATACACTGGTTTTCATTACAGAAAATTGGCTCTTTTGAAAAAGGGGCTTGAAAATGAAACAAAGATGTTAAAAAATCACTTGAAAAAGATGTGAGTTGATAATCAGGATGTTTCTGAATTTGTCTTACATGTGAAAGCGGTTGTCAAAATGTGGATTTCTGCTACTTCTGATCTTACTCATTTAGGGCTAAGGAAAGAGGGGAGAGCAAAGGCTAAGGGAGAGACAACCATCTGGTAAGTGTCGTAAGCGACACAGCCACAAAGCATAAAGTAGTTTTGACAAACTATGAAAAAGCTGTTAGAATAAGAAAAGGAAAGAATGTAATGTCCATATTCTTATCTCTCCTTAATCTATTTTTACCATCAGTTTAGCTGATCTAGTGCTGACCACAACATAACTGTAAAACTTGATATTAACAAACCAAGGTCATCAGGCATTCAATTGTCTGAGGTTAATTCCAGACAAGTTCACATAGACTGATTTTTTAAGTCTGTTTGCTGAAACAGTGCATTTCAAGTGTCCATATAAATCTTGTCTGATATTTAACAGTAGCTTTCAGTGGAGCTCACCTATCATGACTTCCTCAAAGAAATTTTGAAGAAATGTTGAATGCTATGAATTGTTGAAATCTAAACAGTATGCAACAAAGCAGAAAATTTCTTTAAAAGAAAGGCATCTTTATATTGGGCAAAAAAGAAAAAAAAAAAGAAAAGGAGTTACAATTTCAATATTAATTCATTTGTCCTATTTGACTCCATTTTTGAAATGGGTACCCAGAAGGATGCAAGTGAAAAATCATTTGTTTCTTTTCTGCCTGGTAATTTGCATAGTCATTTACTGTGCTCAAAATGTTACAAAAGCATGTTGTCTCAGAGTATTAACATCCTTAATGATTTTACCAAATTAGAAATACACATGCTAGTCACAAATCTCTACAGAATTAGGACTCAAACCTCTGACATTAATAAAACAGTGGAATTACAGGAAAATATCAGTAAAAGACATTGAAAAACTCTAGCAAGAAGTTGGACAAATAAAGTGTAAGAAATGTTGCGCTGAAACTAGAAATTTCTAATAATTATATAGTAAATGTAACAATGCCTTCTGAAATAATGAGTGAAAATTCTGGACATCTGAAAATACTTAGAAGTTGAAACATAACTTAAAAGAGCACAACATTGATTTCATCTCTCCTATACAAAATAAATGCCATTTGAACAATTGTCAGTTTTATACTGAAGAAAATTTTAGAACAAATTTTCAGGCATTATTTTCATGCTCAATTCCATGTACAAATGTAGGACAAATTCTGACTTTTTTTATGCACAGAAAATTTTAAAAAAATCTGCTAAAGGCAATTGCTAAATTCTTTCTTCAAAAACACATTGTCTCCTGGCTGTCTGCTCCTTGAAACTCTGAGGGACCTGAGGGATTTACTGTGGCAAAAGGTTATCCAGGAACCTTAGGAAAGATGTAAACATTTCTTCATTTTTCAGGCACTGCCTACAGACACATAATTTTCTATCACAACAAGTAAAACTCCTTTATTTGCCATTGGATAAGGCAGCTATATTACATCCAAATCTGTTTTCCCAAAGAGCTCCTGAGAACCTGAGAAAAGAAAGCCTTTTCCTTGTGGAAATGTGCACAAAACTATCTTCTTTTAAGTGTCCCTTTTGAAAATGGCCTGAAATTACTAAAAATGTGGGGGTTTTTTCAGCTATCTTTCTATTTCAAATAGTTAGACAGTACCTGCACAGCTAGAGATCAATAGAATCACATCATGTGACAACAGCTTTATGCAGTCAATATCATTATCCAGCATAAAAATGCTGGCAGTAAAAAGAAAGATAGAAAGCTCTGTAGCTCTATGCAACAGAATCATTACAGCACCCATTGATTTCAATCAATAACTTTTTGGCACTTACATTGTCAAGGAATACTGTTTATGTTTTTCCTTTATAAAACAGTTCACTTTGGTTTCAAAGACTAAAATTAGCACTGGGTTTTACATAGGTGCCATAATTTCACACTCATCTCCAGCTGTTGCATCTCCTAGAGAGAAGTATTTCCCATGGGAAGCTACAGTGCTTTGCTCCTCATTGACCAAACTAACATATTTTCCTCAGCAAATTCCCCATCAGAAGAGAATGTAAGTCATGAGCTTGTTTGCAGGTACAGAAATATCAGTCTTATATGAAACTTTCTCTTTTGTACCTGTCTCCCTTGTGCAATTTTAAATGCTACATAAATATATACCAAACACTATTAACTCTACAGTAAAACCTTTGAAATAAACAAACAGGGCAGTAGTGAAATATTAAAAAAAACCCCTTAAATTATGCTGCATGTTTTTTCAAACAATTAAAATGCCATCTCAAAATGCAAAACACTAATTAAAGATTTTGTGAAAGTCTAATTTTTCTCTTCCAAGGTTATGCAAGAAAGTAGTAAAAACCAATATTATTTGAGGGCATTCGTTGCAGCAATAAAAATAAGGCCAGTTATTAGTATGAAATCCAAGGCCATAAGCCATATTTTGGTGATCTGTAAATGTTCAGGCCTACTTGCATCATCTTTTAGTGACTGATAACTAAAGATTGTTACAGTCTCATAACACATGTAAAAAAGAAAGATTCAGTGTTATCACATGCATGCAATCACAACTTTCTGGTTATTTTTCTATGGACAGAGGCTGAAAAGAGATTAATTTTTCCATGCTGAAAAAATACTGGTTTATTATACCATAGAGAAAAAAAAAACAAACCAGATTACCTTATACTTAATAATTGTTCTCTGTTTGTTGTAAAGGAAATAACAGTTTCATATGTGGGTCCCACCATCTTAGATGAAAAGCCAATGTTAAAATACAATGACTCATTATTCTCTGAGGGGTAAATGCAAATTGTTTATGACAAGTTCATAATTGTGTTCATTGCAAGGCAACATCAAGCTGTTAATCTCATTTTCCATGATTGGGAAAAAGTAAAACACTTTCTAAATGAAATTATTGCTATTACAATGTAATTATTTCCTTATACTCCCCTATTATTATCTTAGTTTTTATATTTAATCTTTCCCCCAACTAGTAGAAACTAAATATTGAAATAAAACTGTACATCTTGAAAGTATTCTCAGCATTCAAATTAGCATGAGGTAAAGATTGTTTTACATCACAAGTATTATTGTTAATAAATAAACAAATTATACTTCTAATATAACTGTAATATACATATAAAAGCAGACCATTGCCTAGCTATTTTTGATTTAGGAATATAAAATCATATATAAATCATATAAAAAGATTAGTCCATTAAATTGTATTCAATGATACAACTAGATTTTGTCCTTAAAATGTCCTTGTTGGTGATCCTAAACTTTAAACTGATGACTAAAATAAAACAACTGCAAGTGCAAATAGTGTAAGTAATATATATAAATCCATAGGTAAATACAGTTTCTGAAAGATGTGAATACATCCATGACAGTCCTGAACCCCTCTTTGTGTATTTTCCTAGATATTTAGTTTAAGAAGGATTTAATCCAATTCAACATGTTAGGAATTTCTATGAAAACCAAGAGGCTTGACAAAGGAACAGAAATCAGTTGTTTGTAGCCACGTATGAATGGATTTTTCATTTCAGCAGGTTAATAAGCCAAAATAAAACATTTCCCTTTTGTTTATAAAACTTTTGCCAAAGGAAACAAACCTTCACTTCACTGCCACTTCCCCCCACAATTAAACAAATATAAATGAAGTGAAACAGTCATCTCTTTTAGATACACAACACTATGTTTCTTTTCAGGTTTTCTGAGAACTTTACAGAAAAATATAAGACCATATTCACAAAGCAGCCAGAAGAGGATGAAAAGACATTTTACACTCCTTTTTTATCAATTGCTTTCTAGTAAGAGCACTCCAACTGAATTCTTCCATCTTATTCCAGTGTTCAAACTCCAGCTCTCACTTCTCAGGAGTCCCAAAAGGTTAAAACTCATTGGGAAACTAGGGGAGAAATTGGCCTTAATCTCTCATGCCTAGTCTCTTCTATCTTGTATAAATAATTGCATATTCATTATGTTTAGAAATGGAGGCTAGATGCTTCCTCTTTCCAAAGAACATCAGACTGGACTCATTCTCACTTTCTCATTCCGGTGACTATTTAAGTACTTTATCCAAAAGGCAGAAGATTCAGAAGGGGCGAAATAGGAGATTTACATGTTAGCATAGGCTAAGAAACTGACAGATTTAAAAGTTAATAAAACATCGTTAAAGTCTTTACTTTGACAGAAAAAGAATTGAAGCATATGTTTCCCATAGGTCCTGTAGAATCCTCTACTCTACATAAACTCATTCTTTATCTGAAGGTAATGACTGTATAAATTACAGGTTAAATCCAAGTTATTTTAAAGTAAAGGATGCATTTATTTAGGGAAGTAATGCAGTGCCAGTGGTAAGTGGAAATGTAATAAAATCCAAAATAAGTTACCCAAGAATAATTGAATCGGATTACCTTCACATCTATAGCCTACAACATAACAAAGTGAGGAAATAACAATATAGTTAATCTATCAGACACATGGCAAAACATCTGATAGATTGCCTATGGGAATTAACCGGGGAGAGAATAAGAGCTGCAATAAGAATTATGTGGTAGATAGTAAACTGACTGAAAAACAGCTGGCAACTGACAGACCCAATAAGGGAATAATCAAATCAGGATCAACTACTGAAAGAGTTAGTCAAGGATTAGTCATGGTACAAATTTTGTTTCATATTTTCATTACATTATGTTTCATGCAGACACAAAGAGTAAAAGTTTGCTGATAAAATTTATCAGTAACACATTATCAAGTAAACCACAGCATTGTACAGAAGTAACTGGATAATGGCAGTGTACAACATTAAAGGAAGCTGACACACTTAAGGGGAAATGAAAGTAAGTTTTGTTCTCCACAACTGGAAAAGAAGAAACAGTGTGGTGCACCTGGGACACCATAGACAACAATGTGTCACACCCATCATTGCAAATGAAATTTTAAGATACATTTGATGAGGTTCCCAGAGCACCCCAAGCCATATGAAACAAGACAAAAATGTCTTGTCTCATTTAGTTTAGTAAAGTGAACTGAGATGTGATAAGATTGGTATGCATAAATAGATAGAGTGGTTAGGCATAAACATGAGAGAAGAAGAAAAGCTATTTAAAATAAACAATGAGGTTGACCTAATAAAAATACTTCTAGATGGACCATAAATACATTTGGGTTAGAATTTAGAACTTGTAATCATCAGAGCCAGAATACTTTGTAACTCTTTCCAATAGGAGTAGTAAGGGCAAAAAACTAAATTAGTTTTAAGATGAAGCATGTTTCAGAAATAAAAATGTTGTATGTAAACATCTGTTTCAACTAATGCTTGCCAAAACGCAGACAAGTATCCAATAAAACATTGCCTATTATTGTTGCCAAATTGACCAGTGAATTGCAAGAGAACAGAGATTTTTAGGATCCTCCCTGAAAATTGCTTTGGAACTGGGGACTTCGGAAGCATGGAGAGTTTGAGATGTTTATCTGCTTCACAAAATTCAAAAGCAATCTGGTAGTTCAGGAAGTTAAATGCTGCAGGAAAAAAAAATATATATTTTCTGACTTTGAGTCAGTTATGAGAATAAAGAGTATGATAATTTGTTTTAAGCATCAAATCCTAAAAGTTATCCTCTTCTATCTTACATAACAGATACTGATTTCACAGGGGATAAGATTCTTCCACCTGACTGCCACTCAAAATACAATAGAAGAGGTTGTAACAGTTCCAATTTGGCAACAAAGGATAATCCTTACCTGGAGCAAAGAGAATATCTGGCCAAATTTTCTGTGTCAGACAGAAATTTCATCTATTGATAGGCCTATGAGAACTTGAAGGTAGTAAAAAATAGAGACACTGAGCAAAACTTTAAACCCTTTTAGCAAAAAACCCTGTACACAACTGGCCACATTCCAAGGGACAGTAGGAACAAAATACCTTACAATCAGGTATGAATACTTTGAAAGTCTAGAGCTCCTCTCAAAGAAAATCAGCAAAATTTGAATACATTAAAACTAGGTCTTCATTGACATAAGACACTGATTAGACTTGGATTTGATATTAGCTGAGACAATCTGGTTTTTCAGAGAACTGCACCGGGTGGCTTTGTCAGTCATAAAGTCAAGATCTATACCAGCATAAATTTGCAATGGATACCATACCATTCAGGCATGGTCCTAAAATATGTTAGCACAGGATGTCTCAGGAACAACTTTGAGAGAGACAGAGAGAAGGGATTGCCAAGAAGGTCATCCAGTTTAACCATGTTCATCCAGAACAGCACACCTTGTCCTCTGCTCAAGTTTTAGATGCAGAGGTAGGAACTGGACAAATTCTAGTATGTTTCCAAACCTTATGGAATATATACACAATTGTGAAAAGAGTGCCCAGATTAATCTGTTCTATATTAACCTTGAGCAGAGTTTCTTTCCTTTAACTGTAAGTGGCACTGTCTCGTCAATATATATCCCCATCCCTGAAAGTGTTAAATGCCAGTATGGACGGGGCACAGAGCAACCTGATCTAGTGAAAGGTGTCCCTGCCCGTGGCAGGGGGTTTGAATATAGATGATCTTTAAGACCCCTCCTAACCTTAACCATTCTTCAACTCTATGATTTTTGGCTTCACATATTGTTATTTTTAAGGGTAGCTTTCTAACAATTTTAATTTAGCTTTATTACCATAGGTGCAGCAGCGTGTTCTCATGACATTAAAGAACATAGCACCAAAGTGTGTTGTCTGACGTTAAAAGCTAATGAAATATTCAAATATAATCTCCAGAACCACAGAATACTATAGTCTTTATTTCTATGACATAGAAAGACATTGTTAAGTTTGTTCATATTTAGGGAATTTATCACTTTTCAATAACAGGCATTTACTCATTTGCATTCATTGAGTTTACCAAAAATGAAGGTCAACTTTACATGATGAATTCAATGAAGGCAAAGTACTTGCACAATTTAGGCACAAGTTGTCAATATAGTATTTCATTATAACGTGGTTTGCAAATGCTGCTTATAATAAGTGAATATATCACAATAGGTTGGAAGCAAGGGGATCATAGTAATCAAAATTTACTTCTGAACATTTTGTCCCTTAAGTCTAAAGGTGAAATAAAAGTAGTCTTATGATTTTTTTATGATTAGTAAATTTCAGTGCATTAAGTAGACTTGTTTTAGCTCTCATATACAAGTAGGAGTGCTCATGTAGTCAGGTGCTACATTTCAACTGTGTGGTAGCTTTCAAAAAAAACATGGGTATTTTTTTTGGTCTCTGCCCACAGTAAAGACATACTTTTTCAGAGAAAAAGTGGAGATGACAAAAATTGAATAATAATTAACAACCTATTGCAAATGTCACATCAAAAGCAGATTGCCAGTGTACTTTGCTATGAATTCTGATTTTTTAATTCAAAACAGAGAAAACAGTGATGGAAAAAAATCAGGTGAAAAATAAGTTTTCATATAGTAAAAATATATAACTATGCTATATACAGTTTCTAATAAAGGCATGAAGTCCAGGCATGGTCAAAAGCAAAATCTAACACCTAATCCTAAATAAAGACTCAACTCCAGAGAGTGTGTAAAGTATCACACTTTACAGAAGTATATAATTAGCAAATAGGAAATACAGTATAAAAATGAAGGAAGACAATGTAGGATCAGCAGCCATAATATGCTAACTACTCACCTATCAAAAATTCAGCACATTTTAGGGGAAAAAAAAGAAGTGTCCTTATTCATGAGAGTTTGATCAGCATCTTAATATTTGGTGGGTTAACACTGGCCAGCAGCCAGACACCCATCCAGCAGCTCTCTCACTCCCCCTCCTGAACTGGACTGGGGAGAAACTAAGAAACAAAAGCTTGTGGTCAGAGAAAAAGTCAGTAAGATCACTTACCAGTTACCATTATGGGCCAAAGATGCTTAACTTCATTCCTTCATTCCCAGTTCTTCCACCTGTTGCCCCTCATCCTGAGTGGCACAGAGGGATGGGGAACGGGGTTTGCAATGGGTCTATAACAGTTCCGCTCTTCACTTCTTCCTCTTCACACTTTTCTTCTCCTCCAATGTAGGTACCCTCCAAGGGCTGCAGTCCTTCAGGATAAACTAGCTCTGGTGTATGTTGTCCACAGGCCATCATTCCATAAGGTACTATCCACGTGCCCTGGCATAGTCATATGCTGCATGGAATTACCTGGTTCTCTGTGGTCCCCTCCAGGGGCTGCAGGGGAATCTGCTCCAGCACTTGGAGCACCTCCTCCTTTTCCTTGTTCTCTGACCCTGGTGCTAGCAGGGCAAAGTTGAAAGAAATTGTGTCTATATCCTGTTGTGAAAGAAAACACAAAATAAAATCCAAGAATTATTCCCTTTTCAGGATCTGTTTTATAAAGTGTGCAATCTGTGAAAGCATACTATAGAGAACAGTGAGCCTAATAGAACCTGAAATTTGAAATCTCAACTAGTCTAAAATCCTGATCAAAACTATTAGGCAGATGAAGCTGCCAGATGGTGTAAAAGATTGTAATATACATTTTAGAAAAGTACCTTCATGTGTGAAATGTTATTTTTATATAAAACAGCCTAATGTGTATTTGTCTTGCTTCAGTTTACCTAATTAGTATGGAGAAACTGTATAATAGCCATTATCAATAAAATGGTAAAGTCAATATTCTAAAAATTTCAGTGACATTCAAATATTCTTCTCTTTCTGTGAATTAACAGAAAGAAAAAATTTATTAGATGATTTATCATCTTTTCATAACCAACCTTCATCACTGCTGTCTTATTATGAGAATATGATGTTAGTGGTATGAATAATGTCATGAATCATAAAGTAAATTGAGGTTGTTATTTGCAATGAACAGAAACAGAGAAAGGCTAATCTTGGATAATTTCTGCAACTGCAATTAACCATGTGTCAAGGGCTGTTAGACACTACTTATATTCTTTTAAATTCAGGGGTAGATGAAACCTCAATGGAGTGAAGAATATCAGGGGACCGTACAGCTCAATTCATGTCATATAAGATGGTGTATGTACGATATCAGCCAGTAATGAGGGGAAAGGGAGAGAAAATTCTCCCTCTACCTTCAGCTTTTCTCTGCAGTAAATTTTCATATGAAAATGTTCAAAGTCTCAGTGTCACATGGGCTTTGGGATGACCTCCATCACAGTGACAGGTGAACATCATGTAATAATATAATGGCCAGACTTCGTGAACGAAGATCTGGGGAAGGGCTCTCCCCACGTGGGTGTGCCCTTCCAGCCTGTGCAGTGGATTTTTTAGGTGAGGAACAGCGTGCGCAGAACTGGCCCCACCGTTTTAGTCTAAGGTCCATTTGCCACAGCCGAGCGAGCTCGGACAGTGACAGTGAAATCCTCAGGACTGTCTACAGCACCCAGTACACTAACCAGGGCTGACCCTGCTGAGCATCTAAGATCTGACGGGATCGGATGGCAGGGAGGCATTTAACTGCCCAGGGGATGGTCCCACTGAGGACTCATACTCGGGCCCTTGGAATTTAGAGTCTAGAGTGCTAACCATTATGCCACAGGACCGCCCCTGAACATCATGTAACATGGAGAAATTCCATATAGAACTGTTTGATATGAGAAAAGGTTGCAAGGTGAAGGCCTAATTGTCCTTGGGAATGCTGTCCTATTATTCCTCATCCATTGCTGATGTGAGAACTTATTCCAGATCTCCAAAAAAATCTGAAATTTCCTACACTGCAGAGAGGACATCCTGCATATAAAACAAGACCAGGAATGTGTATATTAAAGACAAGAAGAATGCAAAGTAAAACGTGTTTTTTGTGTTTCACCCTTGTTTTTCATAATATTGGGAGGAGGACAAACTAGGTTAAATGATTTTATTAAAGTCAGCCATGTGCATTGAAAAAGGTCATCTCTTTTAAGCTTCTCCCATCTGTGTGAATGAATGGGCATGCCAAGAATGAAAGCCTCACTGCATACTTAGCATGCCAGCAGCACCAATAGTCCTCATGTCCACAGCTCTTGCAGTGACAATTGAGTGTGTGTAAAGAATCTGAGGAACACCAGTTTCACCAGGATCCCATGAAGTTGGCCTACAGCAGTCTTCCTCATGCCACAAACCTGCTTTGATAAACCAGGGTTTCTGTGTTTAACACACCCTATAGCTGCAGAAAATTAAACCACTCTAAAAGAAATGTTGATATAGGTATTCATGTGCACACACATATACACACACACAAAATGTATATTCTGGGGACTTAAGGCTTTTTACTTGAGGTGATTGCACTTTTCCAAATGTTTATGTTCCATGAGAAAATGTGTTGTGAGTTTCTGGTTTAGTGGCTGAGAATATTCAAAAGTTAATTTACTTCCAAATTTTTACTATAAGTACAAACAATCCATTAATCTTATAAATTTTATTATTTTTCTTCGAAATTTAATTTGATATGGTCACTAAAGGGCACCAGCCATGCATTAAATCTTGATAATTTTGCTTTTAATTCAGACTTTTAAATATTTTTCTCATTTGATGTTATTACTTTTCTTGATGATAAGCCCTATGAATAATATTAAACTAACTAAACTAATGAAAAAAGATTATGTAACTTGGCCTTCTGAACACTGGGATATTGCTACAGTGTTTTGCGAGGTAGGGGGAACATAAATGAATTTAAATTCATTTACAGTAGCTAGCCGTATGTGGATGCACCTCTGATGCAATGAAGCCAGAGGACAGAAATCAACTTATTAAAAGTCATGCCTTCTGTTAAAAAACATACCTTGTATGTCCCTCAGTTCATACTAGTGGAACAAAGTGCAATTTTCAGACATGTTACATTTTATTAAACAAAGTGGCATATTGCGGTCCTGTGTCCCATCTCGATTCATTGAAAGTTTCCTCCATGTGCTGATCCACACCTTATCTGTGAGAATGGCACAGAAAAGCAAGAGAAGTTTAAAAGAAAAATGTATCTACAACTGTACACAAGGCAACCTGGCAGCTGAGAAATACTCTGTGGCATTACACCCAAGCAGAGTACTATTCCTACTCTGCAATCAGTGTTATGGAATCTGACCTGGAAGCTGCATAGAGCATCAAAAAACTTAAATCTCACATCTAAGCTTCAGAGTAGAAGTGGCCTACAGGCTAAGCTTGAAACTAAAAGTTTCAAAAATTTACCAGCTGTCGACTTTGCTTGGCACGTAGTAAATCCTAAAGGCTGGCTCTGGATAATCTATACTGACTGACCCAATAAGAAGAAGGAAAAGTGGGATTGTGTGTCCTGTACTTCAGAATTCCCTCAGTTTCATATATATATCCGGAACACACAGAAAACCCAAAATTCCATCTGAATATGTTGCCTCAGGGGCCATATAGCTTGTACTATTGTTTGTAACAAGGTCACATGGCTGGCAATAAAGAACCCTAGGATATTTCCTAAACAATGAAACACAACAAGGACAGTAAGGTATTTATACATTCCTTAGGCATCCCTGTATTAATGATTTGCATTTTTTCAAAATATTTTAAAATGTATTACATTTCCCTACAAAATTCTTTCTTTTTTTCCCCTGTCCTTTTCCTCCTAAACAGAACCACTTTTGTACAGCAATGATGAGATTTGGTTAGCTGCTATAATGGCCCCTAAAACACATCATCACTCTTAGAAGCAACCTATTCCTCCTGCTCACCTTTATCACTCATGCCTGGCTGTTTCCAGATGAGCTGACACACTGGAGGAATTCAGCAGTCACAGACTACCTCCAGCTCAGACAGGCACTTCAATTACTCACTGTGTTTGTGTGGCATTTCTGATATCTACAAGGAGATCTCTTAGCTGTCCCAGCCACTGTGAAGTAAACATTCAGTTTCTGTACCCAGCTTGCCCTCCCAGCTCCACGATGTGTCCAGCTACAAAACTATTCCCCTCCTTTTAGAGGGTTTTGGAGTTTAGTTTGATTGTTTTGTTGGGCTTTTTTTTCTTTCCTTTCTCTTATGCAGGTGAGTCCTTTTGTTACCATTGTCATTGCTGTCTTTTAGGGTCTTATTTATTTTATGAGAAGTGCTGTGTGTACCAAGACAGCACTCTGGATATTCGTATAGGCCATAACGCTCTTGCAAATAGCAGTGTCCTATTGAAAACAAGACTTAGAATTTCAGATATTAGAAACAGGAACCAACATATATTCCATGTAAAAGGATAATAAATACTTATTATACCGAGTCCTCAACTTCTGTTTATTCTATAACATGTCTTTCATAAAACTACACAGCCCTGACATGAATTTCTTACATAGCATAAAATTCACTAGTTCTCTGAATAAATTGCTCCAGTTTCTTTGTAATTTAAAACCTGTTTCATTTCATTCCCATTTTTTAGATTTAATTTTCAATCTTTGAATCTAGTCTTCCTTGAAGGATGTTTTTTGTGACAGGAATTAAGGAATTATCTTCAGTCACAAATCTGTTTCTCATGCAGGTATTTAATTGGTCAGATGGTTTGATGTTCAGATAAACTCAGAAGTTCAAAATTTCTTACACCCAGTATATGGCATACGGGTCTGAATGTCTGAGTGTTTGCACATGCTGACTATGCAAACAGAAAATTTCCAGATTACACTGGAATTTGGGTTGTTGGGAGATTTTTCAGGGGATGGGAATGGGGAAGAAGCCTCATAATCTGTTAAAAATAATTTGAAACTACTGATTCCCCAAATGACAAAAAAATATACCAAAAGGAATCATCAATAATTTTTATAGGTGTAATCTATTTTAGTTATTTCTCTGACTATTCTTTTGTTCATACAGTCAAGGACCAGACCAGGACATCTGTTAATCATGCTGGAACCTGATACCTGATTGTCTGAGGTTCTCAAATCATTTCCACAGTTTTGATATATTAGAATATACTCTTCTATTTCATGTTCACAAAGTCATGCTCTTCACATTGTCTTCTATTTGGGGCATATAAAACCTAGAAATGTACTTCAGTGCACAATCCAGACTGGTTTATATTATTGATTCATCCCATGCATTGTTAATTATTCCTTCAATATTTTAGCAAGAATATATTTTATTTTTTTCTGTTGGGAAATACAGTAAGGTTCTGGGTAAACTCACCAGGAAATTTCTGGTAAGAGTAGTGAAAAAAACACACAAATAAACTGCTGTTTTTTCAAAATCTCATTGAACTTACCCTTTTCCCCAGTGGTAATGCTACAAGTGCTTTGAATTCTCTGTAAATATTACAGAATCCAAAACTAATAAATCCTACAATCCTACATAGCTTTCATTGCTCTGCAACAAGAAAAGTAACACACACAAAAGCATATTTTAAGAAGTCCTCTGAAGTTAAAAAAAAATATATAGAAGAAACTTATAATGCATTGTGAAAATATCTTTCATCTACACAGTTAAGTTAAATCAGTAATTCACTATCAAGCTACTTTCAGTTCCACTGTCAGCTGATAGGTAGCTACAAGATATTTAGCACTAGCATTAATTTCGGGTTGGGATTAAAATTAATTATACCTAGAGTTGCTACTGTAATAAAGTTATAACAATAACAGAGATATCAGCCAGCTCCTGTGAAATTGTAATGTGTTTAAATATAAGCCTCTTCTAAGCAAGCAAAATGATGTTCCTAAAAAAAAAAAAAATTTTTTTTGAGAGTACTGAGCATTTTGTCTTGGAGGACAGACCATTTTTTTAAGAATATACAAATCTTGAATTCTAAAGCTTTCTAAATTCTTTCCTCGTTTCCCACTACAACTGTTAATGTCCACAATGAGAAAGAAAAGTAGCAAGCCTATTGTAATCCACAAATAAGTCTTTAAATTTGCATAAAATTGCTTAATTCATTTGAGGTTAATTTAAACCTGTGACAGAAAAATACCTAGTCCAATAATTATAAGGCATTTTAAGCTCCTTTTTTGTGAACATTTTTTATAAATGTTTGCTTATCAAATCATTCTGCTTTATTCCATCCCATATTTCATTCCATCTCATATGTCATTGGAAAAATAATCATTGCATAATTCTGTTGGAAATCCCTGCAGCTACTAATTCATTTACTTATTTATTTTATTGTTCAAACAAAGCTACCACTACTACAATGCTTATTGGACCACTACTAATAAAACTCATTATATGGAAGAACCAAATGAATGGATGGAAATGTCATTCCAGTCTGTCTAATTCAGACTCTGAAACTGTGAAAACAGGAAATGTTCTAATGAAGCTATGCTAACCTACACTAGCTAAATATCCTAAATTTCACAATAATTTTTGTCCATAGATGGAAGAAATAAAAACTATCAAAATTAGTTAATACAGATCAAAATGAATTGCTGGTGTAGATTTGCTATTCAATGAGGTAAAGCAGCTGTCAATCCAGTTCAAATAATCACCTAACTCAGGTTTAGTACACTTTTTTCTACAGCTAAAATGGCCTTACCTTTTTGAGTATCATAAAATAAGAAAATAAGAATAAACAAGAATCTGTTATTTAAGTCCTCCAGTTTCAAAGGATAAGAGAAGTTTTGGATGACACCTTTTCTAGAATATTTTGGAGGACTAAGAGTAAAAAAAAAAAAAAACCAACAAAACCAAAACCAAAAGGAATTGTTTTTCACAGAATGAAAGCCTTTAGTTTAGAACTACTTCTGTTCCTCTGAAGTCTGGGAAAGTTTATCATAGTCTTTAATGGAAGAAGAGAATAGACAAGCCTTAGCAAGCCTGAAAACCCTACCTATAATCTCCATCAACAATCTAAATTACATTCTTGCAACTGGTACAAGAAGAAAAAAATCATGCTGAACTAAATGTGATGATGCCAATAAAGAAGAATAATTTTGAGAATCCTGTAATCAATAGAGAAAACCCTCCCAGGAATCAGGGGAACCATGAAGGTTGTAATATAAAATGCATGAAAAGAAACAGTCAAGAAAATATAAACTGTCAAGAAAAAAAACTAAAGAAAAACACCTAAAAGAATGAAGTGTGACACAATTGTGAAAATGATGCAATGTACAAATTAAAGTAAAAGTTGATATGATGGAGACCTAAAGAGAGTACATTAAGCTTACATCTCATAAGTCTTGAATGAAAAAGCTAACAAACACATTGAAGTAAGGCAGAAAACAACATTTGATACAGCAGCCAGACCTCAGTTGTTCAGAGGAAAACAATTATATTTTGATCTCTTGCTGAGGAAGTGTCTCAAACAAAAAATTGAATTTTCTAAACAAGCAAAGTAAGATTCCTCTCACCTAATGTAAGATTTTAATAGTGCAGCTAGTCTATCTTCATTTTTTAAGCTTCTCTTATAGTCAATGTGTAGAAATGAACACTAATACCTTTCTAAATTTGTTCCTTTCAAGAAATTTAGATCAGCTTCCCAGGTAGAGTATTTTAGAAATCAAACAATTAGGCACTCAAAAAGAGGGAGTGGAACTTCACAGCCAGAGCTACAATTCAAAAACACATTTTAAATTACTCTAGATGTGAAGCAGATACTGCTATCCATAAGTCACCATTCCCCCACTTCTATTATTTTAATTTAAGAAGATACTTAGTAGTTTAATCTGTCTTGGATTTTGTCCAATTCAGAATGCAGCTGAGTTGAATCTCAAGTGAAGATTACTGAAAGAGAAAGTAACTAGTTATCCCATATGTAAAATCTTGGAGTGGGTGGGGAATTAAAAAAAAAAAAAAATTCTTACTTGATTGCAGGAGTTTTGCCAGTATCTCCATGCAAATCTATTTCATCTACAAATGAGCATTTCTTTTTATTGTATTTACAGGTGTTTTATCTTCTGGGTGGTCAAAAATGAAAACATTATCATTTGCAATTCTTTATGGTTAATTATACATTACTCTATTTTCCTGACTGCTTATTCAGTTATAATAGAGATTTTTTCATTGACTTTTAAAGAATATTCAAAAAATAATATGATACATGCATTTAACATTAAATATGGGCAACCTATAGCTATTCTGATCTCATATAAAATTACCTTATGTAACACAAAAAAGGTGCAAAAGGTCTTTTGCCTTCCTGTATCAGAGATCTTCCCATAGTACAGATTTTCTTTTCATTCAATCTAGCACATAGCTATAGAATTCTGAAAGGAGTCAGCAGCATGAAGAACTGTGACCAAAGGATTCACTATTCTAAATGGACTAAGCAGTTTCCCAAAAGAGGACTTTACGGGAAGAGCAGTATAAATAAATATTACTATGTATTTCCTATATATCCTGTAGATTTTAGCACAACCCTAACATACCTCCAAAAATAACTCATTTCAAAATATATGACATGCACAATATAAGACATGGTCAAAAGACATCATAGAATCAGAGAATGTTCTGAGTTGGAAGTGACCCATTAGGATCATCGAGTTCAACTCCTGCCCATGTGCAGGACTCCCCAAGAATCACATCACATGCCTAGAGCATTGTCCAAACACTTAAAAAAGTGGTTTTACCAGAGTCTCTCTTAGGACACCTTGTATAATTTACCTTCCTTTCAAGAAAATGTGAATAAAAAGACGAATAACTCAGCTTCATGAGTTATATATATATGTATTTATGTACATGCACACATATGAACAGTCACAAACATCATAAAAATCTTTATTAGCTCCCAAGCCTTCACATAAATGTTCAGCTAATATATAAGCCAGTTTTATTTTGCCCATGAGGTTATGACTAATCTTTACTCATGACAATGACAAATACTTCCTTCATAACTAGCATACTCTGAAATGGGAAATTGATAAAACAAGAACAAAAACTTCATCCAATCCAGCAACCTGACAAAATAAACAACAATGTGACATTATGGAATGTTCATTTGCTTCATATAATTCATTGAATCTTGATTTGGCAGCTGTTGTCAGCCTAGTAGAAATGGTATACAACAGCCACCAAGCTTCACTATCAGTGATATTTAAGTAATCAGAGTGGAGTTTTTTTCATTATTTTCTGAACATCAGTTGGTGTTTCTCCCATGACAGCTTATTCTGGGCGAAAATAGACTGGATGTTGAAATTCAAATAATGGAGCACACTGACTAGTCTTTTTCAAGTCCTTTAGGCCTATCAGAGAGTTCTCAAAACAAAAGAAAATAAAACCAAGCCAATACATATAACTTCAACTAGGATGTGGTTTGGAGGATGAAGTAAGAGTCATGATAACACTTCTGCACTCAAAAAGTTTCCTATGCTTACAGCAGCAGACTTTTCAAGGTCCAGTCAAAGACAAAAGATGATTTCCCAGAGCTCACTCTCAGTGCAGCACTCCAGGATCCCAGTGCCATATTCCTCTAAACGAGACTCAAGTCTAGAGTGCAGTGTGTTATCTTCTCATTCCACTGCATTTTCTTTCCTCTCTCTCAAGAACTGAGAAGAGACTAGTGCACACCTAGGTAAAATCAGGTTCAGTACAGACCACAGTATTCACCTAGATCCATCCTACACCACCAGTTCAGGTATAGCCGTAAGGACACTGCCATCTCCCGACAGTTTTCCCAGCAGAGCTGGATCCCATTCACTTGTGAATGTGGAGACCTCTGAGTAGTTGAGTGCATTGGGAAAGAAAGCAGATCACTGGTGAGCCCCTCAGGACTTTTTATTTATACTTACAAATGAGCTGAGATGCTTCTGAAGAGTCTGTGTTGTATCCAGAGGAAAAGGTGGCTGTAGTTTCAAGTCCTTATTTTGTAAAAGGAGACACCATGAACTTTGTATTTACTTTATACTCAGATATTTTCACTGAAAATATTTCTCGCAGAGTAAAGGCTGGCTGAGATTTTCTCCATTAATCCTTATTATCTGTGGTGGGTTCACCTTGGTTGGATGCCAGGTGCCCATCAAGCCACTACATCACTCCCCAGCCAGATAGGGGAGAGGGAATAAGATGGAAAACATCTATGTTGAGATAAGGCAGTTTAGTAAGACAAAAGCAAAAGTTTGTGAGAGCACAAGTGAAGCAGAAAATAAAGTTTATTGTCTACTTCCCAGCAGCAAGCCACATCTAGCCACTTCCCAGGAAGCAGGGCTTCAGCAACCCATAATGATTGCTCAGAAGGTAAATATTGTAAATGATGAATGCCCTTCCCTTGCTTCTCCACTCCCCAGCTCTCCTATCTGAGCTAACATCACATGGTGTGGAACATCTCCCAACTAGCCTGGGTCAGCTGGCCTACCTGTGTCTTCTCCCAGGATATTGTCCTTGAGGGAGGGGGAGGGAGGAGAATTTTGGGAAGGGAGAAGAGTGTTGGGGAGACAGTGCTCATGCTGTGGAAGCACTGCTGAGCAGTGACCAAAACACTGGTGTGTTATCAACACCTTTCTAGCTACCAATGCAAGGCACAGCCCTGCCAGGGCTGCTGTGGGGAAATGAACTCCATCTCAGGCTAACCCAATACATTATGTCTCCTATCCAAATATCAAGAGTTGGTATCAAGGAAAATCTTTTGGTCATGAGACAGGGAAGTTGAAACAGTTCAGACTGAATGAAATCACAATTATCAAACAAAACACTTCAATATCATATATTTCACTTCCACTTTTTACAAACGTCTAGCACAGAAATAGCAGGGGCTTAGGAAGCTGAAACCTGGCAGAAATGTGCTACTTAGAAGGGTACTTTTCATCATGTCAGTAAAGAAGCTTTGATTCAGTCAAAAAGAACTTTCTAAATCAAAATTGACATATGCAAAAATAGATTTAAACCCAGAATTCTTTAAAATAACTACTTCTCTTGGATATCAAAGTAAAGATTTGACCCAGTAAATGTCAACTACAGCAGGAGCTTATATGTAGGAAGCGTCAGACTGACTGTTGTACGAAATAATATACAGACAGTGTCTTTGTTAAATCTCCCACACTCCATTTAATATTTTTTCCTGAAATCCCATATATAAACAACAGAAAATAACATTGATTAGTATTTTCAGATCTTAACATATTAGAAGAATAAGCTATGGTAAAAATTAAATTTTCTCCTGCTAAGGATGTTTACATGAATGGAGCCACAGGAAAACATCCTCATTTAGAGTTAATATCTTTCTAAAATAGCAGATCTTAAAAATAATACAGACATTCTCCTAGTTTCTAGTAGCAGAAAATATTCCCTGAAGTGTAAGTACTGTCACCAAAGTGGAAGTTGCCAGCAGCTGGTATGTCCAACCTTTCTTCTCACTATCTCCAGCTATAGATTTCTTGCCATTACACAGTAAGCAATACATATATTACCTGAGAACTTGAGAAATAGCAAGGTGATTCTAACAACAAATGTAATTTATCATTTAATCACACAATGGTTGAGATTGGAAGGGGCTTCTGGAGGTCATCTTGTCCACCTTGCCTACTGAAACAGGATCATTTAGAGCAGGGTGTCAAGGCATTGTGTAGACAGCTTTTAAAAATCTCCAAGGATAGAAACTCTACAACCAGCTTGGGCAAACACATGTCAGTGCTCAATCACTCTCACAGAAAGAAACAAAAATTAAGAAAAAGAAGAAAAAAAATACATTTATTACACTTTTATTTTGAAAGGGGGCATACCTCTTTATGCTGAAGAGTGTTATCTCTGGGAGGGTTAAAGGATTGGCTGCTTTTGGAAAGAGATCAAGGACAATCTCTAGTTTCAGAGACTGACTCAAGTGATGACACTTTAAAATAGGGGTTTAACAAGGGTTTCCTGAATTTCTTTGGGATTTATTTTAGTGGTACAATATACTCACTTAGTTTTACTACACATACAATGAATATAGGATTTCCAATACAGTTCAGCCTAAATTTATGCATCATTATTTTACTTCCACTGATAATTGTATAATACTAAATTGAATTAATATATGCAGCATATTATTGGTATTAGATTTCAGAGGAAAGCCTTTCCAAGGAAGCTATAAAGAACCCTGAATTTCCCGCCCTGTTCTGTCTGTATTCTGTTCTTCTTACAGGCATTCCCAAGGCAATAGCTCACAGTTGCTCAAACAGTTCTTGTTAAGCCATAATGTTGCCATAAGCCTCAATATAGCTGTAGATTTTTATATAGTTTTATAGTATTTTGCATTTGAAAAATAGTTTGTAACTCCTGTACCAAATACTTAGGCTGGGTTTTAACCTCTGTGTTACATTTAAGTAGTCTGCTTTTGTGCTAAGGGAGAGATATTAAGTTAGAACATTTTGTATAAGGACCCTTGTATTCAGATAGCTATTAGAACATGTTATAGTCAAAATACAATATTGCTTAGTCGTAGTATAAAGAAGGGTAAGAGGTGATGGAAAACCTCCAGATAGAACACGTAATGCCATGAAAATGAGGGTGGGGGGATGAAACGGTGGTCCCTAAGTGCACTGACTCAATTTCAAAGGGGCCTGTAAGGGGGGTGGTTTGGGAGAGTTTGTAGGATGGGTTAATTGGACATTGGCTATTTTCTATGGATAAGATATTTAAGTAGAGTTAAAAATTTGTAGAATGCTGTATGTGCAGCGCATGTGTCATTGATTGCTAAAGCTTTAGCCAAACTTTCAGTAAAAGACCTTTTTTGCCTTCATCCTGTCATGGAAGTTTTCTTCCTTGGATTTACGGCAACAATATAATAATACACAGCCTCAATCTGTACACTGATGCAATGCTCAGCCATTACAGGGATGATCACCACTGAAACACCTATGTTAGATTGGCATTTCTTTTATCTCCCATGCTTAATAATAAAGAAATGCAAAACAGACATGATTTAGTTGTTTTTATTATGTATCAAATAACATGGGTTTTTTATCTGCATCATAAAATAGACAATGCTGTCTTCATAAAAGGACAGCATGATATAAATTTTCTAATGAAATATATATATAACTCAGAAACATGTCATTATTCACAGCATCTCATCTATTGAAAGTCTATGATGAAATTCCTACACATTTCAGTGGGATTATGTCCACACACTTAGTGTATTGCTGCATGGTGGACTCAGCAAATTCAGTTTATATCCTTAACAAATTCAGTTTATATCTAATCTACTTAGTTACCTGTCCATGTTCTGTAACACAAAACATATGCCCAGAATAATGTCTGGCAGATACTAAGTTAGCTTTTACCATTGGAAGGTGTTCAGAATGTAATTTGTGATCTAGTTGGTGCTGAAATTATACTTTCAAATATAGGTATCATTTATGTGCACAGATATGCAGAGACAGCTCTTAGAATGGAATGAAAAATTCTTGCTTTTTGCTTTGTGTATGAGACCATAAATATCAGTTTTGAGACAAGTAATTTGTAATACCTAACATAGCAGATTTCTAGTATCTATGTTATAGTCTCCTCTTGAAGATTAATTTAATTCCTATGGCTATATAAAGTGAATATATATCTATAGTGTATTTAATTCAAGCTGACAACAAGTATTTTTGTGCATGTTAGTTGCTATTTTTAGGGTTGTAACCAAGGATGACCATAGCATGGAGCCCAAATACGTTAGGTCCTTTGCTTGGGGAAATATGTGGATTTTTGTCTGAAAGGGCTCTGAGCTGAAACAATTGACACACAGGAAAGCAGAAGAAAAAAGCAGACATAATAAATTATCTGATGACTGGCAACAAAGCTTTAATTCACATATTTAATTGGGTGAAGGGTAATTAGTTATAGTTGAAGCTGGACTGAAAGAAAAGGAAAAAGGAAGTGAGGGGAAGTTAGAGCAATGAAAAAAGGTAAAAGGGCAAATGTGGAAATTAAATTCTGAATAGCATTGAAGATTACTGCAAACAGCCAAATCAGAGTAGATGAAAGTCTAGTAAAAACTATGCAGGGCTTTGAATGAATAAATGTCCAAGCTTTGCTTGCTTCTGCACCTAATATTAATAATGTTTCTTACTGACCTTTTTAGCTGCCATCAAAACCAGTCATAATACACTATTTTGCTATCTTAAAGCCTGGAAAATTTCCAAGCTTCAACTTCATCAGTTTCTCTACAAACAATGATTAGATATCTGTGCTTTCATTTAGTTTAAAGGTGTCATGAATTCCAATATACTAGGGTATTGAAAAATTAAATGAAGATGCCCATAGCAGCATTGTACTACATGGCACATTTTCCTTAACAGTAATGGCCTTTCACAGACGAATAATCAGAAATTTACCGGGTAAGCATTACATGAGATGTTGTCTTAATTACTTTTTTAGCCCTCTCACAATACATGACAGAGTGCATTTGTTCTTTTGAATAATCAAATAATGTGACTAATTTTGCAACAGATTAAGTTTTCAGTTGTGAAAAATCTATCAGAGTTTTGTTTGTCAGTTCCTTGAATTCTGCACATTGTGTTGGGAATTCCTTTACTTGAATAGGCAGAACGTCTTTTTATTTTTATCGTTATGGCTGTTACTATTATTGTTGTTGTTACTTGTTTTGTTCTCAGAACATAAGAAACTAGATATTCTCTGGACAAAGAGCAATATTTGAAATACTACAGGCTGAAACACAAACACATACTTTGTCGGAAGGAAAAAAAAATAAATTTCATAGAATACATATAACATCTGAGAAAAGCTGGTCAACAGAGGCTGGCCACTGACTTTTTCCTGGGCAGGTGGCTTAGATATGATTCAGTTTGCACTTAGACAAATGGGATCCTTTAGATCCCATAGTAGAGGTGGATACTGGAGTGCAGAAGATCCTGTGTTCTAGTACTAGTATTTTGAAGAATTTTGAAGAACTCTGTATTCATTGCAAGACAAACAACACTTCCTCTAAAAGGAGCCTCTTAGCTGAGAAAGAGAAGAAGCATGCTTCCGCTTCCCCAGCATATGTCTTGTTGCTCCTGGGGGGTGTTTTAAAAGAACTATTTCCTTTAAATTGCCTCACTATTTATTTATACATTCACTGGCAGTATTAAAAGTTTAGCCCTTTCTTATCAAACTGCGTAATTGTTTCAAGCCTTCCCAAACTCTTCATATTCAATCACCGGTTTCAAATAGTCTGTAAATATTTTCCAGCTTCTTCAGAAAATAATCTTATGCTCTGCCAAAAGTTTTATAATAGTAGTATTAAAGAACATATACAGAGGCAAGAGAGAAGAGTCATTTTCTCAGATTGAAATTGGTTCTGAAAGTTTTCAATTGAAGTATTTATATAAACTGTGTTATGCTGGAAATTTTTTCCAATTCCTGTAAATTGCTATATACCAAATGCTAGGGAGTTGCTATAACACTGCTTCAGCAGCACCTTCTGTGTAGCTGCCAGATAAAAACTCAGACCTCTGTGGCTCTGTGTTCCCAAGAAAGCTGATGGCAGAGAACAGCATGAATGGGAGATTTTCTGCAGAAGGCTGACTGGGCGCCACTGGGGATACAGGAAGGAGTCTGGGAGGGAAAAGTTACCTGTCTATTATTTCTTTGTATAGGCCATTGAAATAAATTGGAACATTAATAGAGGTGTACAATAAACAGCCAACAAACAGGTAAATATGTTGAATCAAAATATTATTTTTTTAAAATGTAATTTCATTTGGCTATTGTTTTCTTAGGAGGGCACTGAAGCCTTGTGAAATGTATCTTATTTTGATTCATGAAAAACTGAATTATCCAATGGGTCTATTTTGTTAAATTGGGTTGTTTCTACAACATTTTTTTATTTTTATACACTGAAAAATATATTATTAGTGTGATTCCTCAAAAACATATTCTATGTATCATTTGGTGACTTAACTTAGCCTATTTCAGTATGCAATATATAGAACAAACTTAATCTTTTTAGTGATTTTGAGTCCCTTATTTTTAAATACTAAACCAAAATGTGTCTTATTTTTAATGTATTCAACCTTTTTTCTCATTAGTGTTCCTTTAAGTCTTAACTAAGGGATAGAGAGGGTTCTTTAAATGGCACCAACAAGAAATTTCAAGGAAAATTAAAACCAATATTCAAGTTATTAATATGTACTTATTTAAAAAGTCAATTAAAAAATCCTAAGAAAAACCCACTGAAAATTAGATCACTGTCCTGAGAAATTTTGAGACTTCAAAAAGATTTTTTTTCTCTGACAGATCAAAATGAAAAGAAGAAGAAACAGGTAGATTCATTGTAAATATTTCATTTTTCTAGCTCTGAATGTTTCATGAGGTAATTTTGAAATTTTATATATAACTAGCCAAAATGTGGAAGTTTTATTGTGACATGGGAATCTTTTCATTGAAATAAGAAGCCTGAAAAATGTAACCTGAGATATTTTGAATTTTTTTTTTCAAATGAATTGGTCAAACCCAATACAGTTTTTCCATTTGGCTAATAAATGTATTGAGTTTGCAAGGCTTTTGTAACACATGGGGCTACAGGGGTGCCTTCTGTAAGAAGCTGCCAGAAGCTTCCCCCATGTTTGATAGAAACAGTGCCAGCTAGCTCCAAGATGGACCTGCCTCTCGCCAAGGCTGAGCTCATCAGCAATTGTAAGAGCACTTGGGATAATGAAAGACTAAAAATTGCTGTGTTTCAATTTCCACAACAATTGCAGGGAGAGAAAGGACTGAGAATATGTGAAAGAAACAGCTCTGCAGAAAAAAGGCCAGTGAAGACAGAAAGGGAGGAGGTGCTCCAGGTGCCAGAGCAGAGATTCCCCTGCAGCCCATGGTGAGGCAGCTGTGCCCCTGCAGCCCATGGAGGTCCACTTGCAACCCCTAGAGTACCCCATGCTGGAGTAGGTAGATGCCTAAAGGAGGCTGTGGCTCTGTGGGAAGCCCATGCTGGAGCAGACTCCCAGCAGTAACTGTGGCTCCACGGAATGGGAAACCCACACTGGACCAGATTTGCAGGAAGGACTTGTGACCCCACAAGGGACTCACACTGGCGCAGCTTGTTCCTGCAGGACTGTTCCCCATGGAAGAGACCCATGCTGGAGCAGCTTGGAAGAATTGCAGTCTGTGGACAGGACTCACCTTGCAGAATTTTGTGGAGCATTATCTCTCATGGGAGAGCCCCCACACTGGATCAGGGTTAGAGTGTGAGGAGTTCTCTCCCTCAGGAGAAAGGAGCTGCAGAGACAACATGTGATGAACTGACAGCAACTCCCACTCCCCATCCCCCTGCACCACTTGTAGGGAGGAGGTAGGGAAAATTGGTAGTGAAGTTAAGCCCCAGAAGAAAGGGAGTGGGGGTGGAGAGCACAGAATGTGCTTTTTATTTCTCATTATCCTACTCTGATTTGATTTTTAATAAATTAAAATAATTTTCTGAAGTAGACTCTGTTTTGCCTGTGATGGTAACTCTCCTTACCCTTATCTTGACCCACAAGCCTCTCATTATATTTTCTCTCCCCTGCCTGAGGGAGCTGAGGAGGGCAGTCATGGAGCCGATTTGGTGGGCAGCTGCCTTCAATCAGGGTTAACCTACCACAATATGTTATGAAAAACTTATAAGTAAACTTACCGAAAATTACAGCTCTGATGATAAGAACCAGAACTCCCAATGACAGACCCAGGACGAATATGCCAAGCACAACTGAAACCAAAGTCCTTTCCTTGCAGTTTAAAGTCAGAAACATGACATCAGTATCTTCTTGATATAAAACCAAAAGGACAAGCCTTATTTTTTACCAAGCACCTTTGTTCACTGGATCTTACTTTTTCTTACTGCAGACCCATGCATTTTGTTCAATCTTAACTTCATCTAATCTGACAGTCAAACTTCTCCCCAAGGAACAGCAGGGAATTAACTTTCTAGCTCAGTAAGGGCACACATTTTGAGCTGTAAGGAAAGCAATAAGTGCTAGTTAGGGGATGTGTCATAAAATCTTCCCCAGAAAAACAAGTAGGTAATGTTTCTGTGGTCTGGTATCAGAAGAAGATAAATAGCAGTATTTTGTCAAATAAAACAGCAAGAGTAATAGAATATGCTGCAAGACATACACAAAAAGATGTAACCAATGTTCCTATCAGCCACTGTTCAAACACACAACTGTAATTTCATATGTATGCCCGTGACGATAGATTTAATTATTTTTTAGAATATACATTGTATTTTGGACCTCCTGTACTATACACAGGGGTTTTTTTTGGTATTTTAATACATGTGGCACACATCTTTCAACGTTTGGAAGGGGATTATCATGTAACAATGACTTTTACCTTTCCCTTCTCTCCAGAGAAAATCAGCTGAATCTAAAAATGAAAACACAGGAAAACACAAACATAATCTGTGGCCTAATCCTGCATATCCATAATTTCTAAATAATTTTGGTCTCTTACATTTTTCTGAAGTGAGTGATCATAATGCTCAAGGTAATTCAGTCTGGACTCAGCATGCCCGCTGCCATTTTATATGGGTTTAACTTAAGGTTTGTCTGTCAAGAAAGGACCGTACTCTGCAGAACTCATAAAGTTAAGACTTTCATGGAAATGTACCAGTTTATTCTCAAAAAAACCTGACATATAATACAGTTCAGGTGGGTCCCTCATGGGTAATATGAATATAGAAGAACATCCTTACGCAACAAAGGAGTGGAAAATACATGTGTCTCAAGAAGGGATATCTCACATTCAGAAGGTTGTAGGCTGCTTTCATAACACATGGAACACATCAAGATAGAAATGAGCATTACTGAAAAGGAGAAAGACATAGAATATGGATTTTCTTCTGATAATTATTTTTGATGAAGCATTTTTTTCTGAGGTCCAAATTGCATATCTTCAGCATCTGTCCAGTGTGTGTGCAGCAGTTAGATATACAACTCTAGACCTCACTAGGAATATCATCTAGAAAGACCCACACAACTACCCACACTTGAGACCCAAAGTCTCAAATATCAAAGCAGCAAGTGCCCTAGCTCAGGGTAACTGGGAGTTAAATAGATAGCAAAGACATTCACATCAGTACTCAGACCTTGTGACAGAAGCTTGACTGTGTGCATCCATGAGTACAAAACAACTTCAGCTGAGAAGCATCTTAAGAAGTTCTTTATTTCTCATCTATTAATAACTATCTCTTAAGCGAGAATCAGTCAGTGACAGGCTGTGTTAGTGGTACTGCTCTGAGAAGCTCCCCCCAAACCAACTGCAGAATCCCTGGGAAGACTGGTTGCACCATCTGCCATCAGCTGCAGTCCAAAGGAAACCACTACTATTAGTCTGTAACCCATTGTGGAGGGTGATGTGAACTTCCTCTGACTTTATCAATTTTGTGCCACAAAGGTGAGGGGGGAATGCACAGCACTGCAAAAACCCTACCATTAAGTGTTGGAAAATTCTAAAAGGCAGCAGATGCTGGTGCCCACTGAATCCAGGTGGAGACAGGTGTCTGATCACAGGGGTACTCCTCCTCTGAAGCAGCTTGAGCTGAAATGGGAAAGGGGTGATTTATGCTGGTAAACAGTGAAGGAAAGGTTCTCACACAATCAGAAACTGTCTCAATTACCCAGTGCAAGCTAGCAGGTGAGAGGCAGTAAGATCCCTCTTAGCTCTTAGTGACTGTTACAAAGCAAAGCAAAGCATGTTGTCTCAAACTACCTACAGTGACGGTTTGAACTAATGTTTAATTTTGCCATGAAATGGACTGTGAGTGTTCAAAGAGCCAGGAAACAGCTGAGAAGCAGTTCAAAAAGCTGTTCAAGCCATTCATCCTTGGTGCCTCTCAGCAGTCAGTTACTGGTTCAGAAGTGGTGTGCAAGTGCTACCCATATAAATGAACTTAATATGGGTAAACATGTCAAGTCTATGACAAATTTGGGATTAAGCTAATTATATAAGCACTAGAGATCAAGCCAAAGTTTCACTGGAAAAATCCAGTTCACTCAACCCTTAATATTCTGTCTGAAATAATTTACATTCAGGAAACTTTCACCAAAAAAAAAAAAAAAAAAGAGGTGGATGAGATCTGCTGCAGAGCATAGCCTAGTAAGGCCTAGAGAAATCCATATTTCATTTTTTAGCAGCATAGAAAAAGTGAGTGTATCTATCTCCCCAGATATTTTTTTTAATGCAGTTATGTCTGCCCATTCAGGCCAAGAATAATTCCAAAAAGCAAATAAATAAATATATTCTAAAAGAAATACCAAAATGTATTGACACTAAATTTTCTGAAAACCAAACAACTTTGTATAAGTGATCTGTTGAGCAGTAAATGAAACCTTTTGACAGAAATGACATAACCTTCTGTGGTAGGTTTACCTGGGCTGTCAGCCAGAAGCTCATCTACCTGGTCTCTCTCTCTCTCTACTTTCCCAACAAGAAAGGGGGAGAAATTAAGATGGAAAAGGTCATAGGTTGAGATAAAGACAAGAAGATCATTTACCACTGACTATTGTTATGAGCAAATTAGACCCTACTTCAGAAAAAAAAAAATTTAATTTATTGCCAATTAAAAGTATATCTCAGTGGTGAGAATCAAAACCTAAAACATAATTCCTTCAATCCTCATCTCCCTCCTTTCCAGGCTCAATTTCTTCATTTCTGATTCTGCTAACTCTTCTTGGAGGGAGATGTGAAATGGGGTCAGTCCGTAACAGTTCTCTGCTGCTCCATCTTCATGTTTCCACAGTTCTAGCATCAGTTGCAATCCTTTGGGATAAACCAATACCAGCACAGGCTCTCCATGGGCCTCAGTCCCTGCAAGAAATCTGCTCCAGCACAGGGTCCACCACAAACTACAGTATAAGTACCTGCTGCACTGGGGTATCTCCACAGGCTGCAGGAGAATCTCTGCTCTGCTGCCTGAATAACCTAATCCCCTTTGGTTTTTTTCTGGCTTTGGTGCTCACAGTGCTATTTCTCACTTTTTTCCTTACTCCTCCTTTCTTGTCCTGCATTTTGCTCTTTCTTAAATACATTTCCTTAGAGGTGCTGCATATGTCCATGTTGAAGATGGCTGTGTCTGGCACAGGTCACCCCTCAGCCCCCACTGCCAGCACCTGGGCACCAGCATTCGAGTGCACCATCACGGAATACTTACAGTTTCACCCCTTCTCTCCACACTCCGCTAAACTGTAATGTGCATTCAAATGTACCACCAAATTGGGTAATTTGAAGAGAAACATTGGGTACCTCCACCCCACAAAACACGCAACTGATTGGCAGGTTAAGGTACTTCCATGACCTCATTGAGTCAATTTTCAGTTTGAGGCAGAAGAGTGGATTGAATCTGGGACTGTCCCATGTTTGACTTGCTCTGCTAATCAACTATCCCATTATGAACATACACAGAAGATCACCTTCTCCAGTGGCTGTATCTTCTTTTTAAGAGGCTTCTTTTTAAGTCTGTACAGTAAAATCTATGTTATACTACTGTAAATTCATGTGTTCTAATACTTAAATGTTTTTTTCTAAGACAGAAATCAGACACATCCATTGTTTAGTCAATGACCAAAACATGTGGTCCAAATAAATATAAGAGGAGAACGAAGCTTACAGTCATTCTTGACTAATTAATTACTTGATTAATTTAATTAACAAATAGTTGCATCTAGGCTTTTGTGAAGGTGAAATGCATAAACATAGCTGTGGTGCCTATGAAAGGTAATGGTCACCCTAATAATGATTCATTTAAGCTCAACACCTCTGTTTTTTCATGTTTTTTCAAGAAAAGCAGAACCCATCTTCAGAAGACTTTAATTAGTGGTAAGATCTCTGTTCTCATTTGTACTACAAATATAATCTTAGGCAGTGAGACAATTTGTTTTCTTATATGCAATGCACTAAATGTACTTTCAGTAGACCTGTATGTGTTTGGTCCATGAACTTTTCTGAATCTTTATAGGTTCATTGCATTAGCCCGTCCCCCACTGCAATTCTCAAGTGTTCATTAAAAAAAAAAATAAAGAAAAAAAGAAACTAAAAAGTCACAACATTTTTAGCCATTGAATTGAAGTTTAAAAAAAAAAACAAATTTTTAAGCCTGGAATACAACATGTTGATGAAAGTAGAACACTTGTACTTTTCTTATATGTGTCATTTGAAGGCTGTGACAGCCTGCCATGCTAATTAATTTGTTTCTAAAGACAGTAGGACAAAGGTGCTGATGTTTCCAGGTCATTTACAGGAGTCTAGAAAGGAGATATAACAAGAGAACAACAACAACAAAAAAATAATAATAGTGTGAACACCAGTTTTTTCACAGGAATAAAATTAAAGGGCTTTTATTTGAAAAATATCTAGTTTTCAATAAACATCAATATACTCAGTCCAAAAACGAGAAAGTAGTTATTCTGTATATGGAGTACTATTTTATGTATAAGTAAAAATATGTATCAGTGGTTGTGTATAGTTGTTGTTTTTTTCTAAAATTCATTGTGTTACACATATTTAGAAGATAAAATACACTGTTTGCTTTGATCAACACCAAATGACAGTATCAAAAAAATAAAAGGGGAAGAATGAGTTTTTAATGCTTACTTGCTATTTCATGGAAACATTGCTAATCAGATTTATAATGTCCTTAACAAAAAGCAGCAATGCACTATATCATTACTGACAGAACTTTTTAAATCTTAGAACAGTGAGAATGCAAAATTCTAATATTAGTCATTTTTCAGCTTTATGACAACCAGCTGAAATCTATGTTACCATTTGTTTGATTTCTCTGGCAACCACAACCTGATATATTATTACAAGTAAATTCGTACTCTCTATTACTTCCAGTTGCATTATACTAATATTCTCTTTCAAAATGATGGAAATTATTTTAATATGGATCTACCAGGCAATGGTTTAGCTTAAATTACAGGAAAATGAAATGAAATACATGATTTTTTTACTTTAATTAAAATAAAGGGACCAATCTGACACCAAAACAAGCTTGACATAAAGGTAAGATAAGTGACTGAGCACTTCAGAGCAAGATTGAAGTCTATTTACTAGAAAAGTATGCTTTGTGTAACCACTTGTTCTTGGTCTTGATGCTGGAATACTAGAAGGAAATACCAAAACTGTTTTGCATAGGAAGAAAGTCAAGCATACTGAGACTTAAGTAGCTCTCAAACAGAAATTACTTGCAGTTGCAGTTTCCATAGTTAATAATTGCCCACAAATATTTTATCAGAAAGGTAGATCACCACATTTAACTTAGGATTTCTGTCATTATTCACAGAGCAACCCCCTATGGCTTTTGCTCCCATAAATGGGTCTGTGTATGAAAACAGTTGTGCCATATGTGCTTTCATGAAAACCAGTGATGCTCCACATAGACCTATTTACAAGCTCCAGTTTGAACAATGAATATGCAGGATCAGATCTCTGATGAGGTTTTTTTTTTTCTCTTATTCTTTTGCATTTAATCACACTGAGATAAATTGCACAGGTGAGATTCATTTGAACCAAAATTGTTGAAATTACATGAGGCATAAACTGCTGAAAAATTATCTAAGCTGTCTTCTATGATCTAGTGTGCCCATTGTCTTCACAATATTGACTAAAGAAAAAACAGGTTCCCCACATGTAAGAATAAATATGTAACCCTGTCACAGGTAACAAAAAAAGAAAGTGTTATTGTAATGAGAACAATTACATGATAAAAATGGTGCTATGGGAAATTATTCTAATTTTTTTGCTATTTGGACAGCAGAGATTTCATGTTTTCCACTACATATTCCAGTGGTTCCTTTTTTAAAAAAAACAAGAGTGAAGACCTCCTCCACAGTCAAGGTGACCTAACAAAGTATCAAAGGTAGAAAAGCTATTGAAATAAAAATCTGATCAGGAAAGAACAGAAAAAAAAATGAGAACTTTGGAACTGCTAACATTTTATTTTTTTTCTCAGAGCAAGATAGTCACATTACATTCTAATTTTCAACTATTACTGAATGAAACAGAAAAAAACCAAACCCAAACACCTGACATTTCAATGGCTGCCTACAGGAAAACTCAAGAAAGCTCAGCTGAATTGGAATGGCATTAGCAGTGCCCTGGCCACACACACCCTTACCGAAAGTTAGGGATACTAAGTCAAATAAACAATGATGTAGAAAATAGAAAATTTAGTGAATAAGACTACACTCTACTTTTACTGTGAAGTTATCAGTTGAACCAAAAAAAGTGACAAATCTCTCTTATTAAAGATTCAAGACAGGTGAAAGCCCAAAAGACAGAGACTCAAAAACCTTTAGATATTTAAGACTGAGGTTACCAATAACCCATTAAGACTTCAGGTTTTTAAATTATACTCCCAGTCATCTATGATTGCTTTTTAGTTTTAACATCACAGTGCAAGTTTCAACCATAAACCCCCTCAATATTTTCAGAACTATCATTACCTTTCACCGACCTTGAAAAGCTTAAATCCAGTAGACAACCTCAAACCACAGTGACTTGGCTCCATTCCACACCAAATACCAGCATAGTTGCATTCTTCAGGCATTCACCACTATCGTCGCCCAGTTGATGCCCATGTAAAAAAAATCTTCTAATTCCATCCAGTTACTTCTGAATCTGATAAAGTACATCAAATTACAATATGTATGTATGGCCAGACTTTGCGAACGAAGATCTAGGGAAGGGCGCACCTCAAGTGAGTGTGCCCTCCCAGCCCACGTGGTGGACTTTTTAGGTGAGGCACAGCGTGCGCAGAACTGACCCCACCGTTTAAGTCCTAAGGTTCATTTGCCACGGCCGAGAGAGCTTGGACAGTGACAGTAAAATCCTCGGGACTGTCTACAGCACCCGGTACTAACCGGGGCTGACCCTGCTTAGCATCCAAGATCTGACAGGCTCGGATGGCAGGGAGGCATTTAACTGCTGAGGGGAGAGTCCCACTGAGACTCAAACTCGGCCCTTGGGATTCAGAGTCCAGAGTGCTTTCCATTACGCCACAGGACCGCCCCAATTACAATATACCTCCAGAATAAAAGTCTCAAGACTTGAATAGGAAAAATTATTAAGTGAGAAGAAGCACTTATTTTCCTTTGATATGTTGTTTTTTCATTTATTCTGAGTGTTTAAAAAGAAAAAAGGAAGCATTTTATTCATCATTACAATTCATCTGGCTTCTGCTTCCAGTTTTTTTGCTTTCTTTACTTGATTAATGCATCTTTTTTATTCAGTTTTGGTATGGAGACATGAAGTAAAGAAATTCATACACTTCTGATCCTTTCTAAAATCAAGTGTCAAGAAAGTTACACAAAAAAGGACTCTGTCAATAAGCAGAGTAACTGTAATTATTTCCTCAGTTGTTAGCCCTCAATTTGAAAGTCAGAAACTGTGTTTTATTTCATTTCCCAAATTTTGGTACAAAAGAAGGGAAGGAGACATAAAATCACATTATTGATGCCTCCCTAGGAATCACTTCCACTCACATGGAGACTGGTGAGATTACCCACAGAGACAAAGTACAAAAGGCAACAGAGAATAGAATGGGGGGAGGGGGGGGGGAAGTGGGGGAATTCAGAAAACTGCAGAGAGGAATATGGATAAATGTATTATTTTTACAGAGGAGGAATAATTTGAAATTTTGATAAAAAGACCAATCCTGTCCTTTGTATTGAACAAAATAATTGCTGGTACTAAAATATAACAGGTCCAGTAAAACAGACAAATGAAAGAAAAGAGTCTCAATCTGTGTAGAATGGAGATGTAATTCAAACAAAATCTACAGACTTCTCATTGTTCAAGGTCCACAAAACTCCACATATTTGGCAATACTTTTAAGAGATATTTCACTGAGTATGTGCCTTATAAATCTGTATGCAGAAATACCTAGACTACCTTAAGACCTTGAGAGGCATTAATAATTGCTTATAAAAACAAGTTAAGGAAAAGCACCAGATAGATAAGATTCAACTGTATTGCACATGAAAGGGGTTATGATTTCTGTATAGAATTTGGAATCAAATAATTTCCTAACCAGGAAATGTTAATTTCCTGGCCAAAAAAATATGGATTCTTAATTAATAACAAGAGTACAATATGGCTGCTATGTATGCTGAGCTGGCTTAATATGCCAGAGAAATATGTACACAGTAAAAATAATGTGGTGGTAAAACTGTCCCCAGAGTAATGAATACAATTCTATTATGCATTTCTTATAAGACCATTTTCATTTATAAACCTATTATTATTAGACCTTTCAGTTTTAAGTTCCATTTTAGCAGCAGAATCATTTCACAGTGGAGATAAACTCAAACCATAAGTCCTCAATACTTCAAAACTGTTGACATGAGGATTTTCTTAGTTAGTTTTATCTGTATTATGAGTCAGCAAAGGAAACCAGAACACAGAAGTTACATGTATTCGTAAACAGAATCTGAGAAGAAAATCTGGTTTGTAATACATGATATACTATGTTAATTACAGGGAATCTTATGTCATTATACATTTCCATCCAAGCTAACATAATAGGAAGTGGACCAAATAAACATTATCTGTTTATGGATCAGACTGTTTTTTAAAGAGTTCAGGTCCAAAACTGGCATTTAGCTGCCCATTGCGTGACCATCTTTTCAGATAAGCCTGTGTCCAGCACTTCCTGCTGCCCTCTCCCAGCTAGAAGCTTCCTATGAGAGCCATTAAGGAGCTGTGATTTTTGAAAAAAAAAAAAAAAAAACAAAAAAGCAAACAAACAAAAAAAAAAACCACAAAACAAAACAAAACAAACAAACAAAAAAACCCACCACCCTCCTTTGCTCATAGAAATATCTATAATGTGCTAATTTTTCCACACAAATGGACAGTCCTTGCCATGAAGAGCTCATATGTTAAGAGCAGGTGCATGTCAAAAGCAGACAGAAACTGGGGAAAGGACAGGCTGTGGAAGATGTTTACACCACTGCAATTGCAATTGGTTTGGACACTGCAACTGACAATCTAGGGTTAGGTTCATGCCTTTCTCAGACTGGGTTTAAGCCTAAAATATGACTCACTGAGACTACTGATATACCAGTCATGTAACCACAGAAGTAGGTCTCATACAGGGCATAGCAATTAACAACTCCAAAGCTAATATTAACTCCACCTCCTTCGTACCAAGGACTTCTGAAACCAGGAAAATTCTGTTTTCAGTTGAAAGTGTATACAGTTAACTCTCTCTTAGATGGAACTGGAGAGCGAAGCTTCAGCCAGCCCCCCCTCTTTAAGGTCCTGCTTCCCAGCTGAATCCAGAGCTCAAATTACAGAAATGTGGAGGGTTTTTTTTTTTTTTAACTTTCGACTTTCCTAAAAAGAAATCATAGCATTTATATGTGCATGTCACCTTCCACAAAGTAACTCATTCTCATCTCATCCATAAACTGATAACTAACATCAAGGAGAGCTCAAAGGCAGTTTACTAGTTAGTCCTTCAGGCTACTGATTTTGAGAAAAAAAAAAAAACATCCAAAACTGCACATGCCTGATCTGGGATTCATCATCAGACCAGCTGTGTCAATACAACACTTATGAGACTCCAGGGATGATGAATGACTTGATCTCTATTACAAACAATCTATTCCTTTTTTCAGTTTTCTGTTAACTTCACTAATTTCAATGACCCTGCTTACAATGGGGATCCATACACAATTATGCTAACACAAGTGAGTGAACAATGAAATGCAGCATGTGGCAAGAGCTTTTAAAATCAGCTTTGCCATCCAACTAGCCTGCTGAGAAACTCAGCTGTGACTCATCATTTTTAAGAACAGCATATTAATGCTCAACAGTTTAGCACTTCTGACTGGAGATCCCCTTACCGATCTGAAGTTCTACCTGAGGAGGCATTGTTAAGGAGGGAAGTGTTATTAGAGTGTGACCCTAGGGTGCCTGACAAATTTCAAACAGGAAAGAACACCTAACTTCTTAATCTTATACTAATGAGTAGACCTGAAATTACAAGCATGTAAATTTCATGATCTTTAGTTGGACTTCTCTAGAAAACAGCATCCCATATGCCCTATATAAGACCTTTCCATCTTAATTTGAGAATCTAGAGGTACTCAGAAATTATGGGTAGTCTTGGTCATCACAGCAAGATTCATCATTTGTTAAAGCGTACAGGATTCCACCCTATCTCCTTGAAGTTCATTTTTTGTCAAAGTAATATTTAACTACTTGGCATCAGCTACATGTGTACATATAACTGTTCTGCAGAATATATGCTAATATCAACCAATTAAAAAGAAGTCATTACAGTCTACTATCACTAGGTTAAATTAGTTGTCAGGGAAGAATTTAATAAAAAACCTGTCCCAATTAAGTAGAGTATACTGCAATAATATTTTACATTTTTATAGCACTTTACATTTGGCTTTTGACCAATTAGGCTGAGAGAACAATGCTAAATCACAGCAGGTCCCTTTGAAAAAGGGCAGCAGCTAACTGTCAAGTTGTTCTACTTCACAGTGGGAAACTTTTCACAACAACATTGGACAAAGTCCTATTCTCACAACACGTAACAAAAACTTTTCAAATTTTGGAGAAAAACAACACAACTCCAGAATGACATTGATAGCAATTCTCTTCAATAGCCTCAGTATTTTAGCCATAATGATGTTTCTTTTGTCTAAGGACAGCCTAGAGTGCCTACAATGAGGCTGAAATCCAAGCTGCCTGGCTCAAATTTGAAGACACACTAAATATTTTAAACCTGTTGTTTAAGCTAGTTACACATTGCCAACAGAATACAAAGCTTCTGTGGCTGCAGTCCGTGTGCACACTTTTATTAAAACTCCTCAAAAAGACTATCTTTGCAAAAAAAAAAAAAAAAAAAAAAAAAAAAAAAAAATATATATATATATATTCCCCCTTACCTTTTCTGTATTAAAACTTTGGGGCTTTTCCTATTTAATCAGAAAAAAGAAGCAAATTTTAGCATCTAGTTATCAAGTAGCAGTAACACCTCAACCTCAATCTGTAGATATGTGTGTTCACTTTATGTCCCTATAAAGTGGGATACAATGTCAATCATAAATGTAAGCATGTGTCATTGCACAAAATGTTTTGTATCCTGCTACAGAATTGTTATATAATAAAGGTATTTGAGAAATTATTTTGTCAACAAAGCATGTTGTCTACCAGCAAAGTATGTAAGAATACAAAGAATCACTTAATTTCATTTTCCTTCTTTATTATTTTATCTTTTTTATTTCTCAGTCACACAAGAACTCGATGAACTCAGCTAAACTAGAAAGGGTTAATTGCTGTGGTCAGTAAACTGAAGCCACTGCAGGTGTGGTGTTTAATTGAGAAGCAGATGCACAAAGACAGCAGGTATAGATGGAATTAGGTTAGTAAAAGAACAGGGCAAGGTGAATGCAGAATTCTGAAATGCAAATAAAACCACACACATTTAAACTGTGTTTTCCTACAGTCCATCCTTTGTAAATTATGTCAAGTGGCTTGTATTTTAGAGGAAGGTCATGATTTTGCAGTACATGTTGTATAATATGTGCAGGTATTCTCCAGTTATTCACTCCTTTTTGAAAAAAAAAAAAAAAACAAACAAAATACAAAAGCAAACCAACCAACCAAAAAAAAAAAAAAAAAAAAAAAAAGCCAAAAAAATCCCCCAAAAACATTGTTCTTATGAGAACAGGGAGTATATTCTCATTTCAAGCTGCTGTTTGACATGTGTAAGGGGGTATTTTTATTTGCACCCTAGATGAATTAATGATTTTTTTATACTACTTGCTGATCTTCTAGCAGGAAATATGTCCTATTACTCACATACTGTTAAAATGAATCACCTGATAGGAAAGGCCAAGTGCTTCAATCACAACTACTTCTTAGTGCAATTTTAGTGTATATTTTCAGTGAAAAAAAAAATGTTAATAGGCAGGTCTGCAATCATAACAAGATGGGATGCCTGGGGTTAAGACTATTGTTGCAGCACTGCTGAGCCCTAGTGGTAGGACACAGCTTGTACTGAAGGCCAGAAGGCAACCTTTGGCCAAGAGTTCGCAGTATCAGAAAGGCTTGATTGAAATCAGTGCCCTCCCTGCTTAGCTGGATAGACTTTGTAAATGCTAACACAGACCACTAGAAGCATACATACCAAATGAAAAACAAAACAAAAAAAAGTTTCTTAAAATATATCCTTATGAAGAAGCTATTTTGTCTGCTTAACTATCTTAGCTCATTAAGTATCTGTTTCAGTTAATCTTCAATTTAGAGTAGACATGTCTAGATAACCTTCTCCTACATTTTCATAGTTGAAAAGGCACAGAGTTAAAAAAACATCCTGCAAAGCAGCTCACTGTAGCATGATGTTTTGTTTTTGCTTGACCCTGCAAATATTGTTAGATTATGTGACAAAAGTTTTATTCTGCACATTAAGGATTCCAGAGGAGACAAAACAACAAGGTTGGGAAACCTCACTTACCCAGTCAGAGAAACAGCACTTTTCCTCAGCTGCTCCCAAGTCTGTCAACGGAGGATCATGAGATCCATGGTGGGGAGGTCATACCCTGCATGAGATGATCTCTATTTCTGGAGCATGTTTTTGTATGAGTGTCTGAGTGCTGCAGTCACAGGTCACAGGGGCCTGTCTGCCTGGAGAGCCAGCAACTGAAGCGTGTGCTGGCATGTATGTCAGCATGTGATTGCTAGTAAACATCTGCCCAGACTAGGCATTGAGTGGGACAAGCATCATGGAAGCCAGGTGTCGAAGTGGCCATAGGTGTGGACAGAATACATCTGTGAGTGTCTTTTATTGAAGCAGGATGCATCATGGAATTGTCCTGCAGCATGCATTGTCCTTGGGTAAAGAAGAACGCATGATCTTTAAGGAAGCTTGAAAAAACTTTGAGATTTGTGGAAAACCAGAAGAAAAACAGGGAGTACTGGGGTAATGTGCTTTTCTCCAGCTAACTTGCAAGTTAAAATTTTATTGTCATTTTTCACCATGATTATTAATAATTGTGAGTGATTGTAATCACAAACCAAAATTAATTACTTACCTTCTGACTATAAAAAGGGTACCTGATGGATAAGACTAACACAGGAATGCTATTATGAATGTTATTCATTCCTAAAAGTTATGTGCAGCTGAGAGTCTGACAAATAACCACAGACATCTTCTGCAGAGCTTACTTCTTTGTAACATAAAGTGTGTGTGTGTGTGTAAATCCTCTAACTGTAATATAAAAACTTTCTCTTTGATCAATGATGCTGATCAATAATACCTACACCTAACTCAGTTTCACTGATTTGTTTGAACAATTGTATGTCCCAAAACTAATGGAAGCCTTTCTAAAACATTACAACAATTAGCTCACATAATAAATTAATTGTACATATCAAACTGGGGGGAAAAGGATTAAGATTTCCAGTAAGGTTGCATTGCATATCCTCTATAGAATTTATAAGACATTTATTTCAAACATCTTTTCTTACCTAATCATTCAGAGTCTGAATGTACACACAGACGGAGAAATTAATAACTGTGATGAGCAACACTGAATGCTATGCATAGGAGAATAAACATTTTTAACTGCCAATATTTCAAAATCTTCTGATAAAGTTGCTGCTTTTTTATTTCAGTGCAGATTATAATTCATTCCAACATTAGCTAGTTGATTAAAAGCTTCTTTCAATTTTCATATGAACTTAATAGATTCCAATCTTACTTAATTACATCTGTATTGCACTCTTAAACAGAGTTAGAATAACAAATAATTGAAAAACAGTGTAAGATAACAGTTATAAGAATCCTTCTTTAATTATGTATAATCTATTATTTTACTCAAAGTATGCACACAACTGACTTTGTTTTACAAATTTACAGCTTAACCAAAAAATAAAATGAGACTAAATAACCATGGCTTGCAGGAAACTGTCTCTATTGCAAATGAGGTGCTAACTGGAGTATATACAGCTGTGCTTGGCCCTGATAACATGAGTAATTCTGAATTAATTCTTCCTTAGCAACTCCTTCACGCTTAGCAACTTCCTGAGAAGTGTTTAAACAGTAATATTAGACAACATGTAGAAGAAACAGAAAAGAGCTAGGATACCAAAAAATAAAGAAAATACATTTACTTTTTAAAACCTCTGTTTAATAAAGTGTTCAGAATCTTTATCTTTAAAAGGTTTTACTAAAACATAGATGAATCTACAAACTGTTAGTAATTATAACCTCAGAAATGCCTATTTGAAATTAATTTTCCTAACTGTGAATTTCTTTGGGGCTATATTTCTTAGTGAATAAAAGAACATTCTCAAATCCTGTTTGTGCTGCAGAAATTAAATACAGAAGTCAATTTTTGTCATTCTCAGTATAGAGGTCCTGATCCTTTAAAGTTTTGTTTAGGAAATCAAAACCAGCTAATTTATGAAGCAACAAGATGATACTTAAAAGGGGCATACATTCAGAATGTCTTTCTGTGCTCTTTGAATAATATCTCACCACATAAAAGTGGAGTAATACTGAGATCTTTCAAAGAAGACAATATGATTTATGATACCGCAGAATCACCTGGTCTGTCTCCATCAGTCTTTACCTTACCCTTTAGCAAAAGAGAAAACCCATCCAAAAATATTTAGTAGAACATACAGAAAGAAAGAATAAGAAAACCAATGTTTTGAAAAGCATAAGAGTTATCTTATTTCTAGTCATCAATATTAAATTCATATTCATGCAACTTGGAAATCCAGCAACTGGGGGTCTTAAACTTTCTTTCTTTAGAAATTAATCTATTAAAAATTCCAGACTTTCTTTTACAAGAGTATATCAATGTTTGCTCCAAATCCAGTAAGTGAATTTTTAACCTATTCACTCACTGCCAAAATCTGCACTGTGCACTTTTTAGAATAGTGGTCATCACTAGGAAACTTATGGTGTCTTTTCTACGTTTCTGAGCACTTTTAGAAGATCATAGTCACCCTCTGTATGTACAGAATTACAAAATAACAAGGTAAAGCCAACTCCTGGAAAATTGCCTGGTGTGATCTTGAGAAGTTACCCTGCATTCTTCCTTAGGACTCACCAGACAAACATCATCAGGAATCTGGTAAGAACAGAACACCTCAACTCAGCCTCAGCAGCAAGTGCATCTGCAAGACTTTCAGTAGTCATGTCCAGCTTTTAGGGACCATTTAGGCACACAATTTGCATAGCCACTTTATCTCTTATGACTAATCAGAAACTGAGTGAGGGATGATGCAGGAGCCGTTGACCGAGGGAGTGACCCCAATGACCACACAAACACCAGGCGGTTGTGGGCTCAAAAGGGCCAAGTTTATTGAGAGTGGGGGTTTATATAGGGTACGGGAAGGCTCTGGAATGAGAGGTAGTAACTGGTACAGGATTGGATAAAACTGGGGGTGGAGTAAGTAACCAGCGTAACCGGACAGCCAATCTGAAACAGCCCCACAAACAACCAATGAGAACCCAGGGTTTGGGGAAACAGCGGGAAAACTGGGCAAGAAGCAGGAAAACCATGAGGGGGAAGAGAACATGGAGGACCATGAGGGGAAAAACAGGGGGAACAGCCATGATGGCAAAACATGAATAACCATAACAGACAAATGTAACATGCGTAATCGTACAACATCCAAACTCCAAAACAGTCCTCGACAACAGGGAAATATCCATAAAAGTCCATTACCACTCTGAAGAGTGGTAAATGTTGAATGTCACTGAAAGTCCGATACTTTGTCAAAATGTAGTAAGCATCGTGTCACCAGTCGATTTGGTTGACTCTTCTTCATAGGTCCATTTGGTGAAATGTTTTAACCAAGACTCATAATCAGCTTCACCCCCAACAGGATGAAGATATCTCTTTTTTTCTGAGCTGCCACATTTCCAGCTATCCTAGTGGAGATAGAGAATAATATATCTGTGCACAAAAAGCCAAGATATTTAACATGTACTTGAACACAATTTCCCAAGTTAGCAATTAGTATTTTCTGTTTATTGGTCTTATCTCATATTTGAATATGGTGAACATTTGGACTGTGCAATAATTCAGCTTGAAAAAATTTGAACTAGTAACTTATTACTGAGGTATATTTTTCTGTTCAACACTGATAATTTAAAGGGCTACTATTGCACACTTTTTTTGGTTGTTTTTTTTTTTTTTTTTTTTTGTAGTTTCAGTGGCTTTTAAATTCCATTTCCCAAAGGCCATTCACCTGTGAGGTGTATGAAGGGAAGGGCTTTGATCCTTGATCTGAGAGCCTGGAACTTATTCTCTATTGGGGTATACCAGGCTAAATGCCACATAAAATGTCACTGTAAACATATTTCAAATTCCTGGACAGTATTTTTCCTGAGTGCTTTTTCTTCAGGACCCCATTTCAGGAGTTCCTCCTTTCTCCTAGCTCTTCCTGCTTGACTGCAATGTCATGCCATGTTCTCCTTCTCCTGACATTTGTGACAGCACAAACGCTTGTGGGACCATGCAGATATCCTGGTTAATTAACTGGGAGAATAAAAAGAAAGGGGAAAAGGGGAAAGAGGTAGACATGAGAAGAAAGAAGAGTTAGGGTCTCTAATTTTGCTGCCAGTGAAATGGTGCATGGAACTATATTTTAAATCAGAAAGTTCACAAGTTCAAGTTTAGCTGGGGAATGAAGAACTAGCAAACCTTTCAGCCAACCTTTCTTAGCACTCAATAAAAATTAATTTTTCATGCCATTTGATTAGCCACAGGTAGGCACATTACTACGAATTTTCAGTTTAGGTTAAAACTCTGCAGAGACCTCTGATTTTCAGTGCCTGAGCTGGCATTTGACAATTTGTGAGGTGTCAGGTGAGTACTGATGAGGTTGAGAACTAGGTGTTGTCTTGTTAATGTGCTTGGCAGGGAAGCAGAACACATTCACAGCAGAAAAAGCCTGTAATAACTCATGACTGAGGATACACCTCAGACTGGATGATGGATTTAAGAGGTCTGAATGCAGCAGTTTAAAACTAGATTTGGACTTTAAACATTATGAAGAAGGAAAGTTATGATTGCAACTTCAGATTTTGAACTGAGTTTAGCATAAAGTGTAAATGTAACTAAAAGCTACTTTATTTACAGAAAAGATAGGTGACTTAAATCTGAGATATAAGGGGAAATATATATAAAAAAATCCATATAATTTACATGACAGAGATATTTCAGCTTACAGATAACTATAGGGAAAAAAAAAAAAAAAAAGACAAACCAAGAGGCTCTAAACCCACAGTATTTCTAGAGTTTGCTTCTTTTTCTCCCAGAAAATCTGAGCAAGAAATTTAAAGAAATTTACAGTTTTCTGTAAGAATTGATAAGAAGACAGTGTGCATTTTTGAAAGGAATATTCTGAGTGTTCCAAAACAGCTTCCTAGGACAAGTCACCAGAAATAAACAAATAAAACTATAAATAATAAAGGTAAATTTTTTGTTTCCTTATAAAGTAGGCTAAGAGATTATTTTCTTTGTGCTATGACTTGCAAGGATTATTTTGTATGTAGCCAAATATTTTGATGCAGTTGTCTGTGCTGAGTCTTGATGTATTTTAATTTTGCAGAACATAGCTGAGTTGTGCTCCTTGGCAATGACTGATATTTTATGCATTAAACATGTAATCATGTGGCAATTAAGGATAGTGAAATTAGAATAGTATGATGATGAAGTTCACTTTGAAACAGTGTTTGGTAAATAACTTCTGTGCAGGATCTCCTAGCAAATATTTTGATTGTCTCCTCTGTTTAAAAGAAGTTCATTGCTGGAAGATCACAGGGAGGTGTTTGTGAAAGACAGACTTTATCAAAAACACCAAAGACAATGTATCAAAATCAAGGAGGATAAATATGACCAAATTTTGTCAGTTTATATAGAATCATAGAATCATTTATTTTGGAAAGGATCCTTAGGATCATCAACTCCAACCATTAACTAAGCTGCCAAGTCCACCATGAAACCATGTCTCTAAGTACCACATCTACATGTAGTGTACGGATGTTGAATACACTACTTCTCTGGGCAGTCTCTTCCAATGTTTTGACACTGTTTCAGTGAAGAAATTTTTTTCAAATATCTAATCGAAACCTCCTGGCACAACTTGAGGCCATTTCCTCTCATCCTTTCACTTGAGAGATCACTCCACTACAACCGAAAAAGGTCTCTTCTAAGACTCCTTTTGTCCAGTCTAAACAACCCCAGCTTCCTCAGCTGCTCTCCATAAGACTTGTGCTCAAGCACCTTCTCCAGTTTCATTGTCCTTCTCTGGACACACTCCAGCAGCTCAATGTCTGTCTTGAGGTGTGGGACCCAAAAAAATGAACACAGGATTCAAGGTGCTGCCTCGCTAGTGTCAGGTACAGGGGGACAATCACTTCCCTGGTCCTGCTGACCACACTGTTTCTGATCCAGGCCAGGATGCCATTGGCCTTCTTTGTCACCTGGACACACTGCTGGCTCATGTTCAGCCACTGTTGACCAGAAACCCTGGGTACTTTTCTGCTGAGCATCTTTCCAGCCACTCTTCCTCAAGACTGTAGTGCATGGGGTTGTTATGACCAAAGTGCAGGACCTGGCACTTGGTCTTGTTGAACCTCATACCATTGGCCTTGGTCCATCAATCCAACCTAATAAGATCCCTCTGTGGACCCTTCCTGCCCTCCAGCAGTTCTACACTCCCGCCCAGTTTGGTTTCATCTGCAAAGTGACTGTGGGTGCATTTGATCCCCTTGTCCAGATCATCAATAAAGATGTTAAACAGGACTGGCCCCAACAATGAGCCGTGTGGAACAACACTCATAACCAGGTACCAATAACTCTGTCTAACACCACTCTCCGGGTCTGGACTTTCAGCCAGTTTTCTAACCAGCGAAAAGTCCAAGCCATGCACAGCCAATTTCTACCAGAGGAAATGTGGGAAACGCTGCTAAAGACATTACTAATGTCCAGGTAAACTATATCCACAGCCTTCCCCTCATCCACTAGGCAAGTTACCTTGCCATAAAAGGAGATCAAGTTGATCAAACAGGACCTGCCTTTTCTAAACCTGTGTTGGCTGGGTCTGATCCTCTGGTTGAACTGCACATTCCTGTGATGGCATTCAAGATGATCTACTCCATGACACTATGTGGCATCGAGGTCATGCTGACAGGCCAGTAATTCCTTAGATCCTCCTTCTGGCCCTTCTTATAGCTGGGCATCACATTTGTTAATTTTCAGACAACTGGGACCCCCTCAGTTAACCAGGACTGCTGATAAATGATTGAAAGTACTTTGTGAGCACTATTATTTGAATTTACCTGCACTGAAGTGGCCAAAGGAAAGTAATAACTACCACTTAGCAGCCTTCTAATACCTAAAGAGGACCTAAACGTAAACTTGTGTTTCATGTATTGAATTGGACTCGATATGAACAAGCTGCTTTAGTGGAAAGTGTCCCTACCCATGGCAGGGACCTTGGAACTAGATGATCTTTAAGGTTTCTTTCAACCCAAACTATTCTATGATTTCTTTTTGAATAACAGATAAACAGCAAGCACAACTACAGGCTGAGAACAAGTCAGCAAATGTTCAAAACAGTGCTGCAAAATAGTCAAAGTTCTCTTCTATTGAACTCTCCTGATTCTTTAGCAAATGACACTTATGAGGTGTGTCTCCCTTACAGTTTTAGAGCAGACGAAAAACATGCTGTTGAAGATGTTCTCCTGACCTTCCCCACCTAGCACTCTTCAGTTCATGGAGCAGAGAAGTCTTGCAGAAGTAAGCTTTCATCTTTTTAGATTAAATTAAATTGCTAATGGGCACCTGCTCATCAAACCTATCAGAACTAGTCCACAATGCTCTAAAATCCTCCTAGTGTAGGTGTTGGTTTTTCAGCTCCTTCACTGTACTAATTGGGTTGCATAATGTGCCCTCACATAGTTGGCCATAATAAGGTAAAGTAACATGGGTCCCAAAATTTCGAAGAGGCAAATGTGCTGATTAACTATACTCTATAACTCTTATCCAATTCTACAGCTATCACATCTTTTTAGGAAAGCTTATCACTTGGGAGGATAGGAATCTCCAAATATCTCTATTAGACTTGTCAGATTCTTTTGATGTCAAGGACATTCTCCCATACATAATCCTTTTGAAGCTTAACCTTTACAAGCTGTTGTAACATTGCAGTATAATATAGACATTTTCTCTTAAAATCTTTGTGCGATTGTTTCTAAGTAGCATTCTTTGTAGTGCCAATTCAGTAGGACAGCAGCTCATCATATATTCACGATTCCAGAAATCACAAATGTCAGTGCTGTCAGTGTCCTTACACTGCTATGAAATAAGCAGAATAAACTGGTTTTGAGTTACTGATCTCATTATTGCATTATTCCATTTGCTCTATTACCAACAATAATGTTCATTAACAAATAATATCAGCAAGCAAAATTCAATGTTTTCCTGAAAGTGAAGATTCTGTTTTCAATTCTGCTTTCACAAGAAACTCCAATAATTGCATATTTCTTTAAGTGTGAAGGTATTTAAATTTATTGAGAATGAGGAACATTAAAAAACAAAACTAAATGAAAAATTACTTTTTCTAATTTCTGATTTTCCTCTTTTATATTTTTAAATGCAGATAAACTTCAAAAAAATAAAAAGATTATTTGAAAGATTACCTTCTTAAAATGTCTACTTTTTTGTATTCTTTAATTCTTTATAACTTTGTTTAAAATAGAAAAAATTTTATATTTACAATTTTAAAAATAGTTTCAAAATAACATGGCTGAAAATCACCATAAATTTGAATTATGTTTTAAACATATCTAAAATCAGCTAACCTATTTTTTTTACCTGAACCTTAAAATATATTTTTAGAACTAAATTATGTTTCTGAAAAAGCAATTTATGAAGACATGGAGGTAACTTCTTCATCCCATGAATTAAGTACTAAATGTCAACATTATTAATTTGTAGTTATACAAACAAGGTTGCTGTTTTTGTTTTGCTTCCTATTTCACATTAATTGACCAAATAATAGTGCAGTAAAATATGAAGACAGCAAATTCCAAATTCATCTAAATTTCCGATATTACAAGACACTGCTTACACACTTGGCAGATGGCCACAGTTCACAAAGTCTTCTTCAGATCTCTCATACAAAAGCAATAAAGACTGAAATGCCCCTTCTGTTCGTGCCAGTAGCAAACTTCTTATTGACTACGACTTTGTAAATCAGACTGAGCATGTATAGGAAACAATCTGACCACAAAACCTGCAGCCAGGAATGTAATTGAGCATGTGTCAAGTATATGTGAGAGTCAAAGGAAAATGAAAATTGAATTATATATTCAGTCCAAAAATTTCTCAGAAAACTAACTTCTCTGTGTTTACTGGTTTGGAGAAACAGAACTAAAATCATTATCCAAAAAATCAAGTTTGTTCTCATCTATCTTGCTCCTTTATTACAAAGTGACTTTTCCTCAAAAAATCCAAGCATCAGAATTTTCTTCACTTTCTGACTATAAGTGAATCAAAACAAGAAAAATAATATGGATGATATATAAAATAATAATGTGATCAGTTCAGCACAACTTTTGTGTGGAGTGCTGAGTATCAAGTATTTACTGTAAACAGCACACAATAAAGTAAAAAATCTGAAACACCCTAAAAATATTAATGGAAAATCACTCTCACTCCTGCCCACTCACACTGCCAGGATCATTGTTACTGCTTACAACTGATTCACCATGTTCTCTGATTTATCCTCAGGAAGGAATGTAGCTGGGAATAGGTTGCATGAATTTTTCATGCGATGGGAACATGCACTAGTCTCTGTGACAACTCAGGGAAGTCCTTATGTCATACACCCTTATGCCACATGCAGTGCCATCAACTCAGGCATGTGCACCAAGTCTGTCGCTTCCCTGAAGCACCAAACTCACTGTCTTTGCAGATGGACTGTAAAAAACGTGGCCAACCTGGCCAGAAATGTTGGAGTAGATACCACATTATTACAAAAATGGATATAATTCACTGCTGCAGCTAAATTTCCATGTTGTCTTTATAGGTCTTTATATTCTGCTTCAGAACTTTGGCCCTTTTCTCAGAAAATGTAATTTATTGTGCAGAGATACATATTTAGAGTTTTACTATTGGGAATGAATGTAAACAGTTTTCGCATCTCCCAGTAAAGATGTTTATAATTTAGGGTTTTTTTGTTTTTTTTCCATACAATGACCCTTATTTTAGTAATTTTTTTGTTTCACTTTGAAGCTTCCAAGGATTCAAAGGCCTTTCTGAATATCAAAAAACCCTGAGGGGTCTTTCTCTGACACAGGAAGCTTCATTGTCTCCAAAAGGATGTCTTAAAAAGTGGCTACTATTCTCTGAAACAAAAACATGAACACACATATATATAGAATTAGAAGAAAAAGCTAAGGATAAGAAAAACTAATCTTTGAGTAACAAAATTTGACAGCATCAGCTGAGAGGTTAATTAAAGGTTAATTCCACCAACTGAAATGGCAAGCAAATCTATACCCTTATTTTTGTAATCATAGCTAAACTGTGACCTGAGTAAGGATTGTAAACATTCTGTTACTGACTCATAAGCTAAATAGCTAATTCAAAGATAGTACTAAAATGTATGGCTTCAGTTTCACCTTTAAATATGCTAGAATTTATTTTATTTCAGCTCATATTAACTTGATGGTTAATGCACCCCATGGATATTTAACTCATTCATAAACCATTCAAGGGACGCTTCCAATGTTTTGTTTATCTCAGACGTTTTAGATTAAATATCCCACTCTTCACATCAAATTCCACCCTGAAGAAGAGAAGACAAACATGCTAGTTACTCAGAGTTCCAGCACAGTAAAAGGAAAGGCCACTTCCTGTGTAAAATTTAACTCCTGGAAGCACAGAGAACCAGGATACAGTAATCCATCTGAATATAGCTTACATAAGTCCACTACTTTGTATGACAGAGGAGACAAACGCTTTTTGCTTTCTCTTCAATTTATATGAATAATGAAAAAAAATTACAATATGGGCAAAAATCAGAGGAATACCTACTTAGAAGGTAAATGCAAAACAAAGGATAAAGGCATTTGTTTTGTTGACCTGGACATAGAGCACCTGTATTGGAACACATGATACGCACATCTGGTCAAAGCAGAATCTGCCTACATTCAAGATGCCACATTCTTTCTTATAGTTAACTATTTTCCATCCACATAAGCAGAAAACTTAAATATGCATCTTAAAATTGCCACTATCCAGTATCTGCTGCCTTCAATTGGACTGCAAAAACTCTGGACATCAACCTCTCTTTTAAGAGATGTCATAGAGTGATTGAAACCACTCCCCTCTCCTACAGTTCCAATGAGCCAGATGACATTAATAACCAGCAGCAAATAAGTGAGCATGCTTCCCACACTTTTCTCTCTGTCACAACTACCTGCCTGGCTAAAGGAGTCTGAGTGGGCCATGTGCGTTCAGTTCAAGGTTCCACATTGACAACAATCAAACTCCAAGATCCTTTATTTTCTACAGAGTCCTCCATCTCAAGTCACTTATTTCCGGACAGCCAAAACATGTGCTTTTCAAACAATTTGCAGAAATTTGCACCCTAGCTTTTCTTTTCCACAGTACTGCCTCTCCAATTTTATTTCATTTCTGTTTCTTACCATGCCTTACCCCCAGATTTATTTCAGCCAGAATCTACTTGACAGATGTTCAAAAGATTCAGCTTGAGTAATTCAGCAAAGGGTAATCATTTCGTTATCCCAGAGCACTGTCTGGGGGAATAATTATAGAGAGTTAGAAAGGGGTCTCCAGAGCTTCTGAAGGAGATCTCAGAGGGAAGAACAAGAAACAATAAGGTTGAAAAGGTTTTTGTTAATCTGAAAATGAAGTAAAATATTATTCTTTTGAAAACACCAAGTTTTCAGTAAAGCAGACAACACCACAAACATCCCAGCAGTCCTCTGAATATATCCCCATGTTTAGTTTTATGTTCCCTAAGGGTAGTACCCTTCACCTTTAACACTGTTGGCAATGCTAACCCTTTCTCCTGGAGCTTATACAGTGCAATGTCTATCTGTGAATGTTGTGAAGTACAACTGTGAAATATTCATGCTATTTTAAAGTAATCAATACATTTCAGAATGTTTAGGATCTTTCTTGGCATAGGAAACAAAACAAAAAACCTACAGGTATTATGTTTCCCCTTTCCTTTATCAGAATTTAACACGCACCTTACAGAGTCAGGCTGCAAATACAACCATAGCAGGCTAACCTCAACTGTCAGCTAAGCAGCGCACAGTTGCTTTTTCATTGCTCCTGCCCTCAGAGAAAATAGGGGCAGAGAATAGGAAGAGCAAAACCAAGAAAAGTCCTGCACAGATATAAAGAGACATTAAAAATGAAGGAAAGCAGAAGAAAAAAATAAAATTGCATAAAGATGGTCACTCACCACCTCCCAAAAGCAGACTGGTGCTCAGGCATTCTCAGAGAAGTATCTGCCTGCCTAATAATCACCCTCACCTCCTTTTTTGTTGCTGAACATAGTGTTCATCTGGTGTGGAATAGACCTCTGCTCAGTTTGGATCACTAGCCCTGATTGAATCCTCACCTAATTCTTGCACACCCCCACCATGAGGCAGCAGATTTGGAGAAAAAGAATGCTTTGATGCTGTGCAAGTACTGCTCAGCAATATCCAAAATATTGCAGTATTAGGACTGTTTTAGTCACAAATCCAAAACACAATACCATATGGACTACTGTGAAGAAAATTTAACTACATCCCAGCCAGATCCAGCACAATTCCACCCCTTATTACATACCATTTATGTCACGGTCAAATCAGGCAATGCAACACATCCAATACATCCTTATTAGTGCACCCTTTTCCTATGTTTTGAGGTATACAGAGATACCATTTCCTTATGATATGGGCCATACCAATGAAATCTCCATTGAGTTCATAACTTGGGTTCTATCTGTTGTGCTGATCCCTCAGGACTGGAGGTATAACATATTCTGTTGAATTAATAGGCAGAATAGTCATCTCAGGTCAGGTCTGGTTGCACTTCCACAGCTTCGTGCAAGGCTTGTCCTCCACTGGTTCAGACATTTCTTGTTGTAGCACTTCCTACAACATATAACTCAAATCATGGGTGATATACACAAGATTTCCCCATTCTTTCATTTTACCCACCAAAAGCATCCAGATGCTTGAGGGAAAACAATCCTACAAGTGTGCTTGTCTTTTCTGAAGGAAAGAACAACTCAGACTCTTTTTTCCCAGACATTTCCCTACATACTTTGTGGGGAACTTACCTCTTTCTACAGTATGTAAGGACTTTGCTTGGTCAGTGCCAGGTTATTTAATTGATCCTCTGGTATTAGCCAGCCAAGCACTTTCTGCTAAATTTGCAACCTAGCTCTTTTATGTCCCAGCACCCATTGTTTTCAGTGTAGTCTGCAACAGTCTATTTCAGGTTCAATCTTTCTGAAGGCTGGTGTGCAATAACTTCATTGTCCATCAATGAAGTGTGATGTACCTGATCAATGCCATGTTTCTTGGCCCAGGTGCTTGTGAAACTGTTTCAGAAATAAGTTCTGTTGGTTACCCTGACCCTTCCTGAGGAGCCATACCACCATAGAAGTTGCTTTTCAAGACCCAGGATGCTGTTTTGAATGGTGGAGTAGGCTATAAAGTATTTCCAGCCATCTGATGGTCACCTCCACTATGATACATATGTGATGCTTGCCTTGGTGAATCTGTAGCAGGTGTTCAGCCACTATTACCTCTACCAGGTAGGCTTTAATCATCTGGTTTGCTTGATTGTGGCATGTTTTGCTTTTATGAATAATTTGTGCAATGGTTTTGATAGTCAGGTTCACTCTCAACCATAGCCCATACATAAGTTGCATAGCTCTCTAGGTGATTAAATCTTATATGGGCCCACTGAGCTATGAGTGACTCACTTATATTCCCAGTCCAGGTTTATCTGAGCCACTTTCATTCTGGCATGCCATTCTACTTACTTATTGTTTCAGTATTTTTTAGTGGCACAACTTTTCAGCACACATGATGTAGCTTTACAACCAGGCTCTGTAACCGGCAGTAATGTCCTGCCATGGTGAAGAAGACCAGATGGGTTTACCTCTGTGCTGCCAGCTGGTCCATTTCCATTGATGTAGCCACTGCTATTAGGCATTTTGCACCACCTATGAGTCAGTATAGAGACAGAGTACTGGCCACTGTTCTTGTTTGGCAGTCTCTAGGGCCAGCTGAGTGGCTTTCACTTCTGAGAACTGACTTGATTCTTCTTTGTCTTTGAAATTTTAAGCAACTTGTCATGTGTGAGTTAACAAAGCATAGAATCACAAAATTGTTTGGGTTGGAAGGGAACTTTAAGGTCATCTAGTTCAACCCTGCTTCAGTGAGCAGGATCATCTTCAACCAAATAGGTTTCTCGGAGCCCTGTCCAACCTGACCTTGGAGCATCTTTTCATCTCCAGTGAACCCTTCAGTAAACAGTCCATATTACTTTTAATTCTCTGGTCACTTATTATACAGTGGGGCCTCCTCTGCACAGATTATCTCCTTGAACTATGCTTTGAAATCTCTGTCTTCTGGCCAAACTGTGATCTGCCATGTGTCCAAGGCAGTTAGAATTGCTCATTCACACCCACTGTGTGATCAGTGCTACACATTACTCCACATCTTGTTGGTTACATGATGTGTACATGCGACCCTTCCTTTGAACACAACACAGGCAATTACAGGGCTAAATGGAGCTGCGCTTCCATGCCAGCTACTTTCAAGTGGCTCAACAGCCCCTATTAGGCTGCTAATATCTCTTCTTTTTTGTGGGAGTGTAAAATACCTTATATCCTTTATATCCCCAGCTCCAAACCCCTAGATGTCAACTTCAATTATCTCTAGGTGCTTTTTGCCAGAAGTCCAGGTAGAGTCACACTCCCTGACTGTGATACAGAGCACGTTTCTTGTATCTGATCCTGTCCAAACTGGCCCAAGGGTTACTGCATGAGTCATCTCCTGTTTGACCTACTCAAAGGTTTGTCACTGCTGTGGGCAAAAAGTTCTTCTTTCAGGTGACTTGATAGAGAGGACTCACACTCTGACTGTCATGGATTAATCTCGGATGGCAGCTGAACACCACAGCTGCTTTCTTAGCCTGCATTGGCCAGCTGTGTGGTGCTCAGCTGCCAGCAGGGATTAGCCCACAACAGTGATTATTCTCATCCTATTTATGATGCCTTAGTCTGGAAGCAATGCTGTTTATTTCACCAAGGAACTGAACAATATTCAGTATAATTGAAGACTTAGATACCATAAGAATATGCCATCATAATCTACATTACTGTTTCAGATTAGATATAAATTGTTCACAATTTTATATACTATAACACCTTTTAAAATATTTTTAACCATTCTTGTATCACTGAATTTACTAAACCTGAAATGCAAATTTTTTTCTATCAAAGACATGTCTGTACCTGAAAAGTGAAAGAGGTGAAACCAGAAGTGTTGGAGTTCCAGTATACAGAATTTGAATTGCTACATGTGTTAATACTTTAGCCTATTGCTACTCAAGGAAAACGTTTCTTAATTTTCCTGCTTGCAGACACAGGAAGATTGAAGAAACAATGTAAGAGGTAAGATTAAAATATATCAACAATTTTGGAAAAGTCTCTACTACATATTTGTTCCAGCGTGAGTTGATAACCTCAATCTAACTTTCACCCAGCCTTATAAAATACCGAAAGCAAAACCCCAGGGACAAGAACAGCCCAGACCTTGCAAACTTGCTTCAGTTTGTAAGATTTTGCTTTCAATGGTAGCCTATGCCAACAATGTTTGGGGTTCTTTACTGCTAGTATTTAACCTGAGATGAAAGCTATGGGCACACACAGCCACATAACTTGCAATATATTATCCTGCCACTATAGCATATATCTGAACCCACTACCAAGAAAAACCATATAGAGCATATACTCAAGAGTATTTCACAAGAAACTGCTTTTCTCAAGAATTAGCAGCTATTTTTTTTTTCTTCGTGTAAGAAAAAGGGAGTATGAATCAATTAATGAAGAAGTCTTTATCATACAGCTATGGAAATTAGTATAGTCCAAAGCCATAAGACACAAAGTACTATTCATGAATTGTAGCTAGCACATATACTATACCAAAAGAAAAGCACGTGACTGTTCTGGGAAGGACCACACAACTCATACAGAATCTATTAAGACTTCTGAGCACATCATTGCAAGCATAATTTGACTTCATCAAGGATTTAAGAGTTCTGATAGGAATAATAAAGATTAGAAAGCTCTCATTGGCTTCAGGAAGAATGATATTAACTGAGTTTTTCATAATTAATCAGTCTCTGCATCCCTTTGCTTTGTTTTCTTTGCCTTCTCATCCTCAACAGTTTCCCACTAAATGAGGCTACTACAGCTGCAGCTTTTTAAAAATGGCAGTACCTTCCTTGAAAGACTAAACCACAAGCAGAAGATACACATTACTCCATGACAGCATCACCTTACTAAGAAATAGCAATTATGAGAATGAAACTGTTGTCATACTTTCTATAAAGTACATTCATTTATTATTTAAGACAATATTATTAAACAATTATCTAATAAAACCCCTCATATATAATAATCAAACATCTGGTGTAAGGTAGTTTGATTCAAAATCCTCAAAGAACATTTTCCCTCAGTCTTCACTGACAAGTGCTACAGTAAAACTGACCAAGTCACAGAGACAAAGGCAGAGACTGGGAGAATGAAGAATGACTCGCCATAGGAGGAAATCAGGTTTGAAAACTCAACATGACCTGGAAATGTGCTCTTGCAGGGCAGAAGGCCAAGCAAATCCTGGGATGCATCAAAAGACACACGACCAACAGGTCAAGGGAGTTGCTCTTGTGTGACCCCACTGAAATACTGTGTCCAGCTCTGGAGTTCCCCACGGATTTGTTTGAATTAGTCCAGAAGAAGGCCACAAAGATGATCAGAGGTCTGGAGCACCTCTCCTATAAGCAAATGCTAAGACAAATGGGATTGTTCAACCTGGAGAAGAGAAGGCTCCAGAGAGACCTTCTAGCAGCCTTCCAGTACCTGAAAGGACCCTACATGAAAGCTGAGAAAGGACTTTTACAAGGGCATGTAGTGTTAGGACAATGGGTAATGGTTTTAATCTCAAAGGGAGTAGGTTTGGATTAGACATTAGGATGAAATTCTTTACTGTGAGGGAGGTCAGACACTGGAACAGGTTGCCCTGGGAACTTGTGAATGCCCCATCCCTGGAAGTGATCAAGGCCAGGTTGGATGGGACTTTGATCACCTGGCCTAGTGGAAGGTGACCCTGTCTATGGCAGGGGGGTTGAAACTAGATGTTCTTTTAAGTCCCTTCCAACCCAAACCATTCTATGATTCTATGATTTAACAGAAAATTTTGGAAGAAAATGAGGTACACAATATGTATCACTGAAAACTTAATAAAAATTAATGATGTTTCTCTTTAGCAAACACTAGTTGCTGTTTGAAATCTGTGTAGTTTTATTATCTGTAGATAGGAAAATAAGTGCTCTATAGATTTTTTTTTCATTTTGCATTGTAAAATATCACAAAAATATGATGTGAAAGAAAAAATGAGAGAAATTCAGACAACAAAAGAGAATCCCTAAGTAGCAGCACAATAGAATCTCTCTTAATAGGATGTGATGGAAACAAGATATTTGGAAAAATCTTCAAATAGAAATTACTTGGTGATCATAATTTTTGGTTCCTGCATTGAATTTTCACTGATGTATTATGAAAAAAAAAGTAAGTTTATTAACTATGTACAAGTGAATTTCTCCATTTCTCTTTTTTTTTTTTTTTTTTTTTAGTAGAGGACATCAGTAAACATCTTACATATATGCTAATAAAATTTAACATGTTCATCTATTTTACACTGGGACAAGTATGCATATTCAATATACAGTAATACTTTCAGTCTCCCTTAAGAAATATCTGTGATCAGTTCTATGGGTATGTTTACTCTATAATGGAGGAAAATTGCAAAGATTTTCATAATATTTGGCAACACATTCTCACGATTTATAGGCTATAGAGAAGTTCTAAACCAAACAGATCCAGATGGTTATTCTGCCTCCTCCACCCTGTGGGAATATAGAAATTGGACATGGTAAATATCTATGGTAAATATCCTGGAAGAGTCACCCTCACAGACTATTGTGCAGCTATTATAGGGCTGAATAAAATAGTCATTCTTGTATAACTGCCTTTTTCTTGTGCATGGAGAGTAGGAAAATGTATCTATTTAATTGTGTATCTATGGATCTCAGACACTTAGTTCTTAGACTATTCACTTCTGCTTAATGTGTTCCTATTCAACTATTTTGGGGAAAGAAACAATTCTGCAGGCTTGGGGAACACTGTCTGGAAAGCTGCTCAGCAGAAAAGGACATGGAGAGTACTGGTCAACAGAGGGTGAACATGACCCAGCCCTGTGCCCAGGTGGACAAGAAGGCCTATGGCATCCTGGCTTGTATCAGGAATAGTTGTGGTCTGCAGGACCGGGGCAGTGATTCCCTGCCTGTACTCAGCACAGTTGAGGCCACACCTCAAATACTGTGTTTAGTTTTGGGCCCCACACTACAAGACAGACATGGTAGGGCTGGAGCATGTCCAGAGAAAGGCAGTGGAACTGGTGAAGGCTCTGAAGCAAAATTCTTATGAGTGGCTGAGGGAGCTGCAGTTGTTTGGAAGTTGTTTGGAAGTCTCATCTGGGCCAGACGTGGTGCTGGGGACCTCAACCTCAGCCCAGAGCTGCCATTATGAAGGGTTAGGCTTTGGGTGGCCCCTCTTTACACATATTCATGTAAACTAACAGAAAATCTGTCTTTACCATCCTGTAATCTAGCAGAAGAAGTAAAAATTGTTCCTGCTGAACAAGAGCAAATGGATCACTTCTCTATCTTTTGACAGATTTAAAAGGTGGATGAAAATAAGGCCTAAAACACAGCAATGCTACTGCCACTTTTTTTTTTTTTTAATAAAGATATACAAATTATACCATATCTTCAAACTCAGGCATTGGTAAGTGTGTTTGGTTCACATAGATTTGGAATACAAAGGCATAGATAGATTGCAGATTATCAGAGCTTACTTATTGGTAGAACCACTTACATATAATGCTTTCAGGTCTGCTCTCCTAAAGTTAATGAATTTATTAAGTTTTATTATTGAATTGCCTCTGTCTAACAGACTTACAGTACTTCACAAAAATTATTTTCTGTTCCTTTCTTCCTAATTTATCTTCATTTTACAGAGAACATATTTAGGCAATATGTAGCTGGTAAAGTTGCCCCACCATATAATTAATGTGCATAATAAATCACAAAATGCCACCAGTGGAAAACTGCAGAGTTTGTAATAACGTAATAATGACTTTGTATCCTATATCTTTCAACTAAGAGTACACTAAAACTGACATTTCTATATATAAATCTACTTACTTACACACTCATGCCACAAAAATCATCCAGAAGGGAATGTGCCCCTTTTTTCAAACCTGAAGTAAAGTTGGCTTTATGGAGAGGAATTATTACAGTCCCAGGGGATAGAATTCAGCTACCTCCTTTAAGCTATAGGTCTAGAGCTAATTTTGTTTCTCCACAGAGACTTTACTTTCTTCAGACTAGAGCAGACGTCAAATCTAACTTCCTGGCTGTCAGAGTCCTCTGACCTTCTGTGGCTCACCCTGCCCAGACCCAGCACATCAGGGAAGGTCCACAGTGCCACACCTGTGTACCATGTGGCACAAGGTGGGTGAACCACTAATGTTTTGATGGTCCGGACCTCTCTAAACCCTTGAGGCTAGAATGCATTTCTCCCTCTTATATGAAAATAGTTTTCCAGCTATCAGCAGATGCATAAATCACATTATGGCATTCAGCCCAGTGCCATAACACAGACCCAGCATCAGTTTACTGTTTATCTTGACTGATGCATTCAAATTATTTCCTCAATCACCCCTCATTCAATTCCATTTCATTCGAGTAGATAAGCTTATAATATGGTAGCAAAATTATAAATTTATCCATGACATGTGTGAGTGTTGCCAGTGCTGAGTGTGCAGACATCAGAAAGAAGAAATTCATGGTTGGATTTCTCAGTAATTTTGCTTGAAGCATGCAACCTGCTCAAATTGAAGAACTCCAAAGAGATACAAAGTTTAATAAACATATATACTGATTAGTTTGTGTTGAATCATTGCTTAAAATTATGAAATAGAACAAGTCAAGTGTCTATCTGCACTTCATACCATAAGAAATAGAAAACCAAAATATCATCAGTTAAACAGGTTCACCTTAATCCATGTGATTTCATAAAAATGAAATTTACTTCATTTCATATCCTGATTTTAAAATACTCACATCTGGAAATTGCTTCAATAACAGCATCCATTTCCAGCCAGAGAAATCCAATTAGTTATATATAGTTAAATCTTTTAATCCCAAAATATGATGCAAAGTCCCTACAAGAGTGAATATATTAAAATGTCTGAGGAATGATACTTTATGTTTGTTTGATGTGTGATGCATATGAGCAGTAGGAGATTTATATTAATTTAGTATTTCCCATATAGATTTCTCCAAGTATTGGCATATAAATTTAAATAATCCTTAGAACAATCAGTATTTCTGAAGCATGAAATTTTCCGTAGATTCAAAAATAAAATCTGTATCTCTTATTTATTTTCATTCCCCTGCATAGATGATCTTTTGTCTAATCACTGTGTTTGTTTGGAATATATTCCTAAAAATAGAAGTGAATTAAATGATTTGTCTTCTCAAGTCATCAGCTTTTGTCTAATCAGAGTGCCTTTGATATTGATTCCCATTTTAGTTCATCTATTTATATTGCATTTGGATTTTGGTTTTTTTCCCCTTTTTTTCTTGACCGCATGCTTATTATTATCAGTGATGGTTTTGTTTAAACAGAAATTGTCCTTCCCTAGCTCATGGCCTCTTTTGATAGAGGAGTCAAGTACACGATAGAACTAAGAGCCATAAACAGAAAAGTAGAAATATAGCCTTCACTGAGTTCCTGACGACAGCTGGAGCTAAGGCATCCAGGAGCTGATCAGATCAATACCTAAACCTACAAAAAGTAATAATGACAGATTTATGAATCCACACATTTTTTATTTTTTTTTAAACTCACCTTTCCTCTTGGGATGTGGAGAATGGGAAGCAAAGCAGTCTCATTCAAAGATTGTCACATAACAGCACAGAGAATACAAAAAATGGAAAGCCAAAGAAATTGTATCTGTATCAGTGTTGTCTTTTTTCAAAGGTATTTCTGTAGAAAGTTGTCCTTTAAGGATATGTAAGAACTTTTGCTACAAGCGTCCATTATGAGGAGGTCATAACAGGAATAGAAGGATTTGCTTGAGGACAGAACACAGCAGACAAGATACTGCCAACCTTAGGACTGTACCAGGAGAGTGATTTTGGATGAAAACATGCAAATACAAATGCCACCAGAGTATAACTGTATAGCACAATGGTATTCCTCGCGCAATTCCAGTCGAAGCAATCTGAAGGGAAAGGGCAGGATTCTGAAGAGACTGCTTCAAGAGAGAATGCTAGAAAAGCCTTAATTGTTTAATCTAGTTTACAGGAAAAAAGTGCTGAGAGGTATATTTTTACTGTTTATAAAGTCACGGGACTAAAACCAAAGAAAATCAAGCAACAAGCCAAGGCACTCTCCATCATCTTCCAACAGTCATGGCTCACTGGGAAGGTCCCACATGATTGGAAATCAGCAAATCTCACCCCAATCCACAAAAAGGGCTGCAAGGCTGATCCTGGCAACTACAGGCCTGTCAGCCTGACCTCAGTGCCTGGCAGGGTTATGGAGCAGATCATCCTGAGTGCAATCAC
>JAWWEU010000081.1:126736550-126758088 GCA_035583155.1 Acropternis orthonyx | reverse complement strand
TTTAAACTGAGATTGGACGTGGCACTGAGTGCCATGATCTAGTAAACAGATGGGAGTTGGACCAAGGGTTGGACTCGATGATCTCGGAGGTCTTTTCCAACCCAATTGATTCTATGATTCTGTGAACATCACAGTGTGGTTGTGTTGACCTTGGCTGACCATCAGGTGCCCCACAAGACTTCCTTTTCTCAACAGGACAGAAGGGATCATCATGAAAAAACTTGTGCATCGAGATAGGACAGGAAGAGGTCACTCACCAATTACTGTCATGGGCAAAACTGACTCTGGAAAATTAACTTAATTTATTGCCAACAAATAATAGAGCAGAATTATGAAAAATAAGAACAAAACTAAAACCATCTTTCCCACCCAAATCTTCTTCCCAGCTCTTCTTCTCAAATTCAGTTCACTCCTAACTCTTCTGCCTCCTCGTCTGGAGTGGTGCAAGGAGTGGGAAATGTGAGTTTTGGTTAGTACATTATCTTTAGTATCTGCTGCTCCAGTATGAGTCCTTTCCATGGGGTACAGTCCATCAGAACAGACTGCTCCAGTGTCTTAGTCAACTAAGAACTGAAATAGATAAGAAAAAAGTTCCTTTTACTTCCTGTAACTCAAAGTTCATTACCTCTGTTAGGAAATTAGTACATTCCATCATGTATATTGTAATTTCTTTTAAGGTTTTCAGTAGAGGAGTTTATGATTTTACCTAACATCAGTCAAACAATGTTTCTTTTAAGTAAATAGTTGTAAATTTAAGGCCCATTCCTAAAATAAATGGAAAAATAATAAATATCAGCATAAAATAAAATAAATATCAGCAGTCATAATCAATTAAATAAAATACAACTTATGTTTGCAGGACTGGGTAAATTGCACACTATTTCACGCAGTGCAACTAAAAGAAAAAAAATTCAGATCAGGGCTATCGTCAAACACACAAAGAAAGTAAAAAGAGGTAGTTGAAGTAGTGCCTGTAATCTGTTAAAAGGATCTAATTTTGAATGGACTGGGTAAAAAGGAAAAGAGAATTAATCCTGTTTCCTTGTCATTCTCTTCAAGGTGAGCTGTTTTATTTTGGTGAGAAGGCATCAAGAAATTTCAATGTACCCATTTTTGAGACACTAAGTCTCAGTCCTGAAGGTATTTAGAATTCATTTATTGTTTGTTTTGATGAGACAAGATATGTGAGTGACAATAATGCTTAACGCAGTTGACGGAAAGCTTAACAGCATCAATTCCACCAGGTTGATGTAAGCTTACTATAAGTGACAAGGCCATTCACACAAAATCAAATGACTTCCCAAACCTCCAAATGTCAGTAAGAGCTATTCAGAATACACAACAACAAGGACAGGCAATTCCAGTTTTCACAAATCATCTTCATATTACCCACCCAGTAATTGCTGGGTGCTCAATTAATCATCCATGTTTGTGTATACAAGAAGTGTACAACCAGTGGTTAAGAGGGAAGCATACTATTGCTCAGAATGAACAGGCTGCAATACAGTAGTAGTCTTTCTTAAATGAGAAACAGAGGTTAAGCTTAAACATTTAGGCATATGCTCTAAACAAAACATCATAATAAGTAATTACACAGTAAATGTCGTTGACTTTTTTCTACAGATAATTAAATAGAAAATGTAGAAATGGACAACTTGAAATTATTAGATTACTTGTCTTGTAAAATACTAGAAGCTTTAACTAAACTGGTAAAAAATTATAACTTATAAGTAATTTTTAAAAAATGTAATTTAAATAAGTCTTTTGATAGTTCTGTGTAAAATCCTTTAGCGCAAAGACTTCTTAAGGAGCTATTGCCAAGATATGGCAGCTAGATATTTGGGGACTAATTTTAAAGGGTAATGAAAAGCTTTTATATTGAAATTTGTTCCCGGAGATTTCAAACTCAGCAATATTATGTTCATTTTTACAGATGGAAAAATTCTTTAAATATGACTGAACAAAATACGAGTTTAAAGTACCTTCACTATATAAAGCTTTGCTGAATTTTTCCACTTTGCAAAGGGTGATAAGAAGCATTCATGAATCTCCACCCTACTTTTATAAAGCAGCCTATATGAGTCCAATAGGGAATAAGATTTTTGTGTTGCAGACAATTGGAGCAAATGTATATAAGATTAAATCATTTTATACTACTCATTAAAATAATAGGTATTATGTAGTTGTGTTTATGTAACTGCATGTCACCATATGCCTGAGATTAAAGAAAGGTTCTCAATATCTAGGTGGACTGGTTGAAATCATACAAACCAGTTAAATATCAACCTGATGTAGCACAGCTGCTTTTTAACTAAGATTTGAGTCTAACATATTTTCATACTCTTGCATTGAACACAAGATATTAACAGAAGTAATAATTAACCTTCAAAATATTGTTTTGCTATAGCAAAAATGACTAGATAAATCATTTACTGAGCACTGAGCAGACAGAGAACATGCCTCTGCAAGAATGACAGTTTTCTCCCAATATTCCTCCAGAAAGTATTGTTCAATATCTATCAGAAAGTTCAAATATTTAATAAAAACCTTGGTTTTCAACCACTGTGATGAAAAATAATTTAGTTTCTCAAGCTGTAATGGACAGACTTACTAGGTACATTCTTAAATCATTTAACATCCGTTTGGTGCCAAAGGATTTTAATGTGCATATTGTAGATTTTTATAGGGTTATATAAGTTGAATGAGTTTTTCTAAGTTTCGCACATTTTAGGAGGTATTTAGAAGTCACTGAGCACTTTCACACACATTTATCAAGGATACATTATTTTGAAGAACACCTGGAAAGACTCCAACTGAGACAATAAGATATACTGCAGTCAAAAGAAGAGAGTAAGCTCAGAGCCCTTGGAGGGGCTTAAAGGGACAGTTCTGAGGAGTTCTGAGGGTGGGCACCAGGGAAATTGGTACCACAGGTTGACTGTAAATATCACATATGTTAATTACTGAAAGTTATAAAAACTGTAAAATTTAGCTGATGTGCATGCACATGCTTTTAGTGTGCACCTAGAAGCTTCTAATAAAGGAAATACTTTATCTGTCTCTCTTAACTGATGTTGTTTTGAAAGTCTTCTGCAGGATGTTTAGGCATCAAATTAGTAGTTCTGCAGTGTAATCACTAGAATAAATGAATGTAGGGTTTTGTGCTGTTTACATGTCTATTATAGACAAAATTACATGCAAAAAAAGTGACATTACAAGTTAAGTTCTTAATTAGATAAATATGGGGGGGTTGATTTTTTTTTTTTTTTTTTTTAATGTAAGGCTTGTTTCAGGTAATTTCTTTTAACTTGTAAATTGTATGAAGCACACCTATAAATAATTTGGATGTAGTAAAAATTTAGGAACACTTTAAAAAGTACTTTTAAATAGTTTGTACTTTTATCTAGGTTATGTCACAAAGCTAAAGTATCAAGTCTTCTGTTACTTAGGCATAAACATGCTGAGAAGAGGTAATTGCAAATGTTTCTGATGTTATGAGGCTCAGAATGAGTAGTAAGTATTCCAGGACTTCAGAAAACTTTTGGTGATGTCATTTCATGTCAGAGAGATCTGAAAGTCCCTGCTTCTATTAATTTTGAATGACTTAAGGCAGAACAACTTTCCAAAATCTTTGAAATTCTATGTCTTTAAAAATGGCATGAAAGCTAGTAGTTTACATTATCCTTCAGATGATCTTCAAAGGAACCTTTAGATTAGCCATGCTGCCCACTCACAGTTCCAACAGTTCCAACTTGTCTCAGCAACAGAAAGCATTTTGCAAACTCATGACCTGATATGCGCACCACGACATCTGCAATATATATGACATACTCATCCTCACTTCTATCTTCTTGGCTGCATTAATGTGTCCAGAAGCTATTTCTACCCAATTTCTTTTTTTGAGTGCACCAAGTCCTACAGGAAACAAGAAGCTCTTGCTAAAGAAAGTGATACCTTGGACTATATAGTCTGTTTTCTTAAATGACCATGCTTATTAAACAGCATTAACCAGTGCCTGTAATGATAGAAAAGATGTTTGTGAACATAAACCAGCCTGAATTGTTTGTTTATAAAAGTAACTGTTCCTCTTGTCAGTGTAAATCATAGGTATAGTTATGGCATGAGTTAGGGACAGTAGCATTTTAGCACTTGGCTTTCAGTCTTCAGAAGTTTTATCTCAATTCCATTCAGTTTTGTAGTTTCCATCCCATGTGTCATACTTCTTTGTCCTCTTTACCATTCCAGTTTGTCAAAGAGTTTCTATTCATTAATCTTTTCTCACAAAAAAAAAAACCAAAAAAAAAAAAAAAAAAAAAAAAAAAAAAAAAAAAACACTTTTCTACACAAGCCAATTTCATCAGCCTCTGGATTCTCTCATTTTTCCTCCAAAATTTCTATTTTCTTTTAATTTCTGACGCTGAAATCACCTAAATGAAATTTTCTGAGAATTTCTGTGGGGATTTCTAGACTTTGGGTCAAGAATTACAAAATAAGACATATGAAATTATTAATTTGTTGTCCAAAGCTACAGTCCACAATCAACTGTGTCAGACATAAATTACTGACTGCTTCCTCCTAGATCATTCTTGGTATTTTTACAACACTGTATTTGGACAAGTCTTTTGAGACCTTATCACTTTATCTATTGAAGTCAAAGCAAGACCTGTATTTCATTTGGTGCTCACAGAAATAATCCCCTGGATTAAAAATATGAGATGCAATTTACTCAAAGGTACTTGGAAGTAAGTGAGGATTAAATCCTTGTTATAGAATGTGTTCTGGTGTATAAGAGAAATAATGTGTTGGTTTCTTAATCTGTCCTGAAAGACAATCTTTGGAGACTCAAAACATACTTTATGTGCATTATTTGAAAAAGTCCACTTTACTTAGTACAAAATAAATTTATTTTTTTTATTTTCAGGACATAACATCAAATTTTACTGGGAAAAAAAAGGCATTTGGGTGTGAAAAAACCTAATCTGCAAGGCATAATGTGGCAATGAGTTATCAAAATCAACTTATTTTTGTCACACTTTTCCTGATCAGCAATTTTTGCCTCCATGTTACACCATCTAATAATTCAGGATTAGCTACTACAAAAATCAATAAAGCACCCTATGTAATATAACATGGATGTCCCAGTGACCAAGATTTACAGGGTAATTCTCAACTAAGTTCCTAATTCTTTCTCAAATGCAAATGCTGCATCAAGAAGCTGATTTTCATGACTATCACTTGAGTTATGATCTATGACTTTATATCTGTCCTTTTCATTATCACCGTATCATTATGCAAATGTAGTTCCTGCCAGCTCACATCTTAGTTCAGTCTGCCTGTTAATTACATTGCAATGCTGTAATGTAAGCACCTCTACCTCAAGTTTCACATTTTGATTGGTATAATAACTTCAAACACATTATTGCAAACATTTATCAAAATACTTCATATAAAGACTAAATGCATGTGTATAATGGAACACTGTAATGGCTGAAGCTGTTCATCCATCAGGCCATCACTGATGCTTAGCTCTATGCTGGTAGCCCCCGCGGCCCACAGTTCAATTCACAGGCTAGTACGGTCATGGATGACAACACAAAACCTGCTACATTCTTCACACTGTCCAAGTGAAATATATTCTGTAATTAGACCAGCAGTGTCAGAAGCATCATTTTGTCTACAGAAGACACAATTAATCAGTATATTCCAGACAGTGCTTAATTTTGGAGTCACGGGCAGCAGAATTATTAACCAATGGTATCTACTTTTTTGCAGCTCTATTGTCTCAAGAAAGACTTGCTTTCAAAAACAGAACAAAACCAAGAAACATAGATTAACTTTTCTCATTTCAACCTTATTTTAGGTAGCAAATGTGATCCATGCCACTTCTGTAAAGATATTCCATTTTGTATTATGTACTGTCAGACTAATACTACCAATAGAATACACAGCATTGACGATTATTGCTGTGATGATAGACAACTCCTAGAAACTTGCTCTTATTATGCATTTTAGTTCAGAATTGTCCCCTTACTAGAATATATCATCTAAACAATCACTCTTTGTGTCATCCATCACTTCAGCAATGCAGACTAGTGTTATTCATCATAAGAAAGAGACACTTAAAGTCATACATCATCAAAATTATGGTCATCCATGTACAAGGCAAAAAAAGTCTTTTTCAATACTGCAGTTGTGGTAAAGAATTTATAGGAAACCTTCTGATGATTTTCAAAGAAAAAACTTATTTGTGAAAAATAGCTGCACTACCTAACCATATCTAATCTGCAGGGATTTAGTATCACACTATTAACTCATGAAATAAATCAAGATAATTTCTTTGGAAATAACAGGAAATTTCTAAGGGAGAAAAAAAAGAAAATTATCTCACAGAGTAACTCTAAGTGAAAAGTGTCACAAAATAGAACAGGGGAAAAAAAACCCAAAAAAACTACAAAGCTGAGGTTCCAGCACTGAATTACCCAGCTTCACTTGTCAGAATTCAGAAATCTGAGCAAGGTTTCCTATTGTTAGTCTTTATTGTTAATTGTTTCTGTTAGTCTTTAACTGATCCTCTGAATTAGCAGGTTTACTGAAAGGAAATTTCTTGAATGGGGATAATAAGGACGCTGAAAATTTCTTTTATTCAGTCTAACAGAATCAGAACTTAATTTTTATCACTAACTCACTCTGCAAAGACATTCCTTTCCAGGATTTTTACCTATGGTGAACGTCTGAAAGAATATGAAATTTTCCCTCTTAAAGAAAATGAAATTTGCCTTTGATAGTATCTTCAGCTCTGCTTTTGACAAGTGAAGAATTTTTTTTCCCCCAGAATGTAACACTAACAGATGACAACATACACAGAAAGGACAGAACAGAATTTTTTCAGCACCTGCAAAATCTATGTGTTGCTATTTTACAACCTGATGGCAAAGTCTCAGTGATCACTATGTTGTTACCTTTGCTTTCTTTTCCTGGTATACTTTGATGGTATGCATGCTGACGTCTTTCCATTCTGCATTAGAATTTTGAACAATTATGTCAGGAATAAATTTCATTAGTGTGTACATTATCTTATGCCTTTTAGGTGTTATTTGATTAGATTTACAAAATACATTATTAACACTTATGAATATATGCACCAGTTGGGAAGTTCAGATTTACTGTAGTTTGTCACTACTAATGACAGGGATCATTAATAAGATCTTGTAGTCAAATTCAACTTCAAAGAACCATTACTTCAACCTTAGTGGTTTATACTGTTTTAACTGGCTTTTACCAGTTAGCAGCACTACATTTTGTGCCAAGTCTAGCAAGTACAATTTACACAAGCTCTACTTGCAAGTTTGTGGCCATGAGATGTATAATTTATTCTCTTCCATAAACTTACTGTTAAACAGGCATTATTTTACCGAAACCACATAGCTTACTTAGCAGAGTAATTAAAGTATCTCAAAGTTGTTCCTTCAAATCCAATGTCTAAATCATGGGTCATTCTTGGAGTATTAGCTATGTATTTGTAGTCCCTTCATTCACTATTGGCTTTTCGAGGTTTAGTCTTTGTGAAACTCTCAGCTGAAACAGTTCTGCAGTTATAACACTGCAAAACTGATCATGGACCTTGGACAGTTTCCAGATTCTTCAAAGAACAGTGCTCCTCTTTAACAAATGATCCAGATAAGTTTTAGTGCTTTTAAACCACAAATATTTAATATCCCAGGAAGTAAAATAATTTTAGATATTTAAACCAAAAAGCTCTTTCAGGTGTTTTTTAATGCTATTGAGCAGGAACTCAGCCAAGGTTGTGTAACAGGTTATAGGAATTCAAAGTGAATATTTAAGTGTCTACCATGAGAAAGACTATCAGGGGTCTTTACAGAAAGAGGAACATATTTGTTTTCATTATTATTTAACTCCCAGCACAGCAACAGAGCAGTGGACTATTGCAATAGCATTTAGTTATGACATCTTTGTAAGGCAATTTGAACATAAAGTATGTGGTATTGCTTGTGCCAGTACTTAGTGACCATTGTCTACTCTGACCATTAAATAGAAATTTCCCTCATATTCTGCTTCTTTTTAATTGCTAATGCTTTTTTCTCTTTCTTTCCTTTTAAAAAGCAATACATAAGAAATCTTGTTTCACAGAACTACAGCATCATAGAAACACAGAATGTTTGGAGTTGGAAGAGACCTCTGGAGATTATCTATTCCAATTCTCCTGCTAAAGCATTTTCACCTGGAGCAGGTTGTACAGGATTGCACCCAGGTGGGTTTTGGATATTCCTAAAAAAGGAGGTTCAAGGGAGACCTTCTCACTCTCTGCAACTATCTGAAAGGAAGTTGTGGTAAGGTGGGAGTCGGTCTATATTTTCCCAGGTAACAACTGATAGGATGAAAGGCAATAGCCTCAAGTTGTACCAGGGGAGGTTTAGATTGGATATTAGGAAAAATTTTTCACTGAAAGGATGGTCAGGCTGTCTGGGGAAGTGGTGGAATCATCATCCCTGGAAGTGTTCAAAAGGAGCATGGTTGTGGCACTTGTGGATATGGTTTAGTTGCAAACATGCTGGTGTTCAGTTAATGGTAGAATTCAATGAACTTAGGCCTTTTTCAATCTAAATGATGTTATGATTCCTTGAGTGTCATTTGCCTAACCTAAACCGCCTTGATCAAAGAAAAGTCTTTTTTTCTGCAGACTTTCTCTCTTGCCTCCAGCAAATGGATTCCTAGGGCTGGCCTTAGAAGTAAAGACTGAAGCAAAGAAGAAATTCATTAACTCTGCCTTTTGCACATTCTTCTTCACCAGGTACTCACCTTCTTCAGCACCAGACCCACATTTTCCCTAATCTTCCTTTTTCTGTGGTTGCATGTATGTTGTCTTTGATATACCTTACAAGATTTAATTTCACATGGACCTTAGCCTTCGTTATCACAACACTGCATACTCTGATGTTCCCATATTCATTCCAAGAAGCCTGTCTTTTTTTCCACAATCTGTAAACTTCCTTCTTCTGTTTGAGTTGAGCCAGAAGCTTCTTTCTTATAAATGCAGTTCTCCTGACCCTTTTTCCTGATTTCTTAGCCACAAGGACACATTGCTCTTGAGTTTGGATGACACAATCCTTGAATGTTAATAGCTTTCTTGGCCCCTTTTCTCTCCAGGGCTTTATTCCATGGTTTTCTCCCAAGCAAATCTCTAAATAGGGCAAAACCCCCGCTATCCTGAAGTCCAGGGTAGTGAACTCCTGGTATACCCTTCCTAAAACCTGTATCCTTCTATCCCAGCAATAAAACTGTGGAAAGAAGGGAGGTTGCCTGGGGCTGCTGTTGCTCAGGGACTGGTTGAGCATTGGTCGGCTGGTGGTGAATAATTGGATTTTCTTTGCATAAATAAATTTTTCTAGGTTGTTTCCTTTCATCTTTATTGATTTTGTGTGGTTTTGGATATTTTTTTTTGTGAGTTTTTTTTGTTGTTGTTTGGGGCTTTTTATAATTATTATTATTAAACTGTCTTTATCTCAATCCACAAGTTTTCTCACTAATCTTTACCATTCTCTCCCACACGCTGCTGGGTGGGAGAGTGAGTGGTTCAATGACTGTTAGAGAATGGTCTGTCTCCTGTAATACGATGGGTGGAATTAAGAAGCCTTGGTTTCCTAATATGGGCTTTTTTTTTTTTTCAGGAAACAGTAAGGACTTCAGCAAATGGGGCTAGTGTTAGTAAAATATTTACTCTCTGAACAAATGAGGTTTTTCCAAAGCAAAAAGAAGATTAGCGAGTTTGGGGAAGAGGAGGAATTGAAAAAAATCTCTGGTGCTGTCAATTCAGTAATAAAATTGATATGGAGCAATATATGAAATATATTCCAGGCCCCAAAATTTTCCGTTTTAAAAGAAATTAAGGTGTATGGAAAAACTTTGCAGTATTCTTAAGGAATTAGCATATACTAATGCCTTGAATTTTATGGCCTTATTTTACAACAAGTACACAACCAATAACTTTCTAATAGCTTTCTTGTATCCAGCAGGTATCCAGCATCTACTTTGCCCAACAAGTTACCTTTACCATTGTAAAGACTTAGTTGGGATTAAAAAATCAATTAGCAAAACATAGTGACCAAAATGTTACATTTACATTTGCTCTCTCATTAAGATACAATTAAATTTTACTTTTCTAGGCCTTGGCTGTCATTAGCATATGTGCTTGCAGTTTCCAGTAAGTATTACTTTACAAGAATGAATCATGTATCATGAAAAGGATGTTCAGCACTGGTCTACAGTATATTGCTTGTTCATTAATTGTGAAAAAATCAAGAATTAAATACAGAAAAATACAGGGCTACAGCTTGTTTTCAATTGTATGCCAAGGTAAGAATTTAAATACATTTCCTCTGACATTCCATTAGCCACCAGAAGTAGCTGTATGTGACATATAAACTACAAATAATAAGTTTCCTTAAACTGTCTTATGCTTTAATGCAATACCTATGTAATACCTTTAAACATCAAGGAAGTGACATTTTATGCAAAATAGGCAGGAAATACAAAACAGATACATTTTAAAGTAGAACTATTATATTAACTAGGTAATATTTACTCATTTAGAACAATGTTCTTAAATGATGTGAGGGAAGGAAACAGTGTTTTAAAAGTAACATTAATATTGTTCTAGTTTTAGTGACTCTAGAGGAATTATGCTTTTATTTTCAGGTATAAGAATTGTGGGAAAATTCAGGAATAGCCATAATCAGTATTCAGCTATTGTTCCAATTCCCCTATGTACAACATTATTTAGATATGAAAAGAACTTTGCTGGCTAGTAACCAAGCAATTATTCATGTTTTAAAAACATAGTTTTATTGCCACTAGGGAAGATAAGAGTATTGTGTAGATGTCTAGCTAGCCCGCATGAAAGAAATTACAAATCTCAGTTCTGGCTTTAGCATTTTGTCTGTGTAAGTAATTAAAGATTTAAGAATTAAAGGTCTAAGGTAAACCAGGTATCTAAAATTTATTCAGACATTTTAAAAACTTTTAATAGAAGTTCCTACCTGTAATATAACTCTCTGAAAATTTAATTTCTGATTAATTCTGCAAGCTCTTATAATGAATAAAGACTAGGAATTTAAGAAACCGAAATAAATAAGGAAAATATATGCTGCTTTCTCTCAGAGTGAAGAGTATCCTGCTTCAAGAAGAGTTTTTCAAGGTTTATAATGTGTAACTCTTAGAATGAAAATAATAGTACAGTGATTTCAGGGATCAGGACTGACTGGCTTAAGAGATGAGGTGGATAAAGAAAGTTGGAAAGGAGGCTGTTCATGATGAGTTATTTTTGGTGCTGAATGCTACAGGCCCTAAGAATGCAAAAAAATTATATAATGGGTCAGAACATTGATAAAATTATGTATCAAAAAAGGCAAGAAAAATTACCTGGAAGTTATTTTTGTCTGCTTATATACACTGATAGCTTCTCAGTGGCTGAGAACACTGTGGAAAGAACACTAAAAATTTTAAGGAGAAACCAATGAATAGTTGGATGAAACATGGGACAGTCATAAGCATAAACAACATACTAAGATATAATTGAAAAAGAATTAGTAGATGTTACACATAATTGTTGTAAGTGCATCTGTGAGTTGACAGTATTAAGGTCAAAAGACTTATTTTCGCACTTAACAATCGAATATTTTCTCTTTCTATACTGTCCACAGAGCTAATTTAATCTCAGGACCTTCCTTGTGTATGTAATGTCCTAGCAAGGTGTACTGGAATAATACATAGAGGCATTTAAGAGATAGCAAGTCCATGCCTTCAAGAACAGATCTGCAGCTGAGCATGAAATCTAGCAATCCAGTTATTTTGAATGGTCCTCAGTACAATTAGTAGAGTTTCTAAGCTGTTGCTCCATGTTGCTCTATGTTCCAAGATGTTGCACTTGGGAAAGTATCATGGCCCTTGTGCACCTTTGCAGGATGGAAACAATGTCATATCTGTTCACTAGGTTACTTGGAAGCAGAGGTAGAAATATGGGGTTTTTTTTGTCTTTTGGTTTTAATTGGCATTAAAACAAAATTGCTTAAGGATCAAACTGGACTTTACAATCTGGGACTGAATGGTGTTTTCCTTCAAAAGTAAGCTAGCCATGAAACCTGGATCTAATTTCCAGCCATATTTTCCTGGAGGATTCTTTCCAACATGATTATTCTTAGCATAGTAACAGTAAATCAAATCATAGATGTACATACATAGACCTGTTGTATGCTGAATTAGGGATGGTGGGAGAAGATATCTTGTATTGTAATAAATAACTAACAATGTAAAGAAAGCTAATGGCAAAAACAAAGCAGCAAAAACATAGTTTCTCTGTGGAAAACCATATAATAATTTAAAGAATTATTTTCCATGACTAAAAGTTAGATGAAGTATCTTTCAAAACTAGTGTCCTCTTTCTTGTTTGTCTCTGAAGAGAGAGAGATTGCCATGTTCACTTTCTTCATTTATTCCACATATTTGCCAAATTAATCTTGGCAACAAAACAAAAGTCTAGGAACACATCTTTCAGAGAAGTCATCACTGCTGACAAGGATGTCTTACAAGTTCCTATTTAGGAAATTCCTTATTTTCAGAGAAATTATTTGTAAGGCTGAAGATGATAACATAGAACATGGCATCAGTGCTGGATATTATATCACTGTTTCAAGGCAGTGCTTCCTTTTGCATAATGTCTATGTGTTTACCTTAAGGAACATCAATCATTCTATATTCAGACTGCCTGTCAATAAGACAGCTACAATGAAAGGCTGTTTAAATACTTCACAGCAATTATTGCAGATTAGAAATGTTGCTTTTGTGACATACTCCCCCTTCACTAAAACTAGAAAGTAAATGATCTTCCTTTCTTCATGAAGAACTGCCAATCTCATTGACTTTGGTGGGAGATCTAGTAAGCACTACCTACTTCAGATTTACAAATTGCTGGCATCACAGGTTAAAAATAACTGAACTTCACACTTGAAGTCTATGCAAGCACATGCAACACATTTCATGTATCCGAACCACACCAAAAAAAACATGGAAGTGATGCAAAGATGATTCATTTACATGCAGTAGTATTGTTGTTCTGGAGTCCTGTCTGCCAGGCTGAGTATGTACAGCTCAGTTATGTTTGCTTGCATTTCCCCATCTGCCTGAGTACTCCAAAGTGATTCAGAACCATCAGATCACAGCCTCAAAATATGTTTTTGACAGCACTCTTGGTCCTATTTACTACTAAGTTTTAAAGGTTATAGCTCACATAAAATAACCCATATTTCTTTACTTCTGTCACAAACTACACAGAAGTTACGTTTATACTTCAAAAACTTTCCCACATATGAGCGAGGCTCTGTTTAAGTGTCTCTTTTATTTCTATTTTACAAGATAAGATGTTTTCTCTCCAAAATCCCTGTGGCTTTACTGGGATTATTACAATTGTTTTCCTGAACCCATTTCCTCTTGCTCCCTGGAAGTAAGTATTGTAAAGGTATGTGCTCTGGCAATCATGAACACCTACAGGAGTGTAGTTTGTGAACCTGCATGTGGAACCCACCATTGATTTTTCAGCCTTTCTTTACATATTATTTTGGTAACTTGTTTCCTATCTTTCTCTAAACTTTTCCCTTAATCCCACAGTAAAGACAGGCTTTTCTTATCTACTTCCTGTTCAACATTTAGAATTTTTGGAACCAGCACTTTTTTGTATATTTGCAACTATTGTATGTTGATCTAATCCCAGTACTACAGCTGCCTGACCATATCCTGTTCTATTCTTAGATGTCTTGACAATTGGATACTGAAATAATATGAATTAACACAAAATAAGTTATTTTTCTATAGGCAAAGTACTGTTTCACACATTAAATAGCAGTGTGCAACAATTAGAAATACATCCCATATAAAAAGGGACTTAAAACTGTGCATCTCTAGAGCTAGAGGATATTTTCAGGCTGTAGACTGTCTTCAAGAAAAACAGCCAAAGTTTCATACTCAGACAGCTGAGTATTGTGCATTGCTGTAATCATTAATACAACATGAAAGAAAGTGCAGATTTAACAGCCAGGAAGAGAATCAGATTTTCCCTTCAGGTTAACCATACTGTGTTCATTTATTTTTACAAGAAAACAGGAAGGAACATTTTGGCCTGAGGAAATTTTATGAAGTATATTAAGTGTGCATTGATACATGTGACATGCTATTACCTGCTCTGATGACATTTTGGTGTTCATAAAGGGAAGTCAGGTATTTTCACTAAATTAGATTGTTCAGATAATTTACAATAATTATTCTTGGTTAGTAGTTAAGTAAAGGTTATTAGGTTATTCTGTAATAATAATGTATCTATGGTGATATGATAATAAGTAGAGATGTGATTTTGTTAAAACTGGTATGTGCCACCAATAATAATTACACTCTCCAGTCTTAATCACTGGGATTAAGAAATTATTAGCAAATAAATATTTAAAGTAGAGTATAAAATTCATATACACAAGGGTATTTCCTTGGAGCTTAACCTGTTGGTATTGCACATCATGCCAGACTTCTTCTGCTAGACAATCTTAAGATAAACATCATAAATAACATAAACAACATTTTTTATTTTAATCACAAAGGATAAGCATTAACTTTCTCCTTATTCTATATGTCTGGCATGAAACGAACCTAGAAAACATTTTGTTCTTTTAAATGTTTAGGCCATCTATAATTTTAGTTTTTAGGCTTTTCAAATGTGATTCAGAATACTGATGGATTTGTGTCACTGACAAATCTGGTCCTCACAGCAGCTGTCCATCGCCCATAGTGCAACTACCTGCTTACCTTTAAAAGACAGGGTCTGTTACACTGAAAGAGGCAGCTCTCCTGTAGCTGAACATGTTCACATTTGTATTCTAAAGAATTTTTGTCTAAATTAGAGTGAATATAGACATTTAACAGACATAAACATTTTACTGTGTTTATGGCATAAGACTGAAAATGTGTGCAGCCTTACAAGTTTCTCCACCTGTGAGACTAACTCCTTCCTTGTCAAATGATAAATCCTAGAAATGCTGGAGATTTGTACAACTATAGAATATGCACCCAAATCTTGCTTTATTTATTTCCATAGTAAGTCATTACAGGCTACAGACTGAATTGGTTTATACAGGCTAGAGATCAAAGGGTGGCCCACACACAAGGTTTACAGCTAACACTGGGAGCATTTGAATACAACCTGCTTTGAAATCAGACACTAGCTGTTCCTAATCCCTCTCCAATAAACAAAACCAGTGATTCAGGAAAGACATGCAATGATTTTACTCTCAGAGTGAGGCTGGGGTTATTCGGATTGTTAAAGGAAATATAACAAACTATAGAATAAAATAAATGTTGTGTATTCTTTTCTAGGCAGTGCTGGAATTCCCATTAATAGTTTGGTCCTGTCAGCAGATTTGTCAGGCTGTGTAATACGCAAACTGGTCATAATTTTCTGTCATTTCCCAATGCTCAGATTTCATAGATGATTTTGCATTAAATGTGATGTCAATTAGACATCAAAGAATGAAACCTGCCTCTTAGATTATTTAGTATTTCATACGGCTCCACACAAGACAGCCTTCCTTTCAGCTTCAAGACTTACAAAGTACAGGACTTAGAAGTTATCCAGAACTTCATACCTCACCTGATTTATAAAGGCAGGAGACCATGAGTACACATGAAACACAGATATCTAGCTTCAGGGCCACCTGGAGATCACCCAAACCTTCCTGGATTGCAGCAGAGAACTGACTTTTGGTCCCTATACTCCAGAGCATGAGATGAACTGACAAGGAATTGCACATGACAGGGAGGGGGGAAGAAAGAAAAGGAAATAAAAAGAAAGAAAGAGTGCTGCTGGGCTTAGAGGGCCAGGAGTTTATTAAAATATTCCCAGACAAAACTAAGGCCTAAATGTTATAAAAATGAATGAATAAATGACCAAGGTTCACACTAATCATACATCCTTCTCTCCTTAGTGACTGGGTTGTTCCTAACGCTTTCCTCAGACCCTCAAGTCTCCTTTTACAGGCTGGAATTTAAAAGGCCACTTGGGTTAAGCAGAGAGACAAAATCAATTAGAAAATATGCTCATCTTTTTGTTTTATCTGGCACTGAGACACGAGGTCACTTTTAAGGAAAACCACTAAGAAACAGCTTCTTCACTGAACAATTACTTGTAAATAATTTGCTCTACAATGAAATACAGTAATGTGTTTTGTTGCCTTAACCTTTCAACATTTTGTCTTTCGGCTAGCAACCACACCTTCTCCCTCTAATTAACAAGGTCATTAACAATAAAAAGAATGTAATAGCTAGCCAGTCACATGTAAAATGTGAAAATGCGAGATCAGAATGCCACACTACTAAATTTTTGAGTAGAGTTAAGACATTAACATTGTGAAATATCATTTTTGTGGCAAAGGTTGTGGACACCAACTTCACATTTTTCCCTATTTTATTTATGGGAAGTATCTTTGGCACAACCCTTTTCTGCGGCACAACTGCATTCAGTGGGAATGTTGCTCTGGTAAAAGGCTCTTTTGGAGGCAATACTACAGAAACTTTAGTTCAGTACAAAGCTCTGCAATAGTGTGTATTTATGGGGAAAAAATAGTCTGTTTTCTAATGCAAACCTTCAAGGCCTCAGCCTATTAAAAAATTAGGATTCTTTGTTCACAGGAGAATGATATTCATAAAGATACATATGTCTAACACTAAACCTGTATAATATGGGCAGAACTGATCTCAGACATGACCCAGTAGAGAAAGCTTTTGACCACTCAGCTTCTTGTATATCCAAAGCACCAAATTTTATTGGGTTGTTTTTTGATGGCTTTTTTTTTTTTTTTTTTTTTTTTTTTTATTAATAAATTTTGTAATTAAATTCAAATAGAACTGTCATTTGCCTTTAGTGAAAATAAAATTGTACAATAATCTCAAACTTCAGGTGTGACAAACCAAGGAAGAAAAGCTGTGACAACATACAGAATTGGTAAATTTTAATTGTAAGTGCAAGAAAAAAACCTGATATTTGTAGATCTTTTTACTGTTCATCCTTAAACATTATTTTAATGCCACATTTATATATAATCACATTTTTTAAAGATTATCATCATTTATGTGCTTACAAGAAGAAAACAACAACATTTACCTAAAATCCTGATAGAAACAACAATGTCAATCAATTAATGTAAGCAGTCATTAGACAAGAAAAATGAAAAGCAGATATTTCTTAGTAAATAAGAATAAAAGCACAGAGTCAAATATATTCCATTTTTTCAGAGAATTTATAAACTGTTCGAATGATACAAAGGCAAAGGATTTGGACTCTTCTACGACTCACACATGACCTTAAGCAGAAAATGACTGTCTGTGTCTTTGCAATTTTGAGTGCAAGAGAGTTGGCATACCTCTAAGAATGTGCTTTTTCCCATTTTAAAGCAATCTTTAGACTTGGAATATTTTTCAGTGGCATTTAAAATAGAATAAAAATACTTGTCATCTTAGAGGTACAGCAGTTTAGTTATGACTGAGTTCTCTGAATGCAAAGGTAAAAATAGCAAAAATTATCCAAGTTGTAGCAGTGAGACTATAAGTTCAAGTGCTCCAGATTCTGGGACAGACAATTCACAATCAATTTCTAGATATCAGAAGTCTAGCAATTTTGTTATGTCTTAATAACAAGAAGTAGAAAGACACCTCTCTTTTTCAGTAAAAATTAATTATTGATCCTGAAGGAGCAAAAGTAAAATATCTATGTTCTGTGAAGCAAGCTTAAAGATTTCTAGTGAGAAACTTCAGGAAACTCAGAGCACAACCTCATTAACTTATCTTCAGTACCACAGCTCTCCATTCTGGATGCAGCTCAAGTTAATTCTCTGAGAGTGAAAATCAGTTGTGGTAAAACCCTAAGGTATACATTTATCCAATTAAAGCTTTTTATGATGATTGAAGGGTACAGATCCCAGGTGCAGGGAATGTTTATGAACTTAAACCTTCCCTATAATCTGATGAAGCTGTGCAGTGAAAATGCCTCATAGTCTTTGGGTTAGAGACTAAAATTACCTATCTTTCATTTGAATATAGCATTGTCACCAGTTGTTTCAAAATAACACCTGACAACATAAACACGTATGTGTTTTGCCTGCCCACTTTCAGATGCCATTAGTTTTCAAAAGGTATGAGTCAAAAGCCTTAGCAGAAATCAAATGGCCTTGCAGGGGTTCTTTTTGAAGCCCATGATATCATTCAGATTTCATGGCCTGTCTTGTCTTTTTGCTGACCTCCTCTGCAGCTCTTCCTGAAGCTCTAAGGGCTAACAGCGTGGTCTGTTGCTTTTGCAGCTCACCTCTCTTAAGCTTCTAGACATTATTCAAGTACCTTTCACAATATATACTGTGTTGCTTTATTTTTTAAAAGTAATTCCATGAAGAGGCAAATTGATCCTAAAAAATTAAGTACCTCAGACTCTCATTCAAATTCAAATTGAGTCAAAGCCTTTCTGAAAGCTGTAAAGACTGACTCACAAATTCCTCCCCAACACACATATACTTCCCTGCCTTTGCCAGCTTTTTCTCTTTTGATGACACTCAAAAAGAAAGAAAATCTATTATTACAGAATTTTAGTCTAATGCTAGAGATGTTGAAAACCCTAACAGTTTCCTCTTGTGACATTTCCCACCAGACTCACAGTGTAAAAAGACTTTGAAAAAGGCAATATAGAATCCATTACTCTCTGGAGCTCACTCTTAAGACAGACCATGTAGAATATTCATTAATTCTATTAATGCTACATTTACCTTGAAGATGATACTATGTCCCTGTATTTGCAAGGAGATTTGCAACTGACCTTAATGTTAAGAGACACACCTCAGTTTGAATAAATACAGTATTCTCAGTTTTCATTCAGTTTTAATTGATTTGATGTTTGTTCAGTTGTTACGGGAAACTGAACAACACAAAGGAGTAAAAATTGCAAAGTAATGTTGAGATATGGCACATATTGCATCATCCAGTGAGCAAAAGAATAAAAAAGCAATACTGATTAACCACGGTGTGTATGAGATTTTGCCACTGGAATTCCATAAGTATTTTTTAACAGACAGACTTTTGTGTGTAAAATCTGATACACAACTCTCCAGGCCAAATGTAACAAAATTGAGTAGGGTCAGTAGGTGAAGTGAGAGAAATAGTAATTCAGAAAATAAGAATTTCATTCTCAAAGATGATAACAAATACCTTTAAGCAAAATTGTATTTTTATAGTTTTCTACATTCAAATAGTTCTTGCCAGTTCCGAGCTAAATGAAATGTTAATCTTAACATCTACTGATCTTCATCTTTTAACAAAGTGCTAGTGGCCAAAATGCATTTAAAAGGTCAAGAACTTTAAATAACCAGGAAGCAGAGAAAGAGCTTTACTGTCTTTGCTGTGTTGGTATGTACCAACAAAACCACATCCATTCCTTCAGTGAACAACTGTACCACTTTATTCAATTACCTAGCCAAGAAAAAGCATTCAAGTACACAAATCACTTTTTAGGTTGTATCAGCATGTGTGCTGCCTTCATTGTTTGTTCCTGTCTCTGTAACTGCAAAGTTGATAAACAGTTAAAGGCCGACATTGTCCAACCAGAAAAAGAAAGGAAGAATGAGGGAGAAGAAGACTACTTTCCTTGGAGATTTATGACATTGCTTATGTTTTGCTAGCAAGCCCATAAGACTATATAGTAGAAATTAAGGTTCTTACTCATTTTCTTACTGACTTTACCTATCAATCTGATAGAAATAGAATACAAGTAAGGCCAAAATGAACATATGATGCAGAAATTGCATCAAGCAGAAAAAAAAGCCATATATTCTTTCCTGTCACACTTCTTAAAAAAAAAAAAAAAGTCATACTGGTTTATTATCTTTTCACCAAATTTATTTGAAGAAAATCACTGTATCTCCTTGGTGCGTCTATCAGAAGTAAGCAATTCCAGCTGGTGAGCAATGCACCAAATACTGTGTTCTCTAATGACAGAACACCCAAGGGAGATACCAAGAAATACGTATATCTCAGATATGAACTACCCTAAACTGTTTCATGAGCACAGAAACAGAGTACCACATTTTGGAACCTTTCAAGCATGAAATGGCTTTTTTTTTAATTTGCGTCCTCATGAGTTAGTTTGTGTTTCAAGAATTATAGAAATATAATTAAAATTTAAAACAATATTCCCTCTGAACAACTTTTCTAAGTTTACAGTCTGTCATTTCCAGTGGTTATAAATAAAGTAATTTTCTGTTTGGAACCTTCATCTCATGGATTTTTATTTTTTTCTGGTAAATTAGATTATAAAAGGGTCAACAGAATCTAAGTGATCTAATTTAGCCCTATATCGAGGTAGGAAGGGCTTTGATATGCTTCATAACTTGTGTGTCGCGATGCTTAAATGCAAGGTAGATGATTCCCAAAGCTGGGGAAGGGCTAGAAGTAACCAGCTATCACTGAGTTTCAAATGGGAGTTTGAAACTAATTGTATGGAAACCTCTGTGTATGTCTTTTCAAACGCAATTCACTGCTATACTCTGTGCTACCTCATATTATATGCACTCCAGCTTTCTTATAAAGGAGAGAACACACAGACAAACAGAAGCTATCTGAAAAGGAAATTAAAAGTATTTGGTGAAAAGACAAATATTTATATATAAATTTATGACTGGTAAAATATAAGTAAATAGATTTCAGAAATAAAAAAATACACAAATTATTTTGTACTAAAAATAGCACAAACCAAAATTAATCATTCGAAAAGTAAAAAGCAAAGAGGACTAGAAAGACATCTTTACAAACAAGTAGTTGCTGAATGGACAAAGCTGCTAATGGACAAATACTGCTAATGATATGAAGATAAATAAAGAAACACATTGTCTTATTTCAAATTATTTTTTTCTTGCAATTCTTTACTCAGAAACAACAGGGTCTGCATGTTGCCTAGAGTCAGAGATACAGGATGTGCATTGGTAGGTTGCAGCTTGGATCAACACTGCTATTTCTCCACAGAGTCCCTGGTCTCAGTGGGTGCAGTGCCTTCAATGCCTTTATACGGTTCATGGCCTTCTGGTTGCAGCTCAATAATTTGACTTTGCCCTGCATCTCTCTTCCAGTCAAGCTGTTGTGGTACTGTGTCCCAGTGTTTCTGGGCAGTACTTTCCCCCATGGATCTCATGCTGTCACTGTTATGGTCTTTAACTCTCAAATCCACATATTACTCCTGCAGCTGTTAGGGCACTCACATGAGAATCACCCCTTCTTTTTCCTCTTTTCTGCCCTTGGATTGTAGTTTTCACATTAGGGTTTACATTTACTTTACCCAATAAAATGCATCCACAAGTTTTAAAACCCAGTCAGCATGCAACTGTCCCTGGCAAAAATGAGTTTTAATCAGAAAAAAAAAAAAAGGAAAAAAGAAAAGAAAGAAAAGAAAAGAAAAGAA
>JAWWEU010000081.1:126726458-126736535 GCA_035583155.1 Acropternis orthonyx | reverse complement strand
AAAGAAAAGAAAAGAAAAGAAAAGAAAAGAAAAGAAAAGAAAAGAAAAGAAAAGAAAAGAAAAGAAAAGAAAAGAATAGTGAGTTTGAGGCCTGATGAAAACTGTACAGTTACTATAGCCAAAGAATTACTGGGTGACCCTACTGCACTGGAGAGGATGTGCAGGGAATATGTTTGCCCTGGGAGTCTGCTGCAACTTCCTTTCCCAGACTCCACTTACTAGAATTCTCTCTTTCCCTTTACCCCCAACCTGTGTCACTCTCTGTTTTTGTGCAGCTGATGCCAAGAAGTAACTTTCACTGTTTGAATCAATGTGTTACATCAGTTATGTACCCCATGGAGGAATCTTTGTGAACGTGAACTCTTTTCACCATCCTTTGTTCCAGATTGAATGGAATCTTGGAGTGCATGAACTAGATTACTTTCAAATGAAACTAAACTGGAAGGTAGTACATCTATTATATGCCAGGTTGGTGTTCAGTGCATGGGACTAGATTAGAATTAGACCAAAATATATATATTTCTTTTTACAAAAACCAAAAATAAAAAAAAATAATTACAAAAAATGGGCAGCGGAATCGTAGGTCCTCAGCAACAGTTGTATCACTCTACAGAGTGGTCTGAACTCCTTGCCGGTGCAGACATACTCAGTAATCTAATTGCCAATCATAATATAAAAGAAGGGTTCAAGGAAGGCAAGGTCTGGAGCTGAGATTTCCAACAGATTCATTCTTTACAGAAGGGAAGACTGAAGAAAAGTCTCCAGTTGGAGAGAATTTAGAACAAGCTGAATAGTGACAAACTGCCAGGACCAGATGGTATTCACTCAAGAGCTCTAAAAGAACTCAGATGTGAAATTGCTGCAGCATACATCTTATCATTTCAGTCATTCTCCATACCAAGAGGCAGCAAATGTGACGCAATCTGATAAAAATCTCCTAGGAGAGATCAAACAAATGATAGCCCAGGAAGTCTGACCTTCATACCAGGCAGATCAATGTCATAAAGAATAGAATGAGGAGATATATGTAATTTGGGAAAATATTTCCCTAAGGAAAGAGTAGTCTTACACCATATATTCTTACTCTAAGAACAGGCATATGAAGATGCTGTGATCAATGAAATGTACTTGGGTTTTGAAAAGCTTTCAAAAAATTGTTTCACTAAAATCTCTCAAGAAATTAAACCACCATGAGATAAGAAGAAAGTCATTTTGAATTCACAGTAGTGAAGAAAGAAAAGAAAATAGTGGTTAGAATTTAGACCAGTGAATGAGTTGCCAAGGGGATACACACAGTCTGTGATGTGTGAGCTATCTTTGAGAAGGGCACAAAAGTGAAGCAACAAAACTTACTGTTGATGTAAAAGTACTCAGAGTATATTCTATATCACTAAATAGGAAAAAATGCAGACAAAAATAAATCTGACTATTCAATCACAGTAACACTGACTAAATTAACAACTAAGTAAAGAGATTTTAAAAACCTCATGACCAGAAATATTCCAAGATCTGTTTACCAGAAGAATAACTGCTGATGTTAGAACCTTTTCAAAACCAACAGACATGGAACTGGTTAGAAAGTTGGAAGTACCGGTAAAGAATCAAAGAGAAAACAACTACTTTGCAAGCCACATGTGGGTGCTAAGCAGTGGTTAAAACAAAAATAAGAAGATAAGAATTATAGAAAAATCATTGAAAACAAGGCAGAAAATCACTTATCTACTATTACCCAGTTGTCAGTATGAAGAAAGCACAGAATTGGAATAGGAAAAAAACAGAGTCTGCTTTTTGCAATTCTATTAAGTTGTGGAATTAACCTCTACAGAAGAGAGTGGAGAGCAAAAATATGAGTTCCAAGAGGAAATGGATTAAGCAATATAAAGTAGGTCCATCAGTGGTTGTTGCCTAGGAGACCTAGGAGTTGCCTTGACCAACTTGAACAATTTTTCAGTTGTTACCCAAATAATTTAAAGATTAAGTAACTATTTCCTACTTTGCTTTAGCTTTTGCCTAGCTTTGTATAACGGTTTGAGGTAAACCTTAATGTTATATGTAGTTTTTTTAACTAGTCGATAGGGCCAACAAGTAGTTATTTTGTGTAGAATGAACTGTCTATAACTCTATAACTCTAGAATAAAATACTGCACCAGGGAGTAAGGGCCTGTGATGATAACAGAAGTGTTGAAAATGTAATGGTACTGTGGCCCCATAGCTGTTAATAACATAGAAATGGTCAAATATTGGTCAATAAAACAAGGCAACCTTGGAAACTGGATAAAGATAGTTTTAGGAGGAAAAAAAATCAAACATGTATGCAAAACATACTACAGGAATTAGCAAAAATATTGCAGACCATTGTAGAAAGAAAAAGAATTAGACCATGTTTTTATTTTTAGGTTTGTGATTTCATGTAGAGCAAATGGAAATGGCCCCAAGTGGCCCTTGAGTGAGAAGGAAGAAGGTAGAAAAATCAACATCTCTATTCTGCTGGCAAAGGACTGGGGTGGTTGATGATTCACCTCTACACCACACTCCCCATGCCTCGTTGGCCTGATTTAATCCACTAACCTTATGGGATAGAGCATAACACCAGGGATGCCAGAAAGCTTGTACCGCTTTAACTACATACTGAATCACGTACTGAACTATAACTGATCATATAATTGCAGCTGGACTAATAATAATTCTTTGATTACATTATTAATAGTCTAAATAAACTAGCAATAAATTATTTGCTTTGCATATAAAGTGTGTTCCTCTTGCTTGCAAAACCATTTTTGAATTTAAGGAGAGGGTAGGCATTCAAGATGCCTTCTTTATAATTTGAATGTAAATAACTCATAAAAACCTACTAGCACAGAAAGCATCCAAAAATCTGTCAGAATTTCCAAAATATGTCAATGGCATGATTTCAGTTCTCTAGTTTTTATACTGTTAATCATCTACCTGTAACGTCCAATACAGAAATTATACAGAGAAATTACTAAATATTTAAGCTGAAATTTCCTAAATGAGGTGTTGAACAGCTACCCAAAGTAAAGCACTGTCAAAATCTCAACAAATATGGAAGGTAACTATTGGGTGATTTTTCAAGAAAATATTTTATATTAGAAAATATTAAAAGAAGAAAAAAAAAAGACTCCTCTTACTGGTATTACAGATAATGTCAGAACTGAAGAAGCTATTTCAATTCTTTCAATGGTGTGACTGCATGTGACAGAAGTCAACAAACTTGGCAAACTGGCAAGGTACAGACTGAACAGGTGGTCTGCAAGATGGGTAGGAAACTGGCTAACAGGAGACACTCAGAGAGTGGTGATTGTTTTCTATTCACACTGACACAAGTAGGTCACACAAGGGTAAATATTGGGACCTGCAGTATTTAACAGCTTCATAAACAATCTTGATGGTGGGATTGAAAGCAGTCTTACCAAGTCTGCTGATTACACTACACTGAGTGGTGAGGTGAACGTGTCAGATAGGAGAGCCAACTTACAAAGAGATTTGGACAGGCAGAAGACTAGGCAAGCAGGAACAGTAGGAAGTTTAAAACAAACAAGTGTTTGGGAACAGGTAACTAAAGAGTCTGGTACAGACTAGGATCTGCATGTCTGGGGAGTAGCCTTGCTGAGTGGGACATGGGGAGCCTGGTGGACAAGTACAAGCTGAACATTACTCCAGAGGGCATCAGTGTGGCAACAAAGACAAATTGGATCCCATACTGCCTCCTCAGGGTCATTACTAGCAGAGAGAGAAACATGAACATTCCCCTTTACTCATCACCTGTCAGGCCGCCTTTGGAGTACTATATCCAGTTCCGGTTCCCACAATTCACAAAAGATGCAAGCACACTGGAGAAAGTCCAAGGGAGGGCCACAAAGGTAATCAAAAGTCTGAAAAAAATGCCCAATCAGTAAAGAACTGAAGGAGGTAGACATCTTCTCCCAGGAGAATAGAAGGTTTGGGGAGATTTCATAACAGTATCCCAGTACTTAAAGAACAATTACAAAGGGAGAGAGGATGGAAGCTCTCTTCATGAGACATCACATGCAGAACACAAGGGGCAATAGGTACGGATTCCAACAGGAAAGTTTCATCTTGATATAAGAAGGAAATTTTTTACAGTGACAACAATCATTTACTGAAGTAAACTCCTTAGACATATGGTAGAGCCACTATCACTGCAAGTCTTTGAGATGTGATTAGACAGAGTGCTAAATAGTCTCACTAGGCTTCCTTTCTTGTGAAAGTTTGGACAAGATGATCTTTCAAGATTCCTTCCAACTTAAGGTGTTCTATAAAAAACTATATAGTGATTTAGATTCTGGGTCTGCAATGTTTCCCTAAGCAATCAACTTAATAATATATTATTTTATGCTACTTAATATTTTATTAATGCTATCAATCTGTGACAAATAAACTATATTTTATATAAATGCTGGTTTAGAGACATATTATGCACATGTCAAATATTGCTATTGTATGTATGTATGCATGGCCAGACGTTGCGAATGAAGATTTTGGGAAGGGTTCTCCCCACGTGGGTGTGCCCTTCCAGCCTGTGCAGTGGATTTTTTAGGTGAGGCACAGCGTGTGCAGAACTGGCCCCACCGTTTAAGTCCTAAGGTCCATTTGCCACAGCTGAGCAAGTTTGGACAGTGACAGTGAAATCCTCAGGACTGTCTACAGCATCCAGTACTAACTGGGGCTGATCCTGCTGAGCATCTGAGATCTGACGGGATCAGATGGCAGGGTGGCACTTAACTGCCCAGGGGATGGTCCCTGCTGAGACTCAAACTCAGGTCCTTGGGATTGAGAGTGCAGAATGCTCTCCTTTCCACCATGGGACCGCACAATTTTGCTATTGCTGACTGTATATTTGAATCAGAAACTTTAATTAAGATCAAGACCATTACCTTGGCCACAACTCCGTAATTCCTAGTTAAAGAAAACCTTAAAACAGATCTTGTTCTAAAACAAGATAAAGTTGGAGGCATAGAAAGGCAAATGCAAATATAGCCTCAAGGTTACATGGCATTCCACGGACAAAACCATAAAAAAAACTTAAGTCTCAGGAATCCCTGGACAAGACACCTGATAGATCATGGTGGAAGTCAACAGTTTTGAAGAAATGTATGCTTTCCCCTCCTACTTTACAACTACTAAGACTGGTCCGAAGACCACATCTTGCTGCTTGGGTCCATTTAAAAAGCACATAAAAGAATATGAAATTATTTTAACTCCATCCGTATGTCTGAGTACTTTGCATAAGATGTGCTTCTGTAGAGATACAACTAGGTTTTAAATAGAGAACTAATGATTGTCCACTTTATGGACTACAGTTTTTAATACATGCCAGCATAATTTTTCAGAAACTTCTGCATGCCACTGCAAAATGCTTGCACAGACATTCTGCCCATGAAAAGAAGCCAAGGTATGATAATTTTAAACTTATATTGATAAATAAATAATAATTTACAAAGATACCATAATAAAGGCAATATTCTGTTATATATTCATGAGTAGATGTAGTTCTCACTACAGCTTTGGTGACATATAGAACAGAGTTATCTTTTTTAATTCATTGAGCTCCAACTGCTCTTTTTTAAACATGAATCTGGCATATAGTTATAAAGCAATGCTTTAAAAAAACAGTTATACCATGTGGCCACAAACTTTAGGATAAAATTTTATATCTGCTTTTCCTGTGGTGAGATGCTTTTACCTGTAAAAGTCAGTTTGGCTCTTTACCTTTCAATATTCATCAAACTTTATATGTCACAAAAAGTGCAGAGTTTTCACTTGGGATGCACCTTTTTATTGTTTATCTAGTAAGGTAGTTAACACACCCCAGCTTTCAGAGGTTGTACTACTTGACAAAATGCCAGTTAATATTCAGGACTAACGAAAATAATTAGGCATAATTATGCTACTAGGACATCTTTTTCCAAAATTATGTTGAACATCAAACAGGAATATGACCTATAAAACCAACGCTTTCAATTCTGTTTCAAGAATAAGCTAAGATGTATAACTGTTTGGATCAGACATCTGAATTGCATGAAACATCACAGACCTAGAGTAGACAATGTATTTATTCTCTAAGAACCATCTTGAATGGGAAAAAAAAAAATTCTCTACTGCAAATACTGCTAGATATCAAACTGTTCAATCAGATAGTAAAAACATAAAATAAAAAAAAATTAAAGACACAGTGAACTGTGTTTGTAAAACAACCAACTTTTACTTATATTGTACCTTTAATTTTAAACATAGTATTTGGTTTCCTTCTCTACCCATTTGGTCTCTATACTGACATAAATCCAAAAAGAATAATTCTAATACCTTGAGCAAAATTAACAGTGGAAAAATCACTAAAAGTTTATGATTTTTCAATCAGCTGGAGCTGCCTAGGCTAAATACTTAGCTACTCAGTTTTTCAGTTCCATAAAGGAGGTAACTGAGCTGTCCCACATCATCTGGTGTGGAACTCTGATTACATGACACAAACCGAAAATAATAAGTGAGAAGCTTCTCAAAAGACATATAGATATTTTTCCCCTTCTCAAAACTGTTATCCTAGAGGTGCTACCACCATTGCTGATGGCCTTGGCCTTGGCCAGTGACAGGTGTGTCTTGAAGCTGGCTGACCTTGGCTCTATCAGACGTGAGGGAAGCTTCTGGCAGCTTCTCACAGAAGCCATCCCTGTAGTACCCTGTGCTGCAAAAATCTTGCCATGCAAACCCAATACACATAGAAGTCAAATGGAAAAAGGGTTAGTTTTGATCGTCTGAGCTAGAAATGAAAAACAAAGTTTTCAAAATGGGCCAGTTAGGTTGGATTTTGCAGACACCTTATTTCAATGAAAAGATTGTCACAACACCATGAAACTTTCAATTCTAGCTAGTTATACACAAAACATCTCCAGGAATAGAGACTCCACATCTACTGTGACCAGCCTGCACCAGTGCTCAGACAACCCCATAGTGAAAAAGTGTTTCCTGATATTCAGATGGAGGCTTGCCTGTTTCAGTTCAGCCTTTCACTGGGCACCAGTGAAAAAAAAAAAAAACTGGCTCCATCCTCTCTGCATTCTCTCTTTAGATATTGATATACCTCCAGGCCTCCTCTTCTCCAAGTTCAACAGTCCCACCTTTCACAGCCTTTTCTCATAGCAGAGATTCTCCAGTCCCAGGGATCCACAGTAATATCAGAGCCCATAAGGCAGTAACATGCACACATGGTTTATCAGACAACATGTACTCAAGCTAGGCAAAACCCTAAAAATCACAAGGAGCAGATTAAAACAAAACCTAAAGTATTTTGGTGACTTTAATAACTGAGAATAATGCCTCTGTCATATTAGTGGAGGAAAGATTAAATACAAAAAACATTTGCAGGATCAAAAATTTCATATATTATAATGTTCATTCAAGGTCAATTTTATTTTATCTGAGGCTTAAGGTATTATGAGGCTTCATAGGGCCACTACCATCACTAGAAGAGTGAGCTTAACTGTCTCAGTTCTACAGACATGACCAACAGCTACATGTTTATTCAACCTCTCCTTTTGCAGACTAAGTCTGAAATGAATGCAATACTTAACAAACACTGAACACAGATGCCATGGCATCACTTAACAAAGTGAAGATGTTAATAGTAATTTGAGAATGTTTCTCAAATCTGAATTTTGTAAGGAAAAATATAATGACAGCACTTGCATAATGCAAAGAAATACTCTAGAACCACAAGTCATTTTTCACAGACCAATGAACTAAATGTCAACCTCTGTGAGAACTACAGAAAACAGCTTCTTGCCCCAAAATTTTTAGCAAATGTGGGGTAGAGGAGAGAACCATACCTTCAAACACCACAATTTCTGAACTGAGCAAAACTATAAAAGTACAACATTTATACAGAGTCAGACCACATCCAAGAATTCTTAAAGCCTAATGGCGTGTTTGAAAAATAGTTTTACAATGTGAAATGAACATAAAAATAGGTCAATCCATTTTTGAGCTTTCAAAAGCCACATATTATAACAGAATGACATGAAGAGGCCTGATTTATGAATTATAGTGCAATCACTCTTTGAATTGTACACTAATTTCTGAGCTCCTGCTGTGACACAAGTCAACTGAAAACAAAATACAATAAAGACAGTTTACACTTCAGATCAGAACAGAACTTACCATTTTGCAATAATACAATCTTAGTTATTGTATAGCCCATTTTATCAACTAATCTCTAAGCCCTTTACCAAGGTAGGTCTCATCCTGTTTATGGTAAATTGAAAGACCAGGAGTATAATCCCAATTTTATGAGTCCAGCTGAGCTCCAGTCTTCTGGGGGAAAATATTCAATACGGAACGCTAAAGATGCAAAACAGTGAAAACTACAGAAAGTTGCAAAGGGGTGATAACTTTGCTTATGTGTACACAGATAACCAACTCTGTCTTCAGATAGATAACTGCTGCTAATTACTCACTAATTTTAGTAGCAAACTGAGTCTTGCCCCAGCTTTCTCTGTGCTCAACAGGGATTTTCTCATGGAGCAATCAAAGGTGATGCCAAAACTCATGATGAGTCCCAGACTATGTGCATACATAAAATCTTTAGTACTATCTCTCAGCCCTTTAAAAAGTATAAATAAGCAGGTAATAGGTGGATAGCCACTGTTTCTAGTCTAAATTAGGGCTATCGCTGTGACTGTATCATGCAATGTGGAAATGCCTCCCTCTCTGTTTGCAAAGTGTCTGGATTAAAGACATTAAAGTCTGTGAGATCTTACTTTAGGATCCTGGAAGATAGTCTACAGCAATGTGTATGTTTACATACACAAATATATATTAAATAAAAATTTTAAAAGTCAGAAACCTCTAAGTGGAAAAAACTGAAATTACTATATAAAAATAAAAGTCAGATGAGGCCAGAACTGAGATTGAAAAAAAACAAAAATCAGCAACAAAATAGGTTGGAGGTTTTTCTCCATCCAAATACTAGAATGTGAGAAAACTGCATAATAAAGAATAAGTGCCTTTGGCTGGTAAAACAAATTGTATTTCAGGTTCACGTGTATACTATTTGACAGAACTAAATCTTTCAATTAGTGCAGAGTTGCAATATGCCAACTACGTGGAAAGATTATATGGAAACTAGGATGACTAGGACATATATAAACCAGTAGTAATAAGTCAAAAAAAGGGGAAATTCAATTTCACAATTATTAGATATGGCATGAGTTCAATGCAAAGAAATTCCTAGGTGCTTTTGCAGGTATTGACAACAAATTTTTAATATTACATGATATTGTATGGAATGTAGTCAATAGTACCTAATTAATTTTCTATTTTTTTTCCTTTTCACACTTCCTGAAGTGGAAAGAAGTTAAGATATATCAAGTCCTAAAATTACTCAACATCCTGGAACATTCTTTGAACTGCGGGTTTTTTGTGAATACTTAGCACGTAACTTCCTTGAGGACAAGCACACTCATGTGAGAGCAATTAAGTAGTGTCCTACGTCTGAGACTGAAATGGGGAATTCTTTGGGTGCCAAAAAGGCTTTAGTCTTATCACACTGTGCCCATCTTGAACAGTGGGCTGCCCAGTGTCGGGATCTATATACCAGTTATTTTCTGGCTGAAAATTTTCATCACTATAAATCTCATTGTTGGTTGAGAATTTACAGAATTTTGATTCAATCTACAAACATCGAAGAAAGTAGATTATGCTCCATGGCTTAATCATGCTATCTGAAGCCTGTATTTGTTACAGTAGATAACTCTTTTGTTTTTCCTGTGCATATTGGAAAGTAATAAAAATAACTCTAATCATTCCTTGTATACAGTCAAAAAGGGTCCACTAGGCATTCACTTCTCTTAATTGATGAAACACAATGTGACCTGCTCACATTGCAAATCAGTCTAAATTACACTCAGTAGTATAAGACTATTTTCCAACACTGTTTGGGTTTAAGACAGTGTTCCAGGGAGGGTTCGGAGAGCACGTTAGAACCGAAACTCAAACACCGTTGTGAGTGTAACTTAAGCAGTATTTTATTACAACAGGTGGCCA
>JAWWEU010000081.1:126690741-126726358 GCA_035583155.1 Acropternis orthonyx | reverse complement strand
GGTGTGGCCATCACCCTCCAGGCAGAGGTCCCTGGCTTCTTCCCCTGCCATGCAAGTGGTCTTTCACCATGCATGTGCGACAGCATTGGAATTTCTCTCAAGGACAAAGTTTCTCCCTTTATCAGTGTTTTTTCCATAACTTGGTGAGGAAAGCATAATTTCCCACAGGTGGCTGGGCAAGACACAGACCAAAAATACCGGTATTTACACCAGCACAGATACAGACAGAAAGCTACCATCAGCAACATTTTGGGTCCTGCTGTCTTGGATTCATTAACTTTAATGCCATCCTTTGACAGGTACAGAGTGGAAGAGGGAGGCTGGGAAATAGCAAGAAACTTCTTGGATTCCAAAGGGAGGAACAGTATGCATTAAACAATTTGACTGAGGGAAAAGTTGCATCCAGTTTTAAGCAAAGATGAAAAAAAGAGATCAGTTTCACTGACTGAAGTAAACTTGAGAAGAAGTAAGATTAGTTTTGCTAAGGCAAAACAAAAGAAGGCAAACAAGCATAGAAACATTTGATATGCATGCACTACAGCCACACTTCAGCAGGAATTACATAGGTAGTCACACATGAATACCTATTTAAGAAACCAAGTCATGTTGAATCTACAAGAAATAAAGGCCTGACTAAAAGTCCACTGGGATCCATGGGAATAGTCCGTTGACAATACAGGTCCAGAGTGCAATTCTGCTTAATATAGTAGGGAACTATAGAATCATAGACTATCCTGAGCTGAAAAGGACCCACAGGGATCATCGAAGTCCAACTCCTGGCCCTGCGCAGGACAGCTCCAAGAGTCACACCATGTGTCTGAGAATGTTGTCCAGAAGCTTCTTGAACTCTGTCAGGAGTGGTGCCATGACCACTTCCCTGGGGAGACTGTTCCAGTGCCCAAACACCCTCTGGGTGAAGAACTTATTCAATAGCTAACCTAAATCTCCTGTGACACAGCTTCATGCCTCAGGTCTCCACAGAGAAGAGATCAGTGCCTGCTCCTTGGCTTATCCTTATGAAGAAATTGCAGACTACCATGAGGTCTCCCCTCAGTCTCCTCTGAGTATTATTATGCTAATACACTCCAAAATTTCTCAGCTATATACAATTTGTTTTCAGAAGTTATATTCAGCTAGACAGAAATATTCAGGTATTCATCCTTTTTGTTACCATATCTATTTCAAAAATGTTTTTTAAGTAATAGCTGTTCTGCTGATTATGTTGTTTGACTTCTAATGTAACTTATAGCAGCCTTGAAACTGCTGTAAAACTTACCTGGTAGTCCAAAACAAAATGGCTAATTCTGTTCCCCAGAGAACATCAGACTATGATTCAAATATGTCCACAAACCCTCTCCTCTGACCATGCTGTATAAGCCAAGGGTTGACAGAGTCTTTATCACCTGAGAGTACCTTCCATTCTGGAGTTGTTCTCAGGGGCCAGATCAGGCTGCCAGGTACTTCTCCCTTTGGCTCTGCCAAATTTCTAAGGCAGGAATTTGCAACACCTTTATGTAAATACAAGCTCCAGAGTTCTGCTATGGTGAAAACAAAAGATAAGATTCAACAAGCCTGTTTGAAACTTCACATTTTATCCTTCCATTCTTCTCATTTTGATATTCCTTATCTGTAACTTATCACTACCATCGTGATTCTCTACTCTTTTTTTATACACAGCAATTCAGTTCAAATGCCTAGAAAAAAAGAAACAGTATTTCCTGTCATTCATGGGCCAAACTTTCCACAGTGCCTATAGAAGTTAATTAAACAGGTACCTACTTAGAACATACACACAAGAATTTCATTATGTAACAAATTTAAGCTAAACAGTGTTGTATTTTTGCTTATTGGGGAGAATGAAAGGGAAGAGGACCAGGAGAAGGGAACAGAGGAAGGGCACAAGGAAATGGGGATGAGGACAAGGCATTGAAGATAACTCCACCCTCTCAAACATTCTAAAGCTTCTCCCGTGAAGTGTTACCATATGTCAAACATATAAAAGCTAGGCTAGATATTATAAGGTTATTTATAACTTTATTTCCCTCAGTTTGTTTCTTGGCTTATGTGTGGAGAAGTATGTATTAATATTTACGAAATAGTTATATTTTGAAGTTTTGTAGGTTATATTGCATTTTTATGTCTTGCAAATCAATAAAAATATATGAATAGACTAAGGTTCAGAGGCAGCAATAAAAGGTGACAAAGCTTTTTAAGATCTATATAAGGATTTTTCAAAACCCCACATAATTTTTTGTGACTATTCTTTCTGTTTGAAACTGTAAGTATTAATTAAAATCTCATGTTTCATGCAGCTTTCTGTATTATTCCCTGCATCTCTCATCTTTTCCCAAGGAATAACAATAAAATTTCATGCCTTTTTAAAACTTATTCTTCCATAAGTCTAAAATCTCTTCCAAAATGTATTTTTTATAAAGGGGGAAACAGCGTCTGAGAACTTAAATTACTTTCCTAAGATTATGAAAAAACTTCAATTCCAGGAGGACACAAGAAATCTAGTTACCACAGTTTATCAAACATTCAGGACAAGGCTATGACTTCTTGAAGTCTTTTCTTTGGAATAGGCACCAGAAGTTTACAGTACCATTCCTCACACCCCAGATGTTTAGGGTTCATTACTTTTTTTCCCTGCAGTCAAATTGTTCTTGGAATCATTACATTTCCCTTCTGCCTTACCAGTGTGAGGTATTTCAAATTAAAAGCAACTCACAAAAATCTTCACAGTGTGACAAACTTGTAATCAGTTAAGTGGTTTTCAGACCCTAAGACACTCAGAAGTACTCAGCACATCACCTCAGAAATTTTAATGATCATCATTAGGGCAGACACTTATTCTAGTACATGCTCTGCAGTCTGGGAACTGTTGAATAAGGAGTTTATGATCCTTATTAGACTTCATCACAGTTTTCTTCTTGAGATTTCCATAACCTTAGAAAGCACCTGAAAACTAGCTCTCCAGGCCTATGCTTAACCTTGTAAAAGATGAAACCTGCTTTTGGGTTCAGTGCTCAGGTATTCTTATTTTCTATGCAGATTTTACATCAGATTAGTATATATTTCTTAAGGGGAGCTGCTTTCTTCAAATAGTCTGAAAGACCTGATGGCACTATGTGACGTTAAAGGTTTCTTAATCAACAAACATATTTTTATATTGTAAATATTTTACAAGTATATACTGTATTGTTATCAGAAAATATATTATCTTACCCTGTGTTCATTACTGCTGTAATGATGTGCTTAGCTTTCATAGCTGCTTTTATGCATAGTCCACTAAGATCCTGTGTCAATTATTCTATTTAAGACTGCCAACACATCTTTTTTTCTTTCAGATTTCAGTTTCATCAACTCTAAGGAGTTCTTTTCAGAATTATTAGGAAAAGCAGTTCTTTATATCCTGTGTCAGCAATAATTATGAAATAGCTAGAGAAGTACAAAATTTCTTTTGTGCATAATGACTAGCAAATATTTTTTTAGGTGAATTTTCATCATTAAGGGAGCTATTCAACTATAAATGATTGTGGCTTTTTTTAATGTGATTGACAAAGTTTCCTAGTTTTCCTGTTATTCGGAACTAGGTTTTTCAGTAATTTTGTATCACAAAATTCTAACTAATGAAATATTTAAACACACTTATTCACTATTGAATCCCTACCCATGTTCATGAATTTAGACAATGTACATAAATATCTGCTATACTAGACTTTCATGCTACTTCATCTACATTATTCTCTTCCTAGAGAGGTGATCAGTATTCCAAACTTGTCAGTGTTTAGGAGGCATTTGGACACTGCCCTTAACAACATGCTTTAACTTTTGTCCAGCCCTACATTGGTCAGGAGTTGATGATCATTTTAAGTCGCTTCCAACTGGAATTATTTTGTTCTCTTCAGTTATATCTTAATTTAGCTCTGACTGAAAGCCTTGCTGAGTACTACTGTGGTATCCCTTTAATACAACTAATAGTGAGAAGCAAACTATACAAGTTTTGCTCTTGTTAAATGAGGTATCAGATGGCTATTTTATTTGCAGGGAAAATAAAATCTTGTACAAAAACTGCTGATTGTGAATTTTTTTAAACCAAGATAAACTGAAAGTCACATTTAACAGAACAGAACACTGCATGTATACAGAGGTACTATGATATTATATCCTTGCAAAAGCATTTATAGGGTGATCTTGAAAGCCTTTTCTGATGTCTAAAACCAGGGCAGAATTTAAGCCTATCTCCACAGATCCAGAAAGCTTTAAGTCTAAGGGTTTTCAGCTCTGAAGATGTCTTTTTATGCGACAATTAAAAGGTGCAACTCCTCAGTTGAAAGATTTAAATTCACTGCTTAAATCCATATTACATACAAAATTTTCTGTGTTTCTCTCACAGATACCAGAAGTGCTTAGTCTTGCCTCTGTGCTGTAAAGAAACCTCTGCACAGATTTAATTTCTCCAAGTCATCCCAACAATGTCTAAGCACTTATGTGTAGGTCTTTGGGGGCAATCTGACATCTGGGCAAGCCCTTCAAACTCATATGTAAAAAACTTGATATTTGATTTATATTTAATTTCAACTCATGAGATTTATGGGGGTGTGTGGAGGGGTATTGTCTGGGGGTTTTCCCACCTCCAGTATAGTACTTTTATGTATGTTCTGTCCTATATTGGCACTGATTTTTAAATGACACATTTATACTATCACTTCTAATATCTAGCAACTGACTAAATTGCTTGATCCTCTTTGAGTGATGATTTTGAGGTACTTACAAAATGTAGATTTTAATTGCCTAACTCTAAGCCAAGAGCTCACAAAGAAATGAGACCAACTGTCCTGCCAGTCATTTGGTCTCCTGCTCTAGAGCTCTGATCCACAGAGCTCAAGGATAAGACTTTGAACATTGGGAAATCATAATGATGCTTTTATATACCTCAGAATATAAATCAGAATAATTCAGCTTTCCATTAGGCAACATAACAAGCCCAAGGAAAGAGACTATATAAATGTATGTTGCAACTGAAGTACAGGTAAATTTTTTTAACTGGTTCTAGTCCATGGCTGTCCTATGGCTTCTTTCTGGAACAACCCAAATCTTACTGCTACACAAATACTTGGGATGCACAAGGAGCCAGTTCAGGTCTATCAGGTAGACCCCTGCCAGAGCTATGATTACTTAAGTAGCAACACATGCACAGTCAATGGCGCAGTGATTAAACCAATGAGCCCTGCTTAAGCCAAGTGACCTGGATTATCTGTACATCCCTGTTGCTCGCACAGTGGTTACTGGAGTGTTGCCCTCCCTGGCTTTTCATTTTAAAACTGTTCTGACTCTCATTATCTCATATACAAAAAAAAAAAAGGTTTGGTCTACTGACAATTTCTCACTCATACAAAAACTGATACAAAGACCGGCAGCCAATTATGACAGTCACAAACTTGGTATTTAACTGTTTCTTACATGAAAAGTGCCAAATTAAGCAAAAAAAAGTTGCAAATATAGGAGATAAATTACCATTTATATTTTGGGACCATCTTCTGAAGTCCATTTCCACCTAAAGCACAAGTTATCTGGAGCATAACTGGAGAGGGGAGGGGGGCACTGATTAATCTTCACTGTAATATTTTTTTGACAATTTTAATAGGAAATAGTGGAAGGAAATTATTTTGTATGTATACAATGGTGGTCAAAGTCAGGCCTCACTTAAGTAATCACCAGTACACCAATATGTGGCCTCATCTTGTATATTGTGTGCAGTTTTGGTCATTGCAATATAAGAAAGATATTAAACCATTAGAGTGTCGGAAGGAGGGCAACAAAGATGGTGAAGAGCCTTCAAGGGAAGCTACATGAGGAGCAGCTGAGGGCATTTGGTCTGTTCATCCTGGAGAAGAGGAGACTGAGGGGAGACCTCATTGCAGTTACAACTTCCTTGTGAGGGGAAGAGAAGGGGCAGGCACTGATCTCTTCTCTGTGGTGACCAGTGACAGGACCTGAGGGAATGGCCTGAAGTTGTGTCAGGAGATGTTTAGATTGGATATTGAGAGATCCCTTGGTAAAATTTTAAGAAGGGGTTCCATTTTCACAAGGCTTCAGCTCGCAGAGAGACCCTACAGTAAATGGCAGATACCCAGAATTGTTTAGCATCCAGTGGCATTAATCTCCAGATTTTCAACAGCTCACTAACCAATGCAGTGAACTCTCTGAGAATTTAAGCACTTGTCTGTCACTCAAGTGGAAATAGAGCATGTTAAAAAACCTGGCCTTTGCTGAGTGCATTGAATCCTTTTGCAATCTTGTCATTAGTGCTTTTATTAGGATAAGGGCTTTGAACTGTGCTTTGAAGTGAGCGGGAAACCAACACACCCTCAAAGTAAATGTTCCCATCAGTCTTTGTTGTTAATGAGTTATGTTCTGTACACTAAAAGAGTCTGAGACTTTTTTGTAGCTATTACCTCCAAACACAGGTAGATGAAGTTAAAGAAATGCAGGCTGAGACTGAGGAGTTAAAAAAAAACAGCAACAAAAAACAAACAAACAAAAAACCCCCAAAAAACAAACACAAAATCCCCAAGCAAACAAAAAAAACCAAACAAACAAATCTTCAACCATTAAAAGCAAGAAAAACATATCCATACACTTGCTGATGATAGCTGTCTCCAACACAGTGTTGATACTGAGTAGTTGATCAGTTGTTACAAAACAAAATTTAGTGCATTGAATTGAAAAATCAGTTGTTTGGAAACTTTTGTATGAACAGTTTTTGTTATACCTAGAAAAAGATTCCTCTAAATCGTACTCCTCCTTCTTACACCAGGGAGAGAGATGCATGAAGAAATGTTGACTCTTAGAGTGGTCTATACCCAGCAGAGGGAGGAAATAGTCTGTTTTATTTTAAACTGATATTGTCCCTGTAGTACCCTAGCAAACAAGCAGTGGTAATGTGTAATTTTTAATCTTGAAAAACAAAGTTCCTTCGGGCTTTTTAATGTGGCTTAGTGTAGGAAAATATTTAGAAAAGCAAAAGAGTATTTTTCCAACATTTGACAAGACCTATTATTGAATAAACTGTTATTAAATTAGAGCAAACAAAATGTTTGAATATTTTATGTAAGAGCTGTAGTAGACAAAACATAATTTCTGAAACACAGAGAGTGAATTTATCATCCTGACAGAAACAATCCTGGCTGAACTGTCACTAATGACAAAGTGTTTTGAGGTCTCTAAGACACAATGGAGGTATTTCTGATATTAACAAACCACAGCATCGTTGTGGGAAAGTTGACAAAGTGCTTCTTATTTTTGTGTGTCGAGTAATTTCTTTTTCCAGAAGCTGTGCAATATTTAGGAAATTATTAGGGTTTTTTTAAATACTGGATTATATTAATTACAGCTATTTTAGTTTATTTTGCGCCTTACAGATCATTTTGTTTTCATTTGCAAATTTTATTCTTTGGCAATACTGCTGAGGCCTACAGCAATTAATCATATAAAAATACCTCAGAGGTGTGGGAGGTTTTTTCATATAAATCATGTGAAGTATAATTTATACTTCACAATATTTCATCCTGGTTAAAAAGTGGAAAGTCAGCACAACTCTTTTTTTTTTTTTCCAAAATTACACGAGCAAGGAAATTTTCATTCTGAACTTTCAGTAAAGGCTCAAATAAAGCATTATTAGTACAGAGAAAAAGAAACACATGGAAAACAAAGGAGAAAGTCCTAGGATAAGCTCTTTCAGTATCAAGACTGTGTATTGTCTTCTATGTAAAGGTTTAACTGTACCCATCTTTTGCCTTGGTATAACTGTATACGGATACAGGGGATATCCAAATAAATTCCATTTATTTAGACTACAGTGATATACAATTATTTTTAAGGTTAACATATTGAATAGACATGGCTTTCCTGAAATGTTAGGAAAGCAGTTATAGGGTAGAAAGCAGAAAACTAAGTCTATGTGTGACAATAATCCCTACCACAGTGTCAGAATCCTCATGGAAACATAAGGGAGGAGACGAAAGAAAAAATAATTAATCCAAGTGTCTGTAAAAGGCCTGTTTCTCAAAAATCTAAACTTTCTCTGTTAGATGACTGTCTGAATTGGCTGCTTGAAAAATTCAGAAGTGGAATTTCTTTCTGCAATCTCCACAGAGCAATATGTGCATCCTCTTCTGTCAGTTTAAAGTTTTTCCATAATGTGCAACCTAAATCACTCTTGCTTAATTCAAGTTTGTTTTATCTTATTCTAAGAACTATAATCATGAATAATTTTCTTCATCGATGAAGCTTCATTTTACATATTTTAATCCATATTATGTGTCCTTCCACACTTCTTTTCTGAAGCGTAAACAAAACCTCTTTACTTGATCCTTTTTTTTTTTTCTTTTCATTTATTTTTAATTCAATTCCATTGAACCATTTCTGAATCTAGCTTATATGGTATCCAAACCAAGTATGTATCAGACCAAATAAAGGAGAGGATCTGTCTTTGTCTCAAGAATACAAACTGCCCTGGACAGAGCTTTTTAAGTCAGCTTTGCTGCAGAAGCATGCAACACTAACAGCAATGAAATTTCCTCCATAGGTGATTTACACCTAACTGACTAGTCTAACCTGAGCAACCTGATCGCAACTATCTGAAGGATACTAGTTTCAGTAGGAAAAGGCAAATATTACCATTAAATAATGTTTGAAGTATTCTGATAAAATGCATTTAGAAAAAATGGAAAAATATGTTTATTGAGAAAAAATAATTAAAGAGCCATAAAACAATGTTGCATTTAAATTTCAAAGCTGAGCATATAAATAAATCCAGATAATACCTATCACTAACATGGTCTGCTAATGTTATAGTAAAATATAGTTCTAAAACTGGAAACATTCACTTATAAACAGCATCTGGGTGATCCAGAATATCCACTCTAGAGTGGGTCTGTTCCTGAGACTGGTGCACGATAGTGATATTTCCCATTTATTGGAAAAACAGTGGGGCATGACATGATATATTATGAGCATATAAACCCATCAGAACAAATATTTTGCTTCAGTAAATATTGTGTACCAGGAGATAAAAGCACTGATATTGCCCAGCACTAGAAAATGAATCATTACAATGGAGTTTGGCACCTAAATGAAAAATGTTAATTTAAATGTCCTGCCATTAAATTAAATTTCACTTTTCTTTGATAAGAAACTACTACTTCTCTCCTCTAATATCTTAGGCTAAGTTGGTGTCACAGATAAATCATATTTCATGGTTAGGATTTGCTGAGTAAAACACTACTGCCCTAAGGTTGATCTATTTGCTTTCATGTCTGGTCTTTATATGAAGTCACGGGAGAGCCATATTTATTGTTCCTCTGTGTAGGGTATAAAACAGTGCAGAAATTATACCTTATAAAGCACTTATGCACTTAAATTCATATTTACAATAGAAGTAACTGTTTATTTGCAATTAAAGGCTTCGGTCTTGGCTCAGATGGATCTGGAGAAGTTCATCCTCTCAAATCTCTTGCTACTACACCTGTTACACCTGAACTGACCTTTGGTTAAAATTTTCTATAAAAGGTTTCTCAATTATCATGAATAAACCAACACTCCCTATTCAATAAGACTTTTGAAATAATGATTCTTTAACACATTTAGAAAGTCACTGGATATACATTTTCATTGTTCTGATATATGGTATGACATTTTACCTAAGTCTTTGAAGTGTCTGGATGAATAAAATGTCCATGTTTATGAAATAAATAAGAATTTAATCAATTCTCTAATATTACTGACTACAGATTCTACTGAGATAAATTAAGAAGCCTTTGTTGTATCTGTGAGTTTCTTATTAAAAAACCCTGAACTTTTTCCTTTGAATGTTTGCCCACAACTCTATCTATCCATGGAAGACCCGCTAAAGAATACGTTCATTAATTATACATTTAATTGATCTACAGCTTTTTTGTATATTTCAGAGGGTAGAACTGTATTCCAAAATTGACTGGTTCTGAAGTTGTCTTTATTGGATACAGGATTTTATCTATCATTGTAGAGTTTAATGGTCCCATTCTCCTACTTTGTCGAGGTCCTTTGAATAGTGGCCCTGTCTGCAAACATACTGACTGCATTCCCCCCGTGTGGCCTCACCTGCATTTTGACAGGCATGCATTCTTTCTCCTTCTTCAGGAAGATACTAATAGAGAGATTAAGCAGACCATCAGGAGTTAATTTCTCTCAAGAGATTCTGACCCATTCTTCTTCCACCACTGGTAGTTCCCCACCTTCTTGAAGAAGGTAGACCCTCTTTCTGGGCACAAAGGCATAAAAACCCTTGCTGGTGAAGACTCAGGTTAAAGAACATCCTCTCCTTCAGTCTCTGTTGTGATTGGTCTGACTGATGCACCTGCCTCATCCAATAGTAGCCCCTAACCATTTTCCTTGTTTATCTTCTATACTGCCAAGGTAGCTTCAGAAGTTTTTCCTGTTGCCCTGAATTTCCTTTTCTAGTTTTATCTGTAGTTGGTCTTTCATTTTCCAGTACTATTCCTATATGGCAAGGTTTCCATATTCCTCATTCATAGCCCAGACTTATTTTCATCAGAGAGGCTTTGTACAAACGTAACCTTTCTGAATTTTATCTCACTTGAGACTTGCCTGCTTAGGCAAGTGTTTCCCTGATATCTTCTTCTTTTCCTTGGTATAGGATAGACTGTTATTGTGCTTGGAGGAAGTTGTCCATAAAAGACCTCCTGAGCATCTTTTCCATTTAGAACAGCATTCCATAACACCTCTAGCAGTTCTCTTCATAAGTCTTTTAAAATCTGTTTTCCAAAAGTCTGGGTCCATACTCTGCTAGTTGAATTTCTCATTCACTTCAGGACCTTGAAATCCCAAATTTCTGTATTGCTACCTTTAAAAGAAATCTATACTCTGTGGAGAGAGAGGACATTAAACAGAGAATGACATACAGAAGTTTTTAACTTATCCAACTGCATTTCCCTCATAGTAAATGTCAGGTTCATCTCCAAGATAAATATTTCAAAACCTGACTCAATCTGAACACAAATTCATAGTCCATAAGGATATTCAGATTCATCCAGTACCCAGCCATGAAAATTAATGGAAGTTAAATGATCATCTGAATTTTTAATGATCAACAAGCTCACATCCTCATCTGTGAAATTTAATACAGCCAGTCTGTCCCAATTTAATGGGGCCTCTGAATTTTTAAATCTTGAAGCAAGAACAAATTGGGAAAAAAGAAGGTTTGCTTATAGGTCAAAAAATTAAGTCGTAGACAATGAGATTGGTTCGCTGAAAACTGCAGAAGAAAATGCTATATGTAGCTTAACTGCGCACTGGTTATGAAAAAGAAAGCTGAAAACATGTATTTCAAACACACGTGATGAGAAGAAATGCTTTTCAGTGAGACAAGTGGGATTCAGCATTGGACAAAGGTTTATGGGTACCTAAAGTTCCATTACAGCCAGTGACAATCAGTCAAAGTTGTCATTCAGTGAGGTCTATGGAGTCCTTCAGATCAATAGCCAGTAAGTATGTGTCTTCAGATGACCTGGAATCACTTCTCTTCTCCAGACCGGATCGAAACTGAGAGATCCAGAGAGATCCCAGATCTCTCACCCTCTTTGCACAGGAAAGGTGCTTCAGTAGTTTAATCATCTTTGTGCACTACACTGCACTCACTTCAATAAGCCCATGACTTTTTTTTGCGGTGAATAGCCCAGAATCGGACAGCACTTCAGACGTGGCCACCTCAGTGCTGAGGAGAAAGGAGATATCACCTCCAATTGCCTGCGGCTCTTCCTAAGAGAGCCCAGGATGTTGTTGAATTTTTTTACCTCAATGGCACATTATCAGTTCCCATTTAACCTCTTGTCTAGCTCTGCAAAGCTGCTTTGTAGGCATTTGGCTCCCAACGTGTACTGGTGCATGGGGTTATTTCTTTACATTTCCTGTATTGAACCTATGCAGTTCCCATTTCTCCAGTCCATCAAAATTCCCCTAACAGCAGCACAGCCATTTGGTCTGCCACTCCTTCCATTTTTGTGTCATCTGCAAATCTGCTGAGGATGTGTTCTGCCCCACCATCCAGGTAATTAGTGAAGATATTAAAATGTGTTGAGCCAGTATTAATCCCTGGGGTACACCATTAACAACTGGTTTCCAGTTGGATTTCACTCTGCTGATCACATAACTTTGAGTTCAGAGGTTCAGTCAGTTTTCATTTCACCTCACTGTTGATTTCTTAGCCCATACTTCATCAATTTGCCAAGGAGTATGTTACGGGAGACAGTATCAAAAGTCTTACTCATTTTGAATTACTGCTTGAAAAATCTAACTATTTTGATTTTTAAAAACAATAGTAAAAAAGTTGTTAAGTATTGATTTTTTTTTCTTCTTCATGCTCATCAAGATGTACTCTCTAAGTTCTGAAGGGAAAAATCTGAGTGTAATTTGCACATTATAGTGCACATATTTTTGTTCTCTACTCATTACATAGTTTGTGAAAATTTCACAGAATCACAGAATATGCCAAGTTGGAAGGGACCCAAGGGTCATTGAGTCCAACCTTTAACCCTGCACAACCCTTAGCCCAAGAATCACACCATGAGCCCCAGAGTATTGTCCAAATGCTTCTTGAACTCTGTTAGGTTTGGTGCTGTGGCCACTTTCCTGGAAAGCCTATTCCAGTGCCCAACCACCCTCTGGGTGAAGAACCTTTTCCTGTTATTTAACTTAAACCTCCCCCAACACACCTTCAGGCCTTTCCCTCACGTTCTGTCATTGGTCACCACAGAGAAGAGTTTGGTGTCTGCCTCTCCTCTCAGAAGGAAGCTGTAGCTGCTATAAGGTCTCCCCTCAGTCTCCTCTTCTCCAGGATGAACAGACCAAGCGACCTCAGCCACTCCGCATGCGGCTTCTCCTCAAGATCCTTCACCATCTTCATTGCCCTCCTTTGGACACTCTCTAATGGCTTAACATCTTTCTTATCTTGCAGTGTGCAAAACTGCACACAATATCCAAGGTGAGGCTGCCCCAGTGCACAGCAGAGTGGGACAATCCCCTCCCTCGACCAGCTGGTGACATTTTGCCTAATGCCCCCCACAACACGGTTGGCCCTCCTGGCTGCCAGGGCACAGCTGACTCATGCTCAACTTGACATGGACCAGGACCCTGTTCCGTGGCACTGCCTTCCAGAATCTCATTCCCCAGGTTGCCCATCCAAGGTGCAGAATCCAGTGCTTTCTCTTATTGAACTTCATGCGGTTGATGATGGCCCAGTCCTCTAATTTGTCCAGGTCTCTCTGCAGGGCCTCCCTGCCTTCGAGGGAGTCAACAGCTCCTCCCAGGTTTGTATCATCTGCAAACTTGCTTTGTATCCCTTCCAGTCCTGTGTCCCAGTAATTTATGAAGATGTTGAAGAGCACAGGGCTGAGAATGGAGTAACAGGTCTCCAGTCTGATGTTACCCCATTCACTATTACCTGTTGTGCTCAACCTGTGAGCCAGTTGCTCCCCCATGGCATGATGTGTTTATCCAGCAATGTGCTGGACAGTTTGTTCAGAAGGATCCTGAGAGAGGCTGTATACAAATTCCCCATTATTTATTAAATATCATTAATAGGCAATTTAAATAAACAAATTCAACAATGCTCATAGATATATCTCAGAAAATAGCCTATGAAAATCATGTATTTTTCTGTTATTCTCTGAAAAGCTAACATTTCTACCAAGCAAGAAAAATAATGTATATAAAGAGAAAAGACATTTGTGATAGTATAAAAATATTACCGTGTAATACCAATATGAAGAAACCATGTTACCTAGGACTTCTTTTCTGACTGACACACAAAATCAATTCTATTGATGGAAAGCACACAGTAAAAAGAGAAATCTCAAACAGAAGAGCAAAGCAAAATAAAAAGAGAATATCGAAAAAAATCTGGAGACCATGATCTTAAAGAATGTTTCCAAGAAATTATTAAAGTAAACCATCTTGAAAAGGTCCACAAGCAGATTTTCACCTGCAGTAAAATAGTTAATGCAGCAACAATGGATTAACTACAGTTCAGCACTTGAGACTCCAGGTTTTTTGTCTAAGATGGTGTGTCCCCCAATATCTGTCCATTATTAGTGCAAAGAAGAGCTTTTGGTATGTATCCAAAAGCAAATACAAATGCGGGGTGGATTAAATAAGCTTAAAAAACAAAGAAGCAGATTATTAAGGCTGACTATACACAAGCAAATGAGGAAAACTTCCATTAAACATTATTTATAAGTATATTCTTTCATATCAAGAAAGATAACACCCTTTTCCAAGCTTATGTCCACTTCAGTCGTGGGTTGTAAGCTCTCTTATGATCACAGTATCTATGAAATTGCACATGACTTTGATAAATAATGTGTAAAACCCCACTTAAAATTCACTGCATTTATGGGTTGTCTTAATTCTTTGGCTTCAGACTTGTACATCTCTGTTTTGTCTTGCACACAACTCCCTTTTGCCAACCTTATTATTTTGTGTCTTGGTATGTGCCACCTTACCGTGCATCTGCAGCAACACTGACATGCATGTTTGAACTGAATATTATATAATACTAATCTGTACAAACCCAGCTTGAGCAAGCTGAACCAATGACCCCTAGTTTTGTCATGTCCACCTGCAGCATCACCACCAGTGTTATCCAGCAATACCCAGAATAGCTGTAGGCCTTCCTAAGCAGTGCTTACCTCATAGTTACCTTTGTTTTATAAGCGGTCTGTCACAGGCCTAGAAAAAGATCTCAGACAAAGTCAAGAACAAGCTTGATTTTCTTATATTTGCAGATGTGGCTGCAGAAAAATTAACCTCATCTTTAAAGCCATGATCAATTAGATTACTATATGATTGCCTCTAATTAGCTCTTTTGGAAGTGGTGACTTATTTACCAGCAGTTAGAATGGCATTCAAAAGAAATCCCTTCCTGCTCTTGAAATCATGAAAGCAAGCATCAAAAGCATTTCCAAACTTGTACCTGCATATGAAAACCCTGTTGGTCAGTTTAAGAAAGATCAGAGACATTAGCTTTTAGATAAGGAAATGTGTCCTGAAAATCAAATGAGGTCTCAAATCCTGATCAAAGTTACCAAATATATAACACATCTGATCCCAGCTGATCAGAAGTAGTAGATTTCACTCCTTTGTTATACAGGTGGTTTTCAACATTCAGTAAACCCCTTTTCTCTTTTGTTTTTCCCCCCACCAGCAAGTCAATCTTCTCACCTGCAAAACAGCCAACATTCCATTTCAAAATTCCTCCAAGGTGGGTCCTATGTGTGACTGAGGATACCAACAAGGAGAGACCAGCAGTTGCTGTGCATTTTCACAGCAGCTGAAGGGACCTAGAGGCTCCTGTAGGGCAACCAAGCACCATAAATTGATCATCTCTCTGGCATATTCCACTGCAAGATGAATTTCTTTCAAGAAAGCGTCTTGGAAAACAAAAAAATTTGTTCTTCACAATAGTTGAGAAAACATATTTAATTAACTATACTTTTTTTACTTTTCATTCCTGAAGAAAAATTAATTCTGTTGGTTAGCAGCCTATTGCAGCAACAGGCACTACCAAAAAAAATAATTTCAAAAGCACTAATAGATGCTTGGACAGAACCCAGGGTTTTTCACACTACTTTCTCACTTACATAAGATTTTCTTTCAGGTTTTAGTCTGAATAACATTTCCTTTCTCTAGTGGCCCAGTATCAGCTAACAGAGAAAATGGAGAAAGATTTCCCCTAGCATCTCTTCCAGTTTGGTGGCTTCCGAGTGAGCTGGGGATCTGAAAACTGTGGTCCAGACTTCCTTACCCTGAATGCAATAAGTGTGTGCTTCTCATTTCCTCAGCTGAGTGTTCAAGTCACAAGGTAACTAAACCCCTAATCTCTACTCTGTTTCTTCTTGCTTTCCAAATGAAGAGCAAACACGCTCCATATACAAGAGACAGCTTAGGCACATGAATCTAGGAGAGGCATTTGGATCAAGAATCTAAACTTCCAGAAAAACTTTTATTGCCAAATGTAGGTCAGGACTTGCCTTAGGAAAAATGCTCTTGTGTTCCATGTTGGCTGAAGTGAGCAATCCCACTTCATGTGCTCATGGTCACACATCAGATTCGAGAAGTTAAAGTAACAATTGATATTATTCTAAATTGATTTGGTTTTCATATTTCATGCATTCCATTGTTGATATAGTTTACAAAATGGAAAAACAAAAGATCTGAATGTGTATATAGTTAACATGTATAACACTGTGATCTATTATATAAAGCACAAACAAATGTCAGTCCCAAACCAGCTTTTTTCACTGAGTTTCATCATGATCTTGTGCATATCACTTGGCACCTGAGACTGAATTTCTATACTTATTAAGTGGAAGCTGCTATATTTTCATGCTAAGCTATGATCACCGTGAGCAATTTTGGCTGGAAGTTTCAAAAACTTTAACCAAGAGAAGGTGGTCGGCAAAAAAAAAAAAAAAAAAAAAAAAAAAAAAAAAAAAAGGCTTGATGAGAGAGAAGAATAGACTGATTATTATAAGGAAATAGAGATTCAAATCCTTAGTCTGCTGGATCAAACATGTTCTAACAAGAAAAAATTCTGTTTTGGTTCACATAGAACAATGTCATTCAACCTGGATTTCCCTCATGACAAGCCAGTTCCCTAATCACATCCACATGTTTTGATACAGAAACATTGATTTTGATAATTCTATTTCTGCTGCAATGTTCCAAAAGTTATTTGGTCTTGTTCCAAGGTGGAATGAAAACAAATGCTATAATTTCTATGAAATGGAATTGCTCTGACTGTGACACACTTCACAATATGTGTTAACAAAGCATATTATACATAAACATTGGTTAAGGGCATGTGTGCATTATGGTGTGTGGATGATCTACATAGCTGTAAATGACAATTTAAACCCAAAAAAAAAAAGTTTTAGGTACTAGCTTGAGGTGTTCATTGTGACCAAGAAGAAAAAAAAATTGGACTGTTTAGATACCTCCACAATTTGGTTAAAATCTACTTTTAATTCTATTTAACAGACATACTAGTTCTCAATGGTGTTCTCTAGCAAATACAGTGACAACCAGAACTCAGAGAATTTTATCCACTAATTAGATCATTACTGTACTAAACAAACATGTGCCGGGTACAGCTGTACCTGGATGTACTTAAACAGGAAATTCGTCCAGAATATTAAAATATTATTTGTGTTAAGTCTGGTAATGGATGATGATACTGGGGAAGGGCAAAAGAGTAGGAAGTAGGAAGATGTGGATTTTGTCCCACTGTCATGATGACAGTTGTCTCCCCCCGCAAGGTCTCAGTCCAGGAAAAGAGGGACATTTTTTCAAAGTTCTTGGAGAAGTAGTTCATATGTTCACAGAGTTAAACAGGCATACATTGCAGAGTGTCTTGTTTAGAGGTCCTAGTAATGTTTTTTCTAGTTCCTGCAGTCTCAAAATAAGCTGCTCTGTTCAATGCCATTTTTTTCATCTAGCACCTTTTTTCAAAATTTTCAACCTGGATGAATTTTCTTACAGGTTTTCTGCAGAAAATCTTTATCTTAAATCATATCCATAGAGGGTTATATGTAATCTCAGGCCAGACTGCACTGAGGACTGGATCTTAGGAGGGACAAATAGACAATGTCTCGATATGTTTGTGATGAACTATAATTATTTGGTATGAATGAAAGCTCTCGTCAAAGCTTGCAGTAAAGCAGGTCTCATTCAGTTGTCTCTGCTAGGCTATGCTCTGAGACATGGTGACTGTCTCTTGCAAAAAATTTTGCTTTTCGGGAAATTAAATTAGTTGAAATATTTGTCCTACTGAAGTATCTAGTGATACACTAAGAAAAATTATGCCATACATACAAGATTCATTACTATTCAAATAATAAGGGAACTATCTAGTTATTTATAATAAGTATGGGGATATCAACTGGCTTTCTGTTATAAGAAAGTACTTTCTTGTACTTTTAAAGTTCCATATAAAATCTAAGTTCAAACCACCTTTAAATTTGTCTTTAAACAAATAAAATTTCTCATTTTGTGTTGCATTTGTTTTTGCTGTTCTTAAAATTGCTTTGTATTTTCCTTGTAGAGGAAAACCAAAAAATATTAAGAAGTAACATTCTTGTATTTTAAACCATGTATCTTGCAGTCAACAGCTCAATGAATAAAATCTTTGTAAAAATAAGGCAGTTAAACAAATATATATTTTGCCTATATATTCTGTAATTTTTACTGTAGTCTAACACAGAAACTGAATCTTCTTTGAAGCAGAGGGCAGAGAAGGAATCATGAGGAAAATGAGAATGGATAGGGAGAGGAAGCTTTTATAATTTTGTAGTAAGTAGCCTACATTACTCTTAAGGGCATTTGAAATAACTTACGCAAAACCTTCTTCAAAAGGTATATTTGATTTTATAAAAATAATCTTGAAAAAGTTTCAGTTTTCTTTTTGAAATAAAAAGGAATTTAGAATACAATAAATTACTATTCAGCAAATTATCTGCTTTTTTCTATAGAGTATTCAGTACTTCCAAAAACACCAGCCTGAATTTCCAATCATGCATGCAGAACAGATCAAAATTATTGAAAACTTGACTGAAAAACATTTATATCTATTTTTTTTCACTGAACTAAGCATGATTAACACACAAGCTTCTAGATTTATTTTCCCTTCCCTTCAGTAACCACTAATGTCCTGTAGGTTTTGAACAGATGTTTGATAACTGAAGTGGCACGTCTACATCTGCCACTGAAAATTACCACCTGTAATTATGGAAGAAAGCTTCCAAAATAAAGACTATTCTCTCTTTTTTTTTTTTTTTTCTTTTTTTTTTTTTTGTTTTAGTAAAAGCAGAGTAGCAGGAAAAGATTTCACTTTGGAAGGAAGTATTCTTACTTATTTTTTACAAGTGGGAACAGCAGAACACACAGTTTTTTGTAGAGTGACAAGTAGGCCGGCATTAGAGCTGGTGACAGAAAGTGATTCTCCTGAACATGAATGGTCAAGTGCCGTACCCATAAAGTCACAGTGAATTTGAACAAGAGAAGAGAGTCTGCTGTAAACTGTACACAGTAAGCCAACTATCAGACCAAGTATAGCAGGTTTGTGTTTGGCACCCCAGAAGGCAAAGTTCAGAGGTAGCATACAAGCTGTGGGAGGACTTTTTTTTTGTCTGACTTGAACTAGATGCATTTATTTAAATATATATGAATCTCAGATTAACTTTGTACTATAGTAGGTAGAAAAGATGATTTCTACAGGCAAATCTCATGAGAGAGAACATTTCTGGTAGCCTGATTTCCACTATTTCTTGATTGTGAAATACTTTAGCATTTCTGGAGTAACTTCACAGAAGGCAACATAGCCCTGAAGAACTAGAAAGGCAATAGGGTGGAGTTTCAACTATTTCCTTAATTTCACAAAAATCTTGCCTAAAGAATACCAACAAGTCTTTTATGCAAAAGAGTTTTGGAGAGAAATAGTAAACATTATTGCTGTGTTACCTTGACTTTGATAAAAATTCCTTCCGCTAGGCATTTATATTGAAACCCATCTCAAGCCAGAAAGCTCAGTTGAGAAACTTCTATTTACCACAACAGATTTTGAATCAAATCTGTACTCTGAGTTTCATAATCCAAAATAGATTAGTTATTTTAGTGAAATTTTTAACAACAAAAGTATGCACTCCAGCATTTTTCAAGCTAGCCTGGACATAGATATATACACATATGCCTGTAACATACAGTGTTCAATGCCATCTAATACTGTAGCACTTGCCAGAACACCAAACATGCATACAGACTTTTTTCTGAAGTAAGCTGCAAGTCATTTACTTAGGTTTTGTACTAGGAATTCTACACTTCTACAAGTAGACTTCTAAATTTCCAATTTGGTCCACTTTGTACATTCATAAATAGCATAACTATTACACAAATTCCAAGTGTTATTAACACTTACTCTTTCATCAATAGTCTAACACTGTTTACTACAAATAGGTAAAAGTTCAGCTCATGGAAGGCCAGTGAATGAGTTTTTTCTTTCAGTCAGGAAGGACACTCACAAAACCCCTAGTTCACCAGTTTCATTGAAAAGCTTAGAAAAGAAATATAAATGACAAAATGTATTGTGATAAGATTAAAATAAAAATTTATAAAAAGGCAAGTCAAAATTATCTTTTGACTCATTAATTTAAAGTCACCAATGAGAGTTTTAAAAATTTGGGACTGACAAAGCAGAGCACTCTAAAATTCCTCAGGGTTTTGGGGTTTTTTTCACAGCTTCAGTGTAAAACTGTGTTATAAATTGATCAGAGTTACATTATTATGAGCATGGTTTATATCTAGACTTGCAGCAATAATCCCAATTTTAGAGGTGAGGGAGAGAAGTTCTCTTATCTGAATAATCACATTTTCTAAATTTTATCTTTTCCACATGTTCTTGGACAGGAAAAACATGAAGTCACTTGTGGAAAGATTTCTCAGTCCTTTGTCTTTTTGCTTTTCCTTGTATGAAATGCTGATCTTTTAATACTCTTGAGCTAATTGTCTAATTTCATATTCTAATTACATCATTAAGTTTCTTATAGTGTAATGTATTCATATGCATATTTAAGACTAACAGAAATTGCTGATTATCTTTTGTCAACATCCAGAAAACTCTCGTATAAAAGTTCATAGGTGCATGCTTAGACCATACGGCTACAAAGTGTTTATTTCAAATTGAATTTTTTTCCAGAAGTATCTTTCTTGCCAAATATTTGCCATGTGAAAATCAAACAAAAACAAGGCTGTTCCTGCCCCTAAACAAGTAGTTGGAGATAAAAATTTCTTGTCTTCTTGAATTCACAGTATAGCAGTATATATCTTTTTAAAAATGTACTTTTTGGACAATATTTTCCAAATTTATAATTGAAAATATATTCTTTTTAAAAATATGAAAACTTTAAATGTATTAAATTATACAGGAAGCACATATCTGTCTAAAAGCAGATGAGTGGAGAGAATATGTAATAGCTTCCTGGCTATCTCAGTTTGGCTTCAGTTAGTAGTGGAAAAAAAAATGTTAAAAAAAAATGAAAAAAGAAAAGAAAAGAAAAGAAAAGAAAAGAAAAGAAAAGAAAAGAAAAGAAAAGAAAAGAAAAGAAAAGAAAAGAAAATTAACCAAATCAACGAAAAAACATACATATGTATGTACAAGTCAAGTCAGGTTCAGGTATCCCTGACAATCTGTCCTGACAGCATTCAAGTTCATACCTACCCTTCTAGATAAAAGCTCAGGGAACAAGCTCAGGCACTGAGGCCATTACCAGCCATATGGCTCAGTAATTAACCCACTCCTGACTCTGGTCTGGACTACTGCAGGCAACAATGTCCAACAAAATCTTGCTACAGCTACCAGTTTTTAGGGTAAGAGCTAATCAGGTGTTGGAGGAGAGAGCTACCAACAGTGGAAGGACAGCCTCTGCAACTCAGATCTGTGACTGCCTGAGCCCTGGATGCTGCACTCTGCATTTATATAGACTGTTGCTATGCCTAAGGACAGTTTACAGTTTAAGAATTTTACCCTGTTTCAGGATTTTATAATGTTATGTTTTTCCTTTGTTCTCCTGCATGTCCTGATGGAATTTTCCATCCCTCAATGGCTTGTAACTCACCCCTGACTGGCTCCTGCTTGCAGCAGGGTATCATCTCCCTATATGGCCTACCCCTGCCCCTGTCTTCCCAGTTTTGGGGGTTTATGCCTTGTTGGGCAAGTCCCTCCTTGACCCTTCCCTAAACTATTCCCAGGTCACACCCTGTTCCAGAACCTCCCCCTCCCCGATCCTATATAAGCTGGGCACCAATTCGAATAAAGCACTTTTTTACACCTTTTCCTACCTCAATCATTGGAGGGATTTATTCAGTTCCCCGTGATTCTTCAAGACCGCAATCAGGGGCAGAGATTGGCTCATGATCCTCTTTTGTGTTTAACAGTATGGATATAGCCAGCGTCTTCCACAGAAAGCCAGTTACAGTTCTGAGCAGGAATACACACTCCCAGCTCGTACAGGCTGAAGGGCCACTGATTGTAGGCCATTTTCCTGGTCATAAAGTATGAGTACTACAATAATAAGCATTAGAAGACACAAAACAAAGGCACAAAAATCTACCCCTATTATTCAAACAGTCTGCCATGCATTCCACTCCAGAATACACATTTGTGAAACACAGTACATCAAAGACAGCATTTTGAAGAGTGCCTCAGTCAGTCACTGAGACATTAATGCGTTCTCTATGCTTTATAAATTACTACATAAGGGGAATATTTTGTTATTTGATGTGTGCACAGAATGAAAAGCAGTTATGAGCAGTGATGAATAAGACTATATTCCTCAGCTACTGGAGAAGTAGTTCCTTGCATAATGTAGGTCATTCAGAGCTGAGCTCACTCCTCTTAGACTGCTTACCCTAAACATCGTCCATTATCACCAGCTACAGCTCAGTCTCCTTTTTTGTGCCAGACCATAATCCTACAAGTGCAAAAAAGTAATAGGATACCTTGAGCCATATTTGCAAGTGCACTTTTAGGCCCAAAGCCCGGGCCACAGATGAAACAGAAAACTCTGGTGCAGTTTTCTGTTGAGTATATTGCTGCTAATTTTTTAAGGCTTCTAACTAGTCAAATCAGCAAGTCCTTGTGTATCAAAGACTGCAGATCATGTCTACCCTCCAGCTGCTTGTAACTTTGGGTGACAGAACATTTGTATCTAGAGACCTGTCAGATGTAAAACACCCTTGTCATCTAACTGGGCTGCTAACTGCAGAATATAAAGCCTTTTGCTCTTGTCACTTAAAAAGAAAGTATTGTCAGTCATTTTCATCAAACCAGTAATACATGCATAGCAGTCAAATACCTCAGATGGATGTAAGCCCCTCCTTTCATGCATTAGTGGATTCAGTGAAACTCATTTGTATCAACACTTGGTGGCATGCTAAAAACTATAAAGATAGATATTTCTTTTTTAAACCAAATGTAATATAAAAGCAAAATTTTTACAAGCTACTGTACTGATTCTATTGCCCATTCTCTAGACAATCAGTTTTTAAGGAATAGTCTAATTAGGATCTAGACCACACTGATGTTTCAGTTCATAGTTTGATAAACAGATTATGTTGTACAACTCACCTAAGAGATCCACCACTCTTTTTAAAACTGTTTTGGTTTGTTGAGGTTTGTTGTTGTTGCTGTTGTTGTTTTAAAGTCATGATATCATCAAATTGCCCCTCTATCCTCAGGAGCAGTGAAAACAATAAGGGCTACCTGCACAATTAATGTCCAGAATCTGGCAAATACACAATATATGGATAAGAGAACAAGAATAAAGCTAGGTTTTACCTGTTGCTTATGTCTACCTGCAGAGCAATGGGAAAGATAAGTCTTCCTGCTCTATAAGACACTCACAGTTCCTGTCTGAAGGAAGCCCCAAGTTTTCTTCTCTGTAAAGTAATAAACCTATTTGGCATCTATTTAGAGTGGAACACTACTACTTTTATCCACTGAAAAGTTTTCAGATACATTCTGCCAAATAGTCACACACAAAATATATGTAAACTGAGGAGAGAGGGGAGAGAGGTTAAGAGAAAGGGAGAGATCATGGCTACTTTCCATAATGAAAAAAAGTTTCATGTGCACATATGAACAACAGATGTAGAAATATTTCATATTCCAGCACTAAGCAAATGAGTTCATCTTATAGCCTTATTATAAAAGAATATGAAGCTGTGAAAATACTTTATCGGCAAGCACACTCAGTTATAAACAGCATGGGATTCTGGCTGTGCCAAAACCATGCTAGATTACAAGAGATGCTAAATCTCTTGAAAGAAGATATGCTGAAGAGATTTTAGGCTTCTGTGGGTAGTGATTCAAAGAAACTGAGTTTTATAATAAAGCAGAAATGTAAAAAGCTTAATAATAAATGACAATAAAGAAATATTTGCAGTTTACTGAAATTCTGCCTGTATACAAAGGGACTTGCAAGTCCTTTGTAATCTGTAGCCTCCAATATGCAGTAAGATCTGCTCTGTGAAGCTTTAAAACACAACAGAGTTAGGAATTTGATCAAAGGTCCATGCTTGTGAATCCAGTTGTAGGGTCAGGAGTTATTCCTGCTCTCATATTACCCACCCCAACCATTTGTGTTGCTGAACAGGGGGATAATTGTAGTGTTTTATCAAAGATAAATCTAAACTGCATTAGACTATTATAGTGAAGCTACACAGTATGTCAAACAAATTTTATATGGTGGCATGGATCAGTAGACCAACAGCATTATATATAATCAAGATATTTCATAAAAAACTGTTTACAAGAGGGAATTGCTAAAATTTGAAAAAATGCTCAATTCTCAGTCCAATGAATTTTGATTTTATAGCTCAGTATTGATTTTGCATTAATATAAATCCCCAAACACACTTGCTGCTCTAATCTTTTTATCTCTCTCCAGTGAACAAATCACAACTTTAGCACAACCATCAGTCTTTAAAAACAAAGAAAGAAAAAGCACTGAATACTGTTACTTATCCCACTTCCTCTGTTGTAAACCAACCCGTACTGGCAATTCGACCACAAGAGACAATGACTACAGATTAAAACCACTACCAATTGTAGCTGCTTTGCTTCTGTTCCTGTCCTTTTTCATATATAAACTTTAAATATTCTAGAAAATAACATAAATAATGTTTTTTTTGTTTTCATATAAAGTAATAGCCCAAAGTATTATTTAAAAGTAATATGTAATCAGAACACTTACACAGCAGGTTATATAGCTGTTACAGCCATACTTAAAGAGCACTGAATGAAGAATAATTTTGAAATTACTCTTATTTTTATACATTCTACACTGAACAACCCATTTATAAATTTGAGGTATCATTTTCCAAAGTTGGCAGCCTTAACTGTGGTCTTAGCATATATACAGATTAAGCTTTCCAGTAAGTGTAATAAAACATATTCATGTCCTTGCAACATATTCAAGGCAATTCAAACATCAAGACACTAGAAAACAAAAAATCAGGCAACCTTGATTCAAGGTCTTCTATGCAAAATCAAGTTTCAGAGTAAGTAATAACATGGAAGTGAAGAGTTTCAATTGTAGTATAACATCATTTTCACAGGATCTTTTGTTTCATTCAGTACCTAGTAGGCATGCTGCTTAAAATACCTTGTTGTATGACCATTCAGTGATGGCCCATGTGCTGTTTGCAACACATGCCATCCACATTCTGCAATGAGTATGGAAGGATTGCCATAATACATACATTACATGTAAGTTTTACAAATATCAAATATAATTGTCTTCTGAAACCTAGTCTCACAAATTTCTAACTCTGCAGCTGTTTAGTGTATGCTTTGTTTATCTGTTTACCTGAAACTTTTGCTAACATGACCTTCATCATTTCCCAGTAGTTCTTAATTCTAGCTCATCACTCACTATTTCATATTCTACAGTTTTGAATTTGACTCTTTCAGAGAACAGGCACTAAAGCAATAAATTGAAGTTATTAATTTACCATATTTTCTCTTTTTTTGCAGCTGTCTACCAGGAAAACTGTGTGACTTTCAACAAAGATAGATAGATAGATAGATAGATAGATAGATAGATAGATAGATAGATAGATAGATAGATACATACATACATACATACATACATACATACATACATACATACATACATACATAGATTAAAAGTTGGTATAGATTAGCTATTGGGAAGAAATTCTTTACTGTGAGGGTGGTGAGGCACTGGCACAGATCACCCAGAGAAGCTGTGGATGCCCCATCCCTCAAAGTGTTCAAGATCAGCTTGGATGGGGCTTTGATCACCTGATCAAGTGAAAGATGGTCCTACCCATAGCAGAGCATTGGACTAGGTGATCTTTAAGGTCCCCTCTAACCCAAACCATTCTATGATTCTATTTGCACATCGATTCTTTTAATTCAGTAGAAAAAAATACATTGGCAGCATTTCCATTTTTATTTGTGAGTCTGTTAAGAGAAATCAGATGGCTAAGTGCTGGTTACAAACAACTGATGAGAAAGAGGACAGGTTTCCATGAAACTGTGGAGTTATCTAAATAATGAACTAAGAGTAACAAATATTTCAAATAACAGGAAAGGGGATATTTCCCTTTCATTATTTCATGAACTCATAAAGGCCTGCTTTTATTAAAGTGGAAGAGTATATCTGTAATGATAGTTTGGCATTTTTTTTCCTTAAGATGCCTATAAAAACCATGTATGTTATAGCACCAATACATCATTTCTGGCTGCTGGCCTCTGTCTTGCACAGCTGAAAGCATTTAAATATATTATTTCCTGCTTGTTAAAAGACCAACAGCTTTCACTCTAGATGGAGAAGTGCATCAGTGGTCATGAGAAAAGGAAGTTTCATAATCAGAGAAGTGAAACTTTAAAAATTCTAGAAAAACAACATATAGCATTATCTAAACAGAAAAAAATAAATAAAAAGCCCAAATCTGTATTTCATATTCACTTGTTTTCCTTCTTGACATATTCTCATGCATGGCAGAGATATAATACAATAGAGCTGATTGACTCAGGCTAAAACTGAGTCTACTACTATTCTGAGAATCTTATGGAAAAGCAAGATACACTTTGGGTCAATCTGTGCTGACTTGTAACAAGGGTAATGACACCTGTATATTTCTCTATTTTATTACCCACCTCTGAAATCATTTGGTTCTGAATGTGACATTTTGACATTCCCAGTTGAATTGTTTGATCTGATACAAAACAGAGCATTGTGATCCTCTGTACCCTTTAGAAGAACGATGCTCACCAAGGAGCATGTTGGGTTATCTGTGTTCATGCCAGTTGTCCTTGAACCATCTGAATCCACATTTTCAATGTGCCAGGAGAGTTCTCTGATCATCATGTCATGAGACATTCAGACCACTGTTAGAAGACAAGTTTTCCTGCATGATTCTGGTTTGTCCTGAGTAAAGCACCAAGCAGCCAGTGGAGCAGGACTAGACTCCAAGGCTTCCCATACAAAGTAAGAAGTAATTTTTATTTGTTTGATATCTAGCTTGGTGAAATGCAAAAAAACTACAGCAAGTAAAAAAGTCAAACTGAATAAAGCATATTCTACTGCCAGGGAAATTTGAAACAGTATCAGGTACTATTGCAAAGGTATCCTCTGCTGGCTCAGACCTAACATTTGGATTTTCTTTCCTTTACCAGGCATATGCCTTTGACAGAAAGCAAATCTCCTTTTATTCCATTCCTTTGAGTTCTATTTTGCAAGAGAGATTTCTTAAATATTGTGAAACTAAGACAAAGTATATGACTTCAGTTTTATTGTTAAAATGTTTCCTGGGCAGGTAGAATTCCATTTTCTGCTCTTGAAAGTTTCATTATTCACATAAAAATGGATCATCAGCAGGCTGTACAAACCAAGAGGTTTTTTTTTCATATCACTTCCATGCCTTTTCTATCCTCATGGCTCCCAAAAAGTTTTAGTTTGATGGCTTGGTCTCTCTTATGAGAAAAATTGCCTGAATCTCCTCAGAAATAAATCAGAACTGAACATTTTCTACATAGTGGACTTGTGTAATTATCTGACCATATAGAGGTAACTGGTAGGTAATCCCACCAATTTTACATATTTTATTTGGAAATTTTTCTCTTAGGTACAGCTTGAGCAGCAAGTTTGCTGTATTGTAAAGTGGGACTGCTGAAGTACTCCAGAAAAATTTTATCTTTGTTCAGCATCATAAATCCTAATTCTGAAGGTCTATATGTAAAAATAATATTATATGTAAAATTTAATACATTGTTATGATGCTTCTTGTAGTTTAAAAAAAATAAAAATATGCTTATTTTTAAATTTCTGAAATAAAATCAAAAAAAGTGTATACAATTTTATTTTGCAGTTGACAAAACTGGGCAGTTTTGTTTAAGTCCCCAAAGGCAGAACACTTGTTTAATGTACCAATAAGACTGATTTAGCAGTCGCTAATATAGACTTCCTGGTATCCTATTGTTTTTGGAAATTACTGTGAATGTTTACATGTTCTAGTGTTTGCAAGTTAATAACTCGAATCCCTTCCCCTAGAAACTTTTCCAAGAGGGTAAAATATCATTAGAAACTTTTACAGTTGCACAAGTTAGAGAAAATAAATGAATCGCTCCACAGGAATTCCAGCGAATTTTTCAATTTATGACTGGAATACTTGTCTTGTCATAGTGGTATTATGTTTGATTAATTTATCAATTCCAGGATCTCATTTGTTCTGATATTGATTTTATTGGTAAAATAGAAGACACAACTGCAAAACAATTCTCTTCTACAATGTGTGTATAGTATTTTTTTCCCCACTGAAGATGTACAAAAAGATTACAATAGGTGCAATATCTTTGAAATATCTTTTTTTTTTTTTTATATATTTTCTGTGGAAGAATTCCTACATGCTACATACTCAAAAGATCTTCTGATATTACATATTTCAAAATATAATCCTGAAGATTACAGGCTTTTGTCAACATCTTGGAAATCCAGTAGGACTTTTTCTTCCTGGAGTTCACTATAGAGGGCACTCAGTGAGCAAAAAGATATCTTTGTCAAGCTTAAGCTAACACTATGTTTTTCTAAAAATTCTGCACATAGAAAATATATCTACTAGTAATTCCATTTATTCAAAACTGAAAAAGAAATAAAAAGGAAAAAAATAAATTGGAGAATTGATAGCAAAATAAGGCTATAAAGAACAACTGAGGTTTTTAATCCAGCTTCGGTATATTAAAACAGAAAAAAGCAAATTGGAAAGATTTCGTGGTGGAGGTTACAAGAATAATTAGGGTTTTAGAAAAATAACCTCTTAAGGATGTTCAAGGACTTTGTTTAGTCTAGAATAAAGACCGAGGAAGGAAGGACGTTGATAACAATCTTCTAACAACTAGGTGCTGCCATTACGAGAGGGACAATCGTTTTCCAAGTGTCTGGAAGAAGAAAGAGAAGGAATTAGCATAACTTGTCATAAAAGCAATTATGTTAGATAGCTTGGACATCTGTTCTCTCCCTGAAACATGTTCAAGAGGTACTGTGAAATCTCACTTCTGAGGATTTTCGGAAGTGGTTATATACACTGTGGTATGCTCTAAGTACATTTAATCCTGCCATTTGCAATTAACTACATCACCTCATAAGGTTTTCCCTGCCTTACTTTTCTATCATTCTGCAAAAGGCCAATACAGAAAACAAACAGAAACTACATAATCACTCCCACTTTTCAAGTGCTCTGAGACAAGACTAAATAAGTACCACAACAAAAAAACATTGATTTTGCTTATGAGTAAAAACATAGAATCTCCTGCTAGTGTTGAATACACTGTCAGTTGGAAATACCATCAGAAAGTCTACCTCCTGCTGTCTCATGAAGCACTCAGAGGAAGACAAAAGTGGAACTTAGAACATGTGCAGTAGCCCTTCTGGCTCTCCAACACTAAAATAAATTTCCTCCAGTCTGCAAAATTATAGCTTTCTTTCTTGGCCAGAGAACACACTAAGTCCAAACAAACAAATAAGCAAAAGCTACTGAGAAAAAGGAAGATGGAAACTAGAAATATTGACTCTTCCCTTAACTTTAAATAAATAAATGTTTGCTGGAAGTAACCTTTATACTTAGATCTACCCAGAAATTTTTACTGAGAAGTCATTATTACAGAGCTGACTGAGATTTCATTATAGCCATGCCTTTGCAAGAAATTATTTTGAGAGTGACCACAAATACACAACAAAAAAATATTGATTCCTTGTGGTTAAATTTTTTTAATGCAGTAATTACTTTAACTGAGTTTAAGAACAGAGCTAACTAGCTTGGAGCAGAAGGCCAAACAACTAAAGCAGAATAAAATCAAACAGATTTTTTTTTTTTTTTTGAAGAGTATCAGATATCAAGTAACTCTAACGAAACATGATCACAAATGAAGATAGTAGTTAAGTATTCCAGCTTACTGTGTAACTAAAACAACTTGTTATTCATGACTGTAACAAATAATGGTTAAAATGCTAATGTAATTCTTGGACTAAAATTTGACTACAAAATTTACTTTTTTACTAAGACATTTGCATAAATAGCTACAAGAGTTTGTAAGGACAAAAATTTGTGAATTCACCAAAGTGAAATACAATATCTTGACATATGAAGGTCAACTGAAAAATTGACTTAAACTAAGTGAAAATAAAAATGTTCAGTTGATGTTAGTCATAAAATTATTACTATCAGCTTATTTAAAAATGCATATTTATCAAATCATCCAAAGCAGAAAACTGAGCAAGAATGTTCTTCCCAGCACATAACCCTGTGAGTTGGCCAATGTTGTATGGGTACCTGGGCAGGTAATTGTATTTTTGCTTCTGAAGAATTTACTGAATTGAGGCTATACAGCATTACATTTAGTTATCTTTAACAGACTAGAGAACACTCCAGAGCAACACCTTAGTTAGCCCCTAACCTAGGTAGGAGCATAACTAAAGGTATAAATGAGGACATATGAATTGTCATCATTCATAAATGTAGGCAGACACATAAGAATTCTGCTGAACTACAGATCCTGCTGTAGGAGGTTAGATTAAGATTCTGAAAGATGTCTGTTAATGTTGCTTATTAAAGAAGGACTAGGCTGAAAATGTGTTTAAATATGTTTCCAGTAGTTTACACTATGCAATATAGTTGCATGTTTTACTTAGGAAAGAAAAATCAAAGGTTTGGAAGTTTGTTTTGGTTTTTTCTTAGTCCTTTTTGTTTGTTTGTTTTAATTACAAAATGTGTTCTGTATTATTTTAGTAGAGTATTTGAAAATATGAGTCAAACTCACATTATTCAGCATTCAAGTTTATTATAAAAGGTGTCCAAGAGATGTCTGTATATGGCACTTGCAAATATGTTTTAGGAGTGACAATGATGGTGTTAGGATGACGATTGGACCAGATGATTTGAAGGTCTCTTCCAACCTTGATGATTCTGTGTGTGATTCTGTGAAGTGCAAAAATGTCATGCATTGATAAATATGTGAATAATAGAACATGAACAACAATATGGAAAAAAACAAACAATTCCTAGTGTGTATTGCCAATAAAGATATTCCCCAAGTGATGGAAGAAATACAGAGGTGGAGAACATGACTAGGACAAAACAATAATAATCTCATGCTTGGACAAAACAACCAGCCTTCAAACAACAGACTTGGATATGCCTTTCAAAGACAGCAGTGCTGTGAAGCAAAGCTCTGGACCATGCTCTTAACATAAATTTAAGAAAAATCCAAACCTCTGCACAGGAAGGAAAGTTTTATTGCTTTAAGTAAATTTTAAGGAAATATATATTTTAAATGACAAAATCCAGTCTTCCTTAGCTCTCCAAATGAAACCATTACACCTACACCGCTGTGAGATTTATCAGACTGTATCTCTAAGAGCACATTGTTTCTTTCACTTTGTTTCATTGCTGTTTTTATAATCTTCTGTTTTGTTCCCTTACAGACTAAATCCCCAAACCACCTCAAACTTGTCAGATCATAGACCTAGATCTCTTCTGCTTTTTATGAATTTCATTTAGTGAAGTGACATTATTCAGTTTCCAAGATCATTTTGTGAAAGCATCAGATAAAATATCGAGATGTTAGTCAATTGTCCTCTGCTGCAACTAGCCCTAATTCTTATTCAAGCACCAGCTACTCCATCAAAAATTAGGATTTCTGTCCATTATTTAAGCCATTCCTCTAGTATTATTTAGTTAATCAGCATTAATTGGAAAATAAGCAATATATTTCTTTTTTCACTTGAACAGGCAAGACTACTGCTGGGCAGTACATTAATATGGCATGTTGGTGTTTTTTTCTTCTTTTATCTTTTTGATTGCAAGAGTTGTTCAAAGACACTTTTAATTGACAACTGCAATATGCATGAGATTTCTATTCAGTTCTTTACATAATAGTAAACTAGAAAAATAGCATTTAGGAAAAAATGTGTAAATACAACAGGTATAAAAATAATAATAAAAAAATTAACAAGAAAAATCTTTTTAGCACTTCTAACAAAAAGGTATCTAGGACAAAGAGAGTAAATGTGTTTTAAAAGCATGTCTTAGAACTAACTTTATAAATAGAGAGTAAAATTATGGGTACTCATCAGATATTAACAAACCAAAAAAATTTACTCAGAAGACTATAATAAGGAGTATTAAGGACCTAATTCTGCTGTGAATAATTCTGCAGAATTTACTGTGTCCAAGCAGTAACAACCAAGTAAATGTTAATCCTGTTCTCTTATTTGCACTTCCTAAAACAGTCAGGAAATACAGTAATGACAGAATGAGCCCTTAAACTTGAAAATCTCAACCCACCCTAGATTTTTGCCATGATTCCTATCTATGGGATCAGGAATTTAACAGTGCAGACAGGAAAGGTAAAGCACGAATCTGAGAAAATTCATGCCTGGTAACAGCTCTGACACTGGATAAATTGAAAACTTGCTTTATGGAAAGGTTTTAGAAAAGGTTAGAAGGATCAATTCCATACATTTCTATAGGGGCATATTTTTACAAATGCTGGCTAAGAAGTTTAGGTTGTTTCTACTGATTCTAAATTTTACATTTATTGAAGATTGGCCACTAGAAGGCTGATACTCAGATGTCTCTGAACAGCAAAATTTTCAAAGTTTTGTTTTAGTGCAGATGCCCTAAAATAACAAGCTATTTGGTTAAAATCTCAGAGTTAGTAGGTTATGGTCATTACAGAGTATTGTGGTCATTATTTCTCTGTCTAAAGATGAGATAAAATGCCATGTAGATTAACAAAATTTTTTTTGCCAAAAAAAAAAAAAAGCTTGTATTTTCTGATTTGTGGTATGACAACCAAAGGTAATACAAGTGAAGAGAAACAGCAATGCAGAAATGTCATGTCTCTCTGACTACGTATGTAATATATTAAACTGAGATTGGTCAACAGATTTAAAACTTATCATGAGGAACCAAAGGCACAGAGTTCATTCCCATAAGCATTTCTTTTTCTTGAGAAGCTAGGCTGAAAATAAAAGCATACATTTCACTTATACTACAAGGTGATAGTTCCAAATTAAAAAAATAATATTTAATTAGAGGGAGATTTAATAATTTGATACTTACAGGTGTATTTCTCTTCTGATTTTTTCATTAACTGACTACCTCCTTACTGATATGGTAACTCATCCTGTTTAGGAAGAAATAACCATAGCCTTTGATTCAAACTGCCTGGCCAAAACATCATAATTTTGACTGCAGTACATTTTTTTGAAACAGAGTTGTTAAAAGAAAAAAAAAAAAAAAAAAGAGAGAGAGGTTACTTTGTCAAGATTATTTGGGCATTTTGTATCCAGTGATAAGTTTTGTGATACTAACTAATCTCCAAAAGCAACAGGAATCTCATTAGTTATCTTATTTTATCATGTAAGTAGAAAAACATGACGGAGAGATAAAGTTACATTTCCATGTATTTAAGAACAATTATCAAATAGCACAACCTGAATGGAAAGAAATACTGCAAACATGACTTTGAAGCCTTATTTAGAGACCAGACACAATGCAAGGAAACAAGTGTTAAGTACTACATATTCTGCAGTGGATCTCTTGACATGACATGGCTGGGAAACCTTGGAAAAGAAGTTCACTTGTTGAGTGTTAACTCTGCACACATGAACGAGTTAACTTTCTTAATCAAGAGGTAACTAATCAAGTGTTAACTCTTAAGGAAGATTTAATTCTTACATTTTGGTACAATTGAATTGGTTTGGTTTTTTTGTGTTTGTTTGGGGTGTTTTTGGTTTTTTGTTTTGTTTTGGTTTTTTATTGAAGCAGAACCAGAGAAGTAATGAAAGCAACTCTTAAAACCCAGATGACTGTGTTGTTAAAGAACAAGAAATACATCATCTGAGTAATAAGAATATATACTCCAAAGAGGATACTAAAAAGGAGACTAAAGTAGTTTCTTTCCACATAGGGAAATTTCAAAGTTTGAAGCATATTGGAAAAAAAGGAACTCAGTAAGAAAAAAACCTGAAGACAGCAAAAATCTTCATTCCACTTCATAGGAGCTGCAGATCATTAAATGCCAAGTGAAATGCATTTAGGAATGTTGCCAGAACATATCTGAGAAATTTCGCTCATCCTGATTAGACAAGGTCCTGAAATAAAGGTCACAGTGCACATATGCAAATATAATGCCACACTGAAACATGGGAAATAACAGTGCAACACAGATAACAAAATAACATTCTGAAGCACAGAAGCAGTGTCATATAACAACATATGTTTGGGCTGGGGGGTTTTTTTTGGTTTTTTTTTTGTTGTTTTTTTTTTGTTGTTGTTTGTTTGGTTTTTTGGTTTTTTTGGGTGGGGGGTAGGAATTTCCTATTCTAAATATTACATTGTTGTAATAAAAATATTAGATAGAGTACAGATTAAAGCAAAAATTACAGAGGCTACACTCCTTTAATAAGGGTCATGATAACCTAAAAACCCTAAAACTGAAAATGGAAGAAAGTGGATTTACACCCATAATGAATTACCATCCTTGATGGATCCAAACTTGAGATGTGTTGTCTTTGCTTTTTTCCATTCAGTTGCAGGATAAAAGTGACCAGGACAAGCTTGTGCTTGAATGGGCTGAGCACTGAGGACTGTTTTGCTCTCATCACAACAGTTTCTGAAAATCCTCAGTCCTTGTTCTTCATTGAGAACTTTTGACACAGCTGTTTAAATGATGTCATGCAATTTCCCCTCCATGTGATGTCATTTTCTCAGAGAATCACACACCTACAGCTATTTCTGTCACTCCTGTTTGCAACCAGAACTGAAGGCTCAAATAGGTGGTGCTGGCTGCATACAGATATATACCAAAAAATGCAAGTGAGAATAGGGGTGTGCCTACCATACTTCCAGTTGGTGTATTACCCTACACAGAAACAGACACCTAAATATGCAGGGCTTTTCCTTTCTTCGGAATCCATTTATTTATATTTTTCTGTAAGTCTTCACCAAACAACTGCAAAATGTTTGTATTATACTCAAAACTCAAGTTTTCTACCTCTATGAACACTTTCGTGACTTTTGTCCAAATTCCCTGCAGTCAATCTCCCTTTCTTCAACCAAAAATGGACCCACCAAAAATGGACACAGTATCTCAGCTTAGAAGAGTAGAAAGATCACTTCATTTGCGAACTGTTTTTCTACTTATGCTTCCTGTTCTCTGGAATCTTTTAAAATCACAAGAATGCTGACTCCTGTTCACTGTGTAGTCCTCTATAACTCTAACAGCTTCCTGAGAAGTTGGTACTCATACTTGTCTCATTCCGTAATTCCATAATAGTTTAACAAGAGTAAAACACCTATTGGACAGAAAATTACACTCAAATGGTTACAGATTTAAACACTAGGCTAAAAGCTTCTGGGGAGTGACAGATACTCCATGGGAGGAGGAGGAGGAGGAGGAGGAGGAGGAGGAGGAGGA
>JAWWEU010000081.1:126652267-126684885 GCA_035583155.1 Acropternis orthonyx | reverse complement strand
AATAAAAAAAGGGGGGTGGGGGGTGGGGAAGGAATTCTTCCTGTTACTATGGAAGTGCCCAAAGGACAATATCTAAAACGATTTTTTTTTCCCAGATAATAGTGAGGAATATGCTTGAATATTCCATTATTTAATCCTTCACTAGTATGAACTAATTTACAAAGAGATCTAGCCTCTGTTTTGAGGTGATTTCTAAGTTTGGGATTTTTTGTGGCTTTTATACAGACCTAATTATCTGTTGTGTAATTAATAGATTTGCAACTGAGGACCCTGAAACTATAAAAAGAAAAGGCATTTTCAGAGAGATCAAGGAGAAGTCTTTTGACATTGCATTTCCACTAAAAGTTTTACTTGGGAGGTCAGAAACCAAGACAGTCTAGAATCGCGGGAGTTCAAAGAGTGTTGGTGTAGCAGATGCCTGCAAACATGAAAATAATTAGCTGTTCCAAGGGGGTTGTGTTTAGGGGGAGAGAATGGGTTTGTGTAATTCCCTTTTTACTAGCTCCACTGAAACAATTTTTGAAAGCTCCACATATATTCATTTACCAAAGGAAGCCAGAAGAAAGAAGGATAAATATCACCAGAAAGTAATATTGTAAGATCAAAGAATAAAATACACAGGGAGAAATCCTGAAGTTGTTATTCATTCTTCCATTCAGGGAAGTCAAAAAACCACATGTTGAGCAGAATTTGCAGATGACAATTTTTTATTTCTTTTGGGTTTTTTTGCAAATAATTAGTGCAATTTTATGAAAACATTACTGTCTCGAATTATCCTTTTGATTCATTTGAAAGGAAGGGTTTCCAGAAGCATTTAACATAATGTTTCTTTGCTTCAGCTTAAGTAGTAAAGAAGCAGAGGCAGGTCAAAAGTGAAGAACTCTAAAAGGTTCCTTACCATTAACTGCAATAGATCTATTTCACATGCTATAGTCAGGAATGCCAAGCAAAGCTGGATGAGAGAAGGTCCAAGATCCCACAGCAAAATTAGTATGCAGTTCCTTACTGTAACTAGAACAGCACCAAAAAGCCACTGGAGAGTTTTCAGTTTTTGTTTCATTTATATTTTAACAGTAGAGAATAAACCACAAAGACCAGAGCTCTCAGTGAGACAACCATATGAACTTGTAAGATTGATCAGAATAATTATTTTTCAGTTGCAGATTATACTGATTGTGAATCAACTGTGGAAAATTTTTGTTTTGTTTTGTTATTTTAAAGACTGCACATACAAAACCTGGTTTTGCCACTCCATAGAGAGAAACCTGGGGCAAGATCACTAGGGAAAGAAACTGGAATAGAAGTTACATTCCCACAAATGCCTACACAAACATTTCTTCCAGGAACAAGGATGAAACAGGGTGGAGACCAGCCTGCTTTTCTACAGTTACATATCTGTGTCCTATTAACTATCTAAATAACAGTACAGAGTATTGAAGAAAATATTGAACTTTCTGGGGGGAAAAAAGGAGCTTCAAAGATCACAAGTGAATCATTCATTTGGATTTAATTTAGGTAACAGTTTCAGTGAGGAAAAAAAATAAATACAGGTATTATCTTATTACCATCACAATTTTCTGAGTGAGGCCAAATTTCAAATATAAGCATTTTCTTCCATGTTTTGCATAAAAGTGACATTTTTGTTTAAAATAGGAAATAAATTTAAAATAAAAGTTAAAATTTTAATCAAAAATTATGTAATTTTGGGTCAAAGGAATCATTTCAAGTAGCAGTTCATAAATAGAGCTTTTTATTTTCTATGTTTATATCTGAACAAATATCCAAACTTTTTTAACACCAGGTTTAAAAAAATTGCCCAGGTCTATCAGTCAGTGTGCAGCTGGACCAGCACAGGATATGTCAAGGTACATATGCTGGAGAAACTGATCCATGTCAGGGTCACCTATCATCATAAAAACAGTCTTGCCTTGCAGTTCCGGGGATAAACAGAATTTTCTTAAATAGGGAGGTCTTTCCTAACATGAACTCAATCTGCAACATTGGCTCAGCCTTCAAGTTACATATGCAAGTGGTCCATTCTTGCCAAACTCTGTTATCTGTTTCTCCCTTCTGCATAAATAGGATGGGAAAATCTCAGGAAAAGCTTAGCAAGAGGAATTAGAAAGGCAATAAAATTCACCAGTGTACAGACAGCAAAACAATGACCTGCAGGCTAAGGGAAAGCCTTCCTCAGGCCCCTGGGACTGTGAGCAGCATCTACGAGCCACAGTCACATACACTACGAAAGACATGTTACCATCCTCCTCGGCCATCAAGAATTTCTGAACCACTGTGAGCCATCCTACTTTCTGCAGCTATCATGACCAGAATCTGACCCCCCAACTCATGATATTCTTGGGACTTATTTTTTGGAGGGCTTCCTTGAAAAAACCTTGTATCATCATGATACAGAAAGATAATGATCTTCAGAGCCATCATCCTCATGCAGAAAGACTTAAACTGGTGGGAGTAAAGAGGGATTTTTTTTCCTATTTTGCCTCAAAGGGTCTGCAGCTTCCTGGCATATTGGAAAGACAAGAGAATTTATAACCTCATAGTATGCTGAAAGTTCAAACTGAGTATTTTCACAACCAATCTGTGAGTACATCTCCCCTCCAAAATGAGTTACAGAAATTTACAGAGAAATAATTGAAACAATTAAGGAAAACAAAGCCTCCTTTTTGTAATAGAAAAATAGCTTTTCACAGCCACAAATACTATAGAACCATTCTTTTGATAATCTTTATTATCAGGAAACCCGTTTCTACACCCTGTCTTTGGCTGCACAACCAAATCTTACAAGAAAAGTTATTTCTTCCACTGATGTAGATTCTGATCACTGATTTCTTCCACTATGTTAAGACTTGGAAACAACAGATGGATGATTAACATTGTCCCAGTTTTATTATCACCTATTCTCAATGCAGGGTTAATATTCTAGGTGTCTGAAAAGAGAAACACTAAAAGAGAAACAACTAGCCAAACCTTTCTTTCTCTCCACAATGAAACTGCTAGCATCATAAGGCTGTTTGCACTTGGAACACCAAGGAAGCTCCAGATTAGCATTGTTTCTTGTTTGTGTCAACCCACAGTGGACACATTTAATGATGAGATTCAGTGACTGCCTAAACAGATGTAAAATCAGGGCTACCACACTCAGAGTTTCTTTTGTTCCGTTGTAAGTCATCTGATACATGAATGAGGTGATTTGAGATTTCATATGGTAAAAAAATAGCAATTTTTAATTACTTTTTTGCCATATTACTTCTCTGAATGTGGTTGCCATCATGTTATCACAAGAATATTGGCCCAGATATAAAGAAGGGAACTGGAAGATTCAGCATGAGGGAAGAAGCTGTGTTTTAGATTAGACTAAGGTGCCTTGTAGCTATATCCTAAATCCAGAGCTTTGCATGAACTTTAAGCAAGCAACTCTGTTGTGAAAAGCAGTCTCACTTTAGTCCAGGCCATTAAACCCAGCTCTGCACTATCCTTTCCCATACAGCAATGTATGAGTTTACTATTTGGTGAACTTGATCCAGACTAACAGTACCACTGGTCAGCTCTTTACCTCCACATAATTGCTGCACAAATGCTCATGCTGACAGGAGGGTAGGGAAGTGGTCTGAGGGTGAGATTGCTTCATCCAGAACATGATAGCATGTTTGCAGAAACTGTGAGCTGTCACTGACTGGGGTGGTCTCTTCCCCTGTCCCAGCTGCTGTTTCATTTCCTTGCATCGGATGTAACTAATCCACAGCTGCAGGATGAGTCACTTTAGCAACCTAATCTAATGGAAAACTAATTTTTGTTTGCTTAGGGTTTATGCTTTTAGTGGTGAGCTAAATTTCTGTCATTGGATCTGACTCAAGGGAAATACTGGACACATGCATCCAAAAGCAGGAGTGGAAGAAGGAAGGGAGTTTTTTTTAACTCAGCTCACATTCATACCACATTAGGGGTAATGTAGTATTTGATACTGAGGCAGACAGTATCTGCTGACTACTTCATGCTGTCCACTTCAGAGGATTGTAAGCTAACTGAACTCAATGGTAGTTTGCTATTGAACTTATTATAAATATGAAAATTTGGTCTTATTGAACACTGGCAAAATCTCCAAGAATTTCCATTTTCCCTTTTCAGAATATAACAGTCTGGTTATATCAAGGACTTACATTAGGGACTTTTCAGCAGCAGAGAGGTTTATATCATTACCATCTCTCACCCACTGCCAGCTGTTTCTTCCCACACTTCTCTTCTGCCAGCTATATTGACACAACTGTTTAACCCTTCCCTAAGCCAGATCTGTGAAATTATCTAGGTTAAGGAAAATAAACACTGCTTAAACGCCCCCCAAACTAAATAAATATTTGTTGCCTTCTACACAGATGATTTGTATATTCATTTGAATAAGCAATGAAATATGTACTTATGTCAGCAGATGTATGGGGATAGAAACCCTCAGTAGAGTTACAGAAATATTAAGAGGAGGCAGTTAAAAGGCATCTTTGATCCTGTTTGGTTTTGGTTCCAACAGAATCATTCTTATGTCCTGAAAATGACCTGTTTAACTAAAGCTGTGTAAACACAAAACACTTTTCTAACCAGTTATAAAATGATTGAGAGGTTATACCAATTATTTTAAAGTGAGAAATTACATAACAGGGGCAAGAGGAAGGACTGTGAAAAAGGAAAGCACAGTGACCACTTGCTGATGGTTACAGATCGTGTTCCACACTTTACATGTACAATTTTCTTTTGTTTGGAATTTACCCTTAAATCCATTTAAAATTCTTTTTCTCTCTTCAATATCAATGGCACAAGTTAATTTTGATCATAATACTCACAGTTTCTCAAATATTCTTATTAAGGTGTCTATACAGCCTTTTTCCTAAAGAGATTCATATTCAGCATTTGAACATCTCTGATCTTAAGGTAAGTACCTATACCATAAATTTACATCTACTCGTTGACCAGACAGTTTTGGTGGCCAGGCAGATTTAGAAGTGTGTCTCCTGCACCTAAAAGAAAACACAGCTGTACACATTTTAGGCCACTAAAGGTCCTCTGTAACTATTTAAAGTGTATAAGTATTCTAATGTTATTTTAAAATAAAAGTAAAATATCATTAGTGAAAGAAAGATGTATACTTAAAAAGGGATGTCTGCATTTTAGCAAGAATTCTAATCTCTTTAGCAAGCCAGAAATTTGGAATAGAAATAAAGGTTCTCTCTCTTGTGAGTACAACAGCGGAACAAAACTGCCTAGCTTTTGCTCAAAGTTATTTCACCTTTTTCTGTTCCAGAAGGAGTTTAGAGGTAGGCTTTGTCCCTTACAATGTCATGCAGCTCATGTATGGGCTTAAAAATTATGTTCAACAATTTGAATTTAAAGTGTTAATAATGTGTTTACTAGCTAAGTTCTTCTGGAAAATTAAATCAACTACCTTATAAAAAGGATTTTATTAGTGATTCTTATTCAAAGTTTGCCTCATTGGTATTCTCCTCCATCCACTGCAACAAAATGATACATCTGTTTTAATTTTTATATGACTACAATTATTTGCCCTGTGGCTTTTTTTTTGTTTTTTTTTTTTTTTTTTTTTTCCCTATTGACACTGTGTGGAAAAAGAAAAGATTTGGCTTTAAGCTATAGTTGGATCACATGGCTTGCTTCACAGTGGACCTCACAGATCCTTGGCTATTCAGGGCTCCATCATCTCTAATTTCAAGATATCCCTTCAGGCACCCTTCATAAAATGACACCAATCATCTTCTGTACCAGAACAGCCCACCTCTCAGGCAACCTGGAAATGGTTCTTGGTGGAGAATAATATATCCATTTTATATGTTTTCAGGCACAAAGATACTTCTCTGGTGAAGTCTGTGCTTAGCTTACCTATGGTAACTTTTTTATTCCTTCTACGTTCTCCTTAGAGATGATTCTTGGAGATGATTCTTTTAAAAATACTTTACATCTTGTGCACTGGGAAGAAACATTCAGAGCTTCTTAAACTTTTTTCCTGGTAATTTAGGTGAATTTCACAGCCTAGGGATTCATTAAAGCAAAACCAGCTAGTAAAAGTGACCAGTTTTGAATTGTTCTTAAGATTCATGAAGACATGGACTTATTGGACCCTGAGAACCTGGCGATATATGCACCACAGGTAACAGTAACAAGCTTCAGTAACAATTCTAGTCATGTGGGTACACACTTCTAATTCAGCTTATTACTGAACACAGAGAAAAGTTGTAATTCTGCACAATAAATGTCAAAGTTGATTCACCTTCAGATTTAGACTCTGCTTATTGTGGTACACAGGTCTGAATCCACATCACCCTGGGTACTGAGCTGAACAAACACAGTGCAATGTGTCACCAGACCAGCCTACTGCATCCAGTTTGAACTGTATAATTGATGACAGAAGCCTCTATGAAGAAGAGTCAGCCTCAGTATCCACTCACATATTTTGCATAAACTCAGTTTAAACCAAGTTCTTTCCTTGTCATTATAATTTTCATCTTTCTACGTGTCAGTGGCTACTCAATAAACCACATTGATGGGGAGTTCTCAGGCACATCAGATTCTTCAGGCAGCAGAAGTTTTATTCCTCAGATTTTTGTTCTTTTTCCATTTGCATACTAATATTGATAATAGCTCCCTGCAAATCAAAGTGAATTCTCTCAATTTCATATTTTAGCACTGCTAATTAATACCCTCATTAGGTGAGGCCTAGGGGTCTCATTCAGGATTCGTTTGCAGTGTGCTATCAAAGTAAAAGGGTTTGTAAATTAAAGAGCTGATTGCACAACGTTTGCCAGAACTGTGAAGAGAACAATACACAGAAGTGTTGTACTGGGAATAGAGTTAGGTTTTTTTCATGAGAGCTAGCCTGGTGCTTTGTTTTGGATTTGCAACCAAAACAGTGTGATAATGCAGGGATGTTTTCACTGTTGCTGAGCAGTGTTTTCACAGCATCAGGGCCCTTTCTGCTGCTCACACCATTCCAGCAGTGAGGAGGCTGAGGCTGCACAAGGAGCTGCCGGAGGACACAGCCAGGACAGCTGACCCCAGCTTACCAGAGGTATGTTTCACACCATAAGGTATCATATCTCGCAATAAAAGTTACAGGAAAGAAGAAAGGGAGAACATAAGGAGCTAGGGTGTTTGTCTTCACAAGTAAAATGTACATGTGATGGAGGCCTGTTTTCATGGAAATGGCTATGCACCTGTCTGCCAATGGCAAGTGGTGAATAAATTCCTTATTTTACCTTGCTTGTGCATACAGATTTTTCTTTTCTTATTAAACTGTTTTTTCTCTACCTACAAGTTTTCACACTTTCATCATTCCAATTCACACCCCCATGCTCCTGAGGGGGTGTGAGTGAGGAGCTGGAGGAGGCTTGACTCCCCACCAGAGGTAACCCACAAGTCTATTTTCTGTGTTCATCAGAATCTATTAGATGATTCTTTTCGTGTATTGCCAGCACATTTTACCATTCCCACACATGCAAAATAATTCTGAAATGTTTCCTTTTTACTCAAAATAACTTTTGACTTCATCTAAGCCACTGTATAACCTTCAAAATACATGAAAATATATACTTTGCTAAAAAAAAGGTAAAAAATTGATCATTACCTCTCAGTAAGATTCCACTCCCTTCTGGTTTTTTTATACTGCTTTGCATAGCTGTCACTTCTGCATCCTGTATAACCTGAAGATGAATATAAAAAGAGGCACTGACTAGACAGAAGTAAAGAAATATAATTAGGTAATTATATACTCAGCCTGGCTCTTCCATTATAGCCCCTCTCCCTTGTTTTTAGTTTGGCCATGATCATTACCTTGCTTGCAGGTTTTACAGACCACAGACCAAACTAACTTCTCCCTTAGACAAATAGTCTGCTTTCTCTCATGTGGGAAATAAATCTGTTCCTACAATATTTATTTCCTATATTACAGCTCTTCATCTTCTTTAAAAGAGAGAAAAAAAAAGATTAATTAAGCCCAGTGGTGCCAATAAAATTTGTGTTTCAGTTGATAAAGATACACAGGAGAAAACTATTTTCACATACAGGGAAAATGAAATAACTACACAGGAAAAAAATATTTCAGAATGCTGAACAGAAGTTATAGATGTTTCAAGAAGATGCATCAGTATTTTTAAGATATCAGTTACATTAGATACTCACAACAAGTCACTGATGATAGGGAATTTATTAAGTATTGACACTATAACCATGTCAGAATTTAATTTAGCCTTCAATATAATGTCCTCATCAGAGTTTTATAATGCTTGATAATAAAATATCTGCCAGTAATAGTGATATAAGTACTATAGCTCCTGTCTCAGCATTTATTTTGGTTTTAAAAAAAATTCTTCCTTGTATCTAGTTTGAATTTACTCTCATTAAAGTATTGCCCCTTGCCCTCTAGCAACAGGGCCTATTAAAAACTTTGTCCCCATCTTTCTTATAGCCCTCTTTAAGTACTGGTAAGCCACAATGGGTCTACCCAGAGCTTTCTCTTCTCCAGGTTGAACAATCCCAAATCTCAACCTTTCCCCACAGGAGAGGTGTTCCCTCCCTCTGATTATCTTTGTGACCTTCCTCTGGTCATGCTACATCAGGTCCATTTCTTTCCCATGCTGAGGACCCCAGAGCTGAACGCAATACTCCAGGTGAGATCTCACAAGAACACAATAGAAGAGCAGAATTACCTCCCCTCATCATGGTTGTTTTGGTGCAGCCCAGAATACAGGTGGTTTTTTGGGATGTGAATGCACATTGTCAGCTTGTAGACAGTTTTTCATATAAAAAATTAGATTAAATTAAATTTTGGAATTCCCTTTCTTTGCTCATATACAAGGATCCCAGATTTCAAAAATGGCTTTGTGTTTCTGCCTGTGTCAGATTTGTGCAGCATGGTTTGCAATTCCCCTTCCAAAACACCTCAGGTTAAGCTTGACAGTCAGTCACATTGTGCCCTGGAAGTCGTGAACTAATGTTAACTGCAAATAGTTGAAGCTCAGGTTGCCCAAACAGCCAAGTGACAGTTCTCAAGTTACAGTAATTTTGCCTGTCAAAACAGTGCACTGGCAACTCCTGAGTGAAAAAACTCATATTGCACCTCCTTTCTTCTCATAACACATTGCTCCAAGTGGCATGGAGAGGTAACTATAAATCTGAGCAAACTGCAAGACATGGCTACTAATAGGAAAATTAACAAGGAGGAAGCCAGAGAATCAATAATGAGCCTCTACACAGTAGCCATATATGTCATTCACAAACTAAATGGGAAAAAAAAAAAAAAAAAACAAAAAAACCAAACCAAACCAAACCAAACCAAAAAGCGGCTTGGTAAAGATCTTACCTCTGTATTTCAATCATTTAATTTCCTATTCACTTGAAAGTGAAATATTTGATATGTGAAAGATGAGAAAGGTGACAAAATGTGTAAACAGAGATAAGTCAGTGAATACAAGGATCAACACTTGGAAACCATCACTAACATGCAAAGCAAAAATGCTGCTAACAGCAGTGACAGCCTGGATGTCAGAAATGTTTGGTTTTAATACTTGTGAAGGGGTCTTTCTGTGAAATTTAATTACAAACTTAAAGTCATAAGTGTTTTCTGCACATGTAAGATCCACAATCTGCTTAGTAGAGCAGCTCTGTTTTGCAACTTTATGCTCTACAAACTCTGGTGTAGAAATTGTCTCAACCTAAGCCCAATGAAATGCTTATGTCTGGCTGGGGACTATAATGGGTAGTAAATGAAAAGCATCCTTTTATATATAGCACAGTATAAATGGTGTGTACTGGGAAATCTCTCTTATTCCCTTATGCATCCACACATGGCTGTGAGAACGGCCAGCAGAAGTATTAAGTTTGCATAACAACATCACATTAACACCTCTGCTAAGACAAGATTCACTTGGGAAAAGAGCAATCTGTGGCACTTGTGTATGAGATGAGGATCATTCTCCAACTGCTGTCAGAAAGAAAAAGCATATCATTTATAAGCCTCTACTTAACTCTGTGTCCTTCTAGTACCAGGAGTTTGCCTACATGATTGCAGCAACTGTGATGCTGTGTATATGAGAAGTAATGACATGAGTAGAGATCCATAATTCAATAAATAGATCTGAAGATTTTGCTGCCTATCATGTAATGTCATCACAGCTTACAGGAAAGTACAAGTGTCAGCTGCACTTTAAAGGAAAAAATAAAGACAGGGCTCACAATTGGAAAATGGCTCAAAAGGTTGCACATGAAGGGAGTGTGGAAACAAAATGGGAGAAGACAAAGAAGTTTCTAAGTATTGCTTTAAAAAGTGGCAATGGTTTAACTTAAATTCCTATATACAGTCACATTTAAATTTAAAATTATTTATTTCCATTCAGCTTGGACTTATATTCAAGTACACTTAAACCAACCCAGGATAACCATCTGTCTTCCACTCTGTGGTAACTATTATTGTTTAACAAATCTCAAGACAAAGTTTCTAACTGCACAGATTTAATACTATGTCAAGCATATATTTTTCTGAAAGATTAATTTAACTTTCCAACATTTGGGACACACCATTATGGACCAGGAGATAATTTGACTGCATCTATTTCATTTTAATTAAACAGATAACAACTTAGATATTCATGTATAGGAAGCAATTTCTACAGCTCTGCACAGACTCATGCACTGTCAAACCATGATTTTCCAGCTTAAAAAAACAAACAAAAAAACCCCCCTTAAGTTTTAAAACCAATCTCAAAACCTTTATCTGAATAAAAGTTGATTTTGTTGACATACTTGCCGAGAGTTACAGTGATGAATATTAACCAGCTGTCAGTGTCCTGCTAAGGGGAATGATGCCTTATGAAGATGCCCTTCTTAAGAGACTGTTTTATTGGTACCTTTGACACTGCTTTTTTAAAAAATGTGTCAAAAGTTTCAAAGACTGGCAAAACACAATAAGCAACTTAAGAAAAAATCATAAAGTCAGTTTCCTAAAACCATTAGGTTTTCAGATACTTTAAATTTCATGTAGCTCTAATTCATAACAAAATCTAGTGTTTTTAACTGAATTGCAATGTCCTTTGGTGTTTGGGTTTTTTTCTTTTTAATGCAGGGCATTTGAAATACAATAACCAAACCTGTTCTCTTTATGCTGAAAGACTGCTTAAACTTTTTCCCAGTAATGTGGAAAACCCTTCTTCCACTCTCACAAACTATGTGAATGGTCCCTGCTTCCACCCCCAATAAATTCTCCCTTTCCCAGTCTGAGAAACTTTATTAAAGCATTGTCTTTATGCTATCTTTATTCTCTGGAATCTAAAATTTTGAATTTAGTTTGATTAAGACTGAAGTGGGATTTTTTCAACATTTTAGCCATCTTCATTACAACCATTTATATTCTTTAGAGAAAGCTAGAAGAAAAGAGAAGTGTTGCTACTTTCACACATCTCTCTTCATCTAACAGGATAGTCCACCAAGACATAAACAAGTCATGTACATCCTTCTTTATTACTTGTACCTTGTATTTAATATATATCTACAAACTTATTAACTTATTCATCTTCAGTTCACTTGTAAGTCAAACTGCACGGGATATACAACAATGATTTAATGGCTCGTTCAGAATATATTTCAAAAAGAGTTTTCAGTGCCTCAGGAAAAAAAAAAGCTTAAAAATATATGTATCTATATTTCTTCTGTCTGAATCTTTGACAAAATCATCACTGCTGATATTTTTTTCTATTGTATGAAAATAAGTAATAGCGCCTGGCATGCTGTCATTTATTGAATGGCTTCCTGAAAGGAAAGAGTTTGACAGACTATGACTGCTACAAAGTCCCCTTGGTGTAAATACTAGAATAGATAATATTTCAAATAATAAATTTCCATGAAAGAATTAATTCTGTCTGATAGCCATCTCCCTCTAAGACATGTTATCTCAAGGCTATTGACTGGGATGATTACTGCTAAATATATAATACATCCTGAATGCTGTTTAAGATCAAATATTGAAAACAGTTTTGATGCTGTGTTGTCTATATCTGCCAATACATCTTAGCACATTAAAAGTGCCAAAACAATATCAGATTTTAAAACTTTCGTTATAGGAGGCAGAACTTGCAAGTTTGAAACAAGTTCTCTACCCTTGCATTCCTATCTTAAGAGTCTTCACATTTCAATGGTTGACTCTACACAATTGTGAAAACCTTCTAGTAAAATTGTAGTGGTAAGCTTGGGTTTTCCCTGGACAAGCTACAAGACATAAACTTGACAGGGACCTTAAGCAGTGTATAAATGAAGATGGCTTGGCTTGATCAGAAACAGTGTGGCCAGCAGTACTAGGGCAGGGATCATCTCCCTGTCATCAACATAGGTAAGGCTGCACTTCAAATCCTGCGTTCTGTTTTGGGTCCCTCACTACAAGAAGGACACTGAGGTGCTGGAGCATGTCCAGAGAAGGGCAATGAAGCTGGTGAAGGGTCTGGAGCACAAGTCGTATTAGTGGCTGAGGGAGTTGGTGTTGTTTATCCCAAAATGCCATGTAAATTTTAGGATGGAAAAAAGACAAAAAATACTGCAGATGTCCCTCTTTGCAGATGGATGCCATAACCACAAGAATACTGCATAAATGAAATTACATTCTTTTTTGTCTTTGATGGTCTCCTGAAAAGAGGGATGGATGGATGTGTGTTTATTTAAGAGAAGTGTCCAGAATCACAACCTTGAAGCTTTTCCTGGAATTAAGTGCCTAAATTGACAAAAATCTCCTATCTCTCAGAAAGTATAAAATGATGGCACTTCCGCTTTTTCAGAACTGTTTGCTTGAGATACTAAGAGTGGTTCTTCAAAGTCACGCTTAATTTGGGTTTGCAAATTAGGGATGTCAGGATTTCCTGTCTCCATCTAAGTTCCTTAGTGCTCTTTTGTTCCCTTTCCTCAGACTGCTGTAGGCTGTTGCAACATCCCCCACCAGGTTAACTGTGAGATTGAGTTGACTGGATTTCCATTAATCTTGACCCGTCTTGTGACAGAGTTTTCCTCAACATGAGGAAAACCAGAACTTTAACAAGGCTGCCATAGTGAACTAAGCGCATTATGCATGAAAAAATACCAGTACCATATTGACCACAAACCTTCAAACTGTCCTGCTTACTTCCTATCTCTCTGACCTTTTGAAGTGCTTTTTGGTATATTTAGAGTGCAGTTTTCAGAGAATGCTCCTCTTAGGATTCCAGGTTTGACCTGCATCTTTGAAAGCCAACAACTCTCTCATGTGCTATTCAGTGATTTGTTAGGCATGATACTGTACTGGTCATGCCTTTATTGCTGTGATTCTACATGCAGCATATATATTCATTTTAAGAACCAACATTGGAATAGAATAGTACTTTCAAAAAATGTTTATGTGTTCATATAGGAATTTTCAGAGGGGGGTAAAATGTTTGGGGCAGGAAATCTTCTGGAAGTTATGCTTCCAGAAGACAAGGAAGACAATTTCTTGAAATAAGAAGAAGTAAATTATTCTAAGTTGAGTGGGGCTTTCCCATAATTAAGACCTTGCATTCTAACTTCAGCAGTCTCAGAAGAAAAAAATTGCAGATTGCCTCAAAACCTGAATTCAGTATCAGGAAAATCTAAATATGCAAAGCTCAAGACTGCTTTGTTCACTGCTCTTGCTGCAGGGCTCTTGTCTATAATCTAGCAATTACAATATTTGCCTAGTACTATGAACAATTCCCTATACAGCACTCTGCAACTCACCCTGCTGCAAACAAGCTCAAGCCACTATATGCCAGATTTTGTCTTCAGATACACATGCAATAATCTCACTGATACATTTAAGACAAATTCTTTCCAAAGGAAAAAATGGGAACTTTTTCCACATGCTTGGATCCCAGTCCCTGTCACCATTAACAAGGGTAAGGTAGAAATGGAAACAGAGAAAGCATGTCACTAACCCACTGTAAAATAAAATAAAATAAATAGAATAATAATAAAATAAAATAGAGAAAGCTAATACTGTAAGGGGGGAAATTACAGTACTTAGTTCAAACGTGTCAAAACAGCTATTTCACACCTTGAAGTTTTATAACAGAATCATATTCAACAAGATTTGTAGCTCTCCTTGGAAGGCTGTGAATCTGTAAATGAAGGGAGATTTGATAAATGATCTAAAAATGTAGGGGTTTTTTTTCCATCCAAACCAGAGTCATATAATACCAACATTTGTGTTTCACAGAGCACTGCTTCTGTGAGAAAATATGAGAGGATATAAATTTTTAAAAAAAATAAAAATGTGAACAGAACTAGAAATAATTCATCATTATTTTAAGCTACCAAAGGCAAATGCTTCTATAAAATGCACTTTTTTTATTTAAAAAAAAAAAAAAAAAAAACACGTTAACTTTTAGGACAGAATAATCAGCACCTGTGGACAATGATTCACCAAAGCAGTTTTTATACAGCACACTTAAGACTAATTGAAATACAAAAGTAAAAGAAGACTTTCCTTTGAAGTTTCATACCATATTTTCTAAACAAAAGGTAAAATTATGGCAAAAAATTGCCATTTCTAGAGATATCTGCCTGTGGCTTAATTACTCAAATTTTTGATTAGCAACTACCAGAAATATTTATTAAAAATAAGTATTAATTGTAAATGGTTAAGTTACAAAATATTTTCAGAATTAATCTTCAACGTATCTCTACAGCAGGCAAACTTGCATACTAATTGCTGAGCATAACACATTCCTGAGGCACTTTCACTGATATTTTAATACCAAATTAATGCTTTTAGTCCAGACTCACTACTGAATTTCAGAAATAAGACTCACTCCAAACTATCCATATCGGTTTTTTCTGTATGGGAGTAGTACAAGAATATTCACTTTTATGGCTTGGTTAAAGAAATTCATCAAATTATTTTCTTTGAAAAGTCTGACTTTAAGTAAAAAATAGCAACTATTCTTGTGTACAGCCACTCTAGGTCTTGTACGGAAAGAAGGAAAAAAAACCAAACATGTAAGTTAACATCAGACCACATGCAAACTAAGGTTGATGACACACCAATTTTTTAGCTTCTGTGAACACTGCTACCACAGCATCACAGCCATCTCTCCAACTTCCCACTCACCCCAAAAAAAACAGTAGGCTGGGGTGGACAAGAGGTTGAGAGGAGACACAGACAAGATAGCTGACCCAAAATGACAAAAGAGATATTCCATATGGCATAGTGCTTAGCAATAAAAGCTCAGAGAAAGGAGACAGAAAGGGGAGACATTTATTATCAAGGTGTTTGTATTCCAGAATAAATGAAGAGTGTACTGAGGCCCTATTTTCCAAAAAGTGGATGGACATTGCCTGCTGATGGGAAGTAGAGAATAAATGTTTTCTTCAGTTTTGTATGCAGTCTTTGCTTTCCTTTATTAAATTGCTCTTATCTCAATCCATGAGCTTTTTCATCTTATTTTCTTCGCCTGTCCCTCTCAGAAAGGGATTTACATAGTGACTCAGTGGGGACCTGACAGCCAGGCAGAGTTAACCCACTACAGAGACCACATAATCAAGCAGGTTTTTGGTTAAGTTTACAACACAGGTGCAAAATATGGTGTGACTAGACTATTGTGTAATACATAGATGTCCTTTCTCATCCACAATGTACTTTCTATACAACTCACATTTTGGCAAACAAAATGCAATAAATAAAAGCAACCACATTTTAATCTTTCCTCCCAACACAGAAATTCAACTTAATGCTGAGAAGTGGGCATGTTCAACAAAAAGTTTTTGAAAGGTTGGACAAATTAACTTCTCAGCAATGAACAGATGTTTCTGTTCATGCAGAAAATGAATTTACTACTAGCTACTAATCTTTGTCTCCTCCAGCTGCTCCATTGCATTCAGTAGTAAAGCTTGGCCTGATAATATCTTATGCTCTTCCTTCTAATACCCCTCAAGAACAGCAAGAAAAAACACAAGAACATTCCACTCAAAAAGAAATTAAAAATCAAAAGGATTTCTACTGCCTTTTGAGATGTGCTTCAGGAATTATTGGCAAGACACTCTTTCCTTGGTAGAACACTTTAGGATAAAGTTCAGTAAACTTTTGGTTAGCTCCTTGCTTGTACTGTTTTTAAAACATTTTGTTTCTCCAGAGGAAATAAAACTACTATCTTAAGACTAGAGTTCCCACAATAATATGAAATAGATGAGAAAAATCTTTCAAAAACAACCTTAACAGGACACCAAAAAATTCAGGACAAACAGTATTCATCTCTCATTTAAGTATCTACAAAAAGTATTAGCCTTGCCTGTGAACATCTATAAATCATGGAAAAAATCTGCTCTCCTGCTAGAGAACATACTAAAAAAACTGTCAGCAATACAATTCTATAGTTATGCTGTGCTGCACACTGTGAAAGTCAATGAACACTTGCATACTAGTTTCTGTGATCAGTCTGGTATAATTAGATATGCAAATTAGGATATTCATCCATCTTTCTTTGCATGCTAAGATGATCCTTCTAATTTGTTAGACATAGAAATAGTCCTCTAAAGACCATATTTCATTGTAAGAGTAAAGGCAATTGAAAATTTGTATCTTCCACTTCATAAAAAAGGAAAAAAAGAAAAAATTGAAAAAGCAGTTCAATATACTTTCAACCAATTTCAAAAACATTTTGATATTCCCATAGCTGAATTATTTAATCTGTATCCTATTTTGAATAAAGTTTTATTGGAATTATTTAGAAAAAGCTCCTGAGGTGTTCCAAATTAAAAGGTTATTGCCATCAATAAATTATTTAGACACAGTTTAAAATTCATGTTGTTTCCAAAGAATTTACTTTAAATGTGTTACTATGCATTTGCTCAGTTTGTGGTAGAAAAGCAGAGTCTGTGTGGCTGTCATGTGCCTCACTGCTGAGTGGCCACTTTTCACTTTATAAAGGGAAACCTCTGGAAGTCAGAGTATTTGCATGAGTTTAGCTCAAGAAATGCACAAGGAGGTAGTCTTAAGACACAGCTGGGTGTTTTAGTTTTCTTTGCACTACAAGTATTTGAAGCTGTAAAACACATTCTGCAATAACTTTATCATAGACGCAACAACAAATTATACCCTTCTTCTCTTAAGAGAAGGACATTAATAAGGAAAATTTAAACTTCTGTAGTCAAGACCAAGCAATTACTCTCCTAAACATCACCAATTTAATGCTTTCCCTGGCAAACTCTCAAATAGCCTTTTTTTCTTCCATAAAAAGTAAAAGTAAATAGGGAAGCTCTGCATGAAACATTGTGAATGTGAATTGGTTTATGAACTAAATCGGTCTAGACTGCAGATTTCATAAATATACTACACAATTTTTCTCAAGTTGCCTGATTTTGTACTGACAGATCTATCACATCCTTAGCATAATCACTCAAGATCTGTAGTTAGTCCGGCTCTGTAAGAGGGACTCCTCAAATACAGTGTAAAGAACAAATGTTGAACCAAAATAAAGACATCTATACTGTAAGAGGCATACAGTACTGAGTAAAAATAATTTAATGCTTGCAGGTTGTTTTGGTTTGGTTTTTTGTTTTGTGTGTATGTGAATTTTTTTCTTTTTCTTTAAGAAAAAAACAACTTATCACGAAGCAAATTTTAAAAGAATAAAACTGGTAAGGATGTATGCTTGTTGTGTAGCTGTTTCTGGCTTCTTATCCCCATTTTCCGCCACTAAATATCTGAAAAGAAATGTTTTTGGAGAGCTGTTGGCATACCTTTAAACATGGTATTAATTATTGTATGGGATTTTTTTTTTTTTAATTTTTCAGATGAAACAAATAGAATTATTTAGAATTCCAGAGAGTTTTGCTACATCAGGCTAAGTTGCAGACCTGCTTTCATACCACCCTTTGTGCCATGTGGTAATTGTAACCTTGGGCCTCATTAGGCCAGCTGCACTCTATCTCTTCTAAACTGAAAAACAATGAACAGAGAGAAAGTCTCATAGATCACTATATTAAACATTTTCTGACAATGCCATTCCGACAAATTTTTGTGTGGAAATCTGTCATGTGGGAGTGCATATTAAAAAGGAAAAAAAAAATCAAACAGGAATTCCACTGTAGCAGAAAGGATATTTGATTTTCTGCTGGAGGACACATTTATATTATATACTGCAGTTATATCTAAACATAATGGGGCAGTCCCATGGCGCAAAAGAGAGCACACTGGACTCTGAATCCCAAGGACCTGAGTTTGAGTCTCAGAAGGGACCGTCCCCTGGGCAGTTAAATGCCTCCCTGCCATCCGATCCCGTCAGATCTCAGATGCTCAGCACGGTCAGCCCCGGTTAGTACTGGGTGCTGTAGACAGTCATGAGGATTTCACTGTCACTGTCCAAGCTCACTCAACCATGGCAAATGGACCTTAGGACTTAAAGGGTGGGGTCAGTTCTGCGAACGCTGTGCCTCACCTAAAATTTCCACTGCACAGGCTGGAAGGGCACACCCACGTGCGGAGAGCCCTTCCCAAGATCTTCGTTTGTGAAGTCTGGCCATACACACATATACATATCTAAACATTGCCAACACTGGAAGGCCATTTCCTAGCAAAATCAAGTTTCCCCATTTCCACTCTTTTGTTTCCTAGATCATCTGATGCCAGGACTGACAAATTATAGTAGAAAGAGTAATTCCCACATATAATTTCATTTTCAGCACAAGAGTTCAGGGTAAACTCTACCCAACCTGGCAGCAATAATAACTTCATCATGGAGCTGTGATGCGGGTTACAGAGTTTCCTTGGAATCTGACACAGCACATGGAAATTATTTGTATTCTTATGGTGTCCTGGTTCCAGCCAAACAGGGTTAATTTTTGCAGTAACCAGGAGGAGGCATGACTAGGACCCAGAGGTTATTCTATACCATCTCACATCATTGCTAGGGGGTTGGGACATGGAGGTGGGAAGGGAATCTTTTCTGGGAAGAAGGGGTTCCTTGTGGTCAAGGAAGTGTGGCAGAGGAAGAGGTGGGATAATGCCAGTTCTGAGCAAGCTTTTCTATTTTGTACACTTTATTATTGGTATTGTAACTGTTACTGGTCATTTTCTTATCTCATTGCTGTTACCAGTAAATTGTTTTTATCTCAACCTGTGATCTTTACCTTTTGTACCTCCAGTTCTTCTCTTGAACCCCCAAAGGGGAAGGGAGAGGGAAAGCAAGTAAGCAGCACATGCTTTCAGTGGGAACACTAATTTGGAGAATACCATTCCTAAACCACAACATATGGATACTAAAGAAAGTAAAGATGGGAGTAAAGTCACAATGCTTGGTACAAGCCATTTTCTTCCAAGTAAACTGCTCACACTTTTTCCGGAGGAACCTAAAAAATGGCCAAATATAGGATTGATACTAGCAATCAGTTTAGCCTGTATGTATCTGGACATTAACAGCTGTTCTAGCATTTTTTTAAATCTATTTACACACAGGAAAATCCTCTAAGCTATGGTAATCAAAATTAGTCTCATTTACAAAGAATTTCCAGAGTGTGAGCAGGATGAATGCACACGTTTAGCCAATTCCATTGTTGCTGCTATTTTAATCTGTATTTTGCTGTTTACAGGAGGTCAAGAAGAAAAGCATTTCATTACTGAGACTCAGAAACAGACAAAACCTATTTGGTTTCCTGAAGGAAGAAATGCTCTCAGAAAGAACACAAACCAGTAAACATTAGTCTTTGAAGAAAAAAAAAATTACATCTGCCTGACTGAGTACTGGACATTTTATATGAACTTATACTAATAAATAAATAAATAAATACATACATACATACATAAATAAATAAATATATCTGTTCCTGCAATATTACTTGACTGTTCTAAGGATCTAAACTGTATATTTGCAACACATGAAAAACCCGCCAAGATAAAAATGAGACACTTTTTCTTTGAGTAGATGCTTCTCCTAATGAATAGTTGATTTTCAGACTGCAAATTAAACCCTGGACATTCATGTAACACATATTCATAGGAAGGTTTAGGTAGAAAGGGATCTTTAAAGATTATCTAGTTCCAACACTTATGTTGGCAGAGACACCTTCCACAGATTAGTTTGTTCAAAGTCCTATCCAACCTGATGTTGAAGACTTCCAGGAATGGGGCATCTACAAATTCTCTGGGCAACCTTTGCCAGTGTCTCACTACCTTCATCATAAAACATTTCTTCCTGATGTCTAATCTAATACGCCATCTTTTAGTTTAAAGCCATTAACCCTTGTCCTATCACTACAGGCCCTGGAAATTAAAAAAAAGTTTCCATTTTTCTTTTAAGCCTCCTTTAAATATTGAATGACTATAATAATGTGTCCCTGTAACCTTCTCTTCTCCAGGCTGAACAATTTCAACTCTCAACTTTTCTTCTCAGGAGACATGTTTAACAGGTCCATGTCTTTCTCACACTGGGGACCCCAGAATGGCAGCACTCCAGGTGGGGACTCACCAGAGCAAAAGAGAGGGGCGAAACCACCTTCCTTGACCTGCTGGCCACAATGCTTTTTATATGGCCCAGGATATAATTCAACTGAAAGCACATATTGCTGGCTCAGGTCCAATTCTTCATGTACCAGTATCTCCAAGTCCTTCTCCACAGGGCTGCTTTCAATGCCTTAAGTCTGTACTTACACTGGGGACTTCCCCTGCCAAGGTGCAGCACTTTGTATTTGGCTTTGTTAAAATTCTTGAAATTATGAAATTCATATGGGTCCACCTCAAGCTTGTCAAGGTTCCTGTGGAAGACATCCCTTCCCTCCAGTGAATCAACAGCACCACTCAGCTTGATGACATCTGCAAATTTGCTAAGGTGGCATTCAACCTCATCATCTATATCTGTGAGAAAGACATTAAATGCTATTGGTCCCAGTATGGATCTCTGAGAGACATCACTTGTAAATAGTTTCCTCTTGGACATTGAGCCATTGACTATAACTCCTTCAATAAGGCCATCCAGTCAATTCCTTATCCACCTAACAGTCCATCTGTCAAACCCATCTCACTCCAATTTTGCAGCCAAAATATTGTGTGGGACTATATTCAAAGGCTTTACACAAATCTAGATAGATTACACTATGGTTCTTACCTTGTCTACTGATGCAGTCACGCCACTGAAGAATGCCACTTTATTACCAATAAAATAAAGAATTGGAACATATTTCAGTTCCTACTACACTTTTATCACTTGAGTTATATTAAAGTCATAATAATGTTGACGATAGGGAGAAAACAAGGATCAGTTGAAAGAGAAAGTGTTTCTGAGAAAAAGAGAAGTTTGCAAGAGTATGAACTGCAAAGGTCTGGGAAAGACATTTATCATTTTCACTACATATCAGACCTGCCTTTTAGAATTATCTTAGAAGTATGCTAACACCAGATTTAGGATAATTCTGAATATGCCTGGAAATTGCTGTAAAGTGACAGCATATATGACTAACAGCAGTTGCTACAACCATCTCCCCACCTCACCTGCCTATCTTGGATTTCTTTCTAGTCTTCTTGCTGGGTTTAGTTATGTTTGGTTGTCCTTTTTCCTATTAATTTGATCTTTCTTCTTTCACTCTTCTTGCTTCTGCTCATGGCCTGCTTATTACAGAGCAATATGGTTATGATACCTGCAATATTTCAGTCGGTCACAGCAATGTGGAACTCACCTCACCTTTTTACATAGTATAACCTCTCTGATTAATATGCCTTAAATCTTATTTATAATTAGAAAATAAAAATCTTCAATTTAAAATTTTTGGATGGTTGCATATCTATGGGGAAAAAAGTGAATTGCATGATATTTATCTCATCCAGAAATCAGAGAAGCAATTCATTGCACATGCAAACAAGTGAGCTTTTGCATAATAAATTAAATCACAGCATTAATTAAGTGTCATGGCTCAGATTCTCATATGTAGAAAGCTTGACAGCCTAAGCCTTCTGTTTTCTTTCGAGGACACAATCTGTATGCTTGTATTATTGTAGAGGATCATATCACATTAAAGCATTTCATAAAAATTACATCCATTCTCAAGCAGAGCTTAAGACACATGATGCCTTAGCATTGTTAATAAAGCTGGCTTTATTTTATTTAACACTAGATTCACTAGTAGCATAGATTTGATCATAGGAGAGGTTATTTTTCCATACAATATTGTTAAGTAATTGAATTTGTAAAATATTTCTTGAAATGACCCACCCTGACTTGCACATTCCAGTTTTATTGTGTTTGCCATTCTCATTGGTGTTAAACATACAATGTGGGTTGAAAGAGATTATCCTCTCCAAAATAGCATTGAAGCTTTTGATTAGTATCAGAGAAGTGAAGTATATTTCCATGCTGTAGTATGAGTCAGTTTTGAAAAGCTGTTCTATTTGTGTATTGTTTCTCCTTAGAAGTTGAAATACCCCCAGGTCAAAGTGAAAATTTTGCCACAGTAACACAGGTGGATTAAGAAACTGGTGGCAAAATCAGTCCAAATATGTACTCTACCATTAAGCAAATCTAGAAGCTCTGGTGAGGGTCAATGTTGAGCCCTGAAATGGTACATGCATGGTATGTCTTAGTTTGATGGATTTGGCTGTCTGATTTCCCTGTGATTTAGTAGGCAGCAGACTAGACTGGGACCATACAGTCTCAACATGCTAATCTTGGCAAAGAAACAGATCAAAAAGTTCCCTCTTTTTTTTATCTCATCCCTGTTTCTGCCCATATGTTGCTGTCTGTGCCTTCTTTTCAGCAGGTTATCTTTTAGCTTAGATCAGTCCAGTGATTCAGATTTTACTGAAGACAGAAAAAACCTGCCAGCACAGCCAAGGAGATCATGAAGTCTTACAGAGGGGTGAGAACAAGAAGAAGAGTAAGTTATTTCATAAATTATTTCATAAACTACCTTTGCTGTTAAATCCAGCAAATCCTGAAGTACAGTCCAAGTAGAGACCGCAGGAGAAGCAATGTAATAGCTAAGATAAACAGACCTAGTCCAGGTCATCAATCAACTGCATTCATTCTTCTGTAGATAAGATATATTACATGTGACTGCAAAAAATAAGGAAGCACAATATTCTGGCATCCCAGGAGCAGAACGAACTGATCAGAGACATTACAGCTTTCATTTACTTACAGCTAAAATCTTTTCAAGGCTGCAGCCAAACAAGCAAATACAGGTTAAAAAAAAAAAAAAAAATCCTAGTACAACTGAGGCCAAACCCAAGTTCTTACAGACCACAGCAGGAACACCAGAGGTATTTAAATCTTTTGCAATTTAGATGATATTATTCTGATTTCATAAAGCTCTTCTCTTTCTACCATTAGAACATCTTTTCATGGACTCCTGAGCCCAAAGCATGTAAGGATATAGTAAAAGGCTTTAAAAAAATGGCCATTATTTTCTAAGCCCAAAAAGAACAATTTGGTCTCCTTCCACCCAATTCTGCTCACAAAGAATGGTATAGATCCTGGTGGGATGTTCTCAATTCCAAAATTACAAAGTGAAAAAGCTAATACCCCCAAACTGCTACCACTTTTTATTTTGTATTTTTAGATAATGGAAATTTTGCTTCGGTACACATTAAATCTTAATGGGAAGACAGAGCTGTCTACAAATTAATCAGTGGTGGCAGATGCCACAGTCTAATTATAGCACTGAAATGTGTGAAGAACTGTAATGAAAACTGATTACTATCCACATAATTTCTACAATTTTAATTATAATAAATACTTTAAATGACTGATTATATAAGTATGCACATTTTCCTACTCCATTTCTCATTAAAAAATTCCTACAGCAATACAGTTGCTTTGCCGTAGATTTTTGTTCCATTAGTTTACTTATTCCATATGACCCACTGCAAATTTCCCTTTCGGAATAAAAAAAAATAATTGCATGTTATTTCTGTATGAAGAAGCTTAAAGAATTAACCCGAAATATTTCATCATTATTTAAGCCACAAAGAATACAGAAAAAGAAACTTATCTTTAACATAACATTGACAGGGCAAGAAGAAATGGTCTCAGGTTGTACCAGGGAAGGTTTAGATTTAGTATTGGGAAAAATTTCTTTGCTGAAAGGGTGGTCAGACACTGGCATAGTCTGCCTAGAAAAATGGTCAGGGTTCCTGGAGTGTTCAAAAAAAATTTGTAGATGTGGCATTTGAGGCCATGGTTTCATGGTGAACATAGTGGTGCCAGGTTAACAGTTGGGCTTGTTGATCTTAGTAGTCTTTTCCAATTGTATTCTACAATATCAGTTTTACCACTTTGAAGATAAAAACAATGAATATATGTCAGGCTTGAGGGAATGCCCTTTGCCCCCCCGCCACGCTCCCGGGGCTGGCTCGTAGCCCCTTGAAGCAGCAGAGACACACAAGCAGCCAGCGAGGTGAGCAGGAACAGGGAGAGCTTTATTCAAACAACCCGGGCTTATAAAACCCCTGGGGAAGGCCCAGGGAGCAGGGCTGTGGTTGGGTAAGGGTTTGGGTGGAGGGGAGTGGTCAGGGGACCCGGGTAGACAAAGGGAGAGGGGGAGGATCCATACCCGATGGGATACAGGGATGGGGGGAGGAAGGGGGAGGGACAGGTGAGATGACCAATAGGATAAGGACAGGGGTGGAGCTGGTTATAGGGGCAGGGCGACCTGGCAGTGTCCCAGTAAACCATGTGATCACTGCCCAGGGCGGGAATTCACAGAACCTAAGGGCGGGGCTTGCCACAATGAAACATGAGAGACAAAGAGCCTCTCTGGTTCTTATGGTCCTTGATAGGTTTTCTGCAGTGATGATTCCAGTTCTAGAGAAGGTTCTTCCATCCTTCATAGCTGAGTCCATTTCCCACAAATAAACTACTAAACACCCTGCACAAACTTCTCTCTTTTCAAAACTTAAGAATACCTAGCAAGCACAAATACCTGTCCACCATGAAGGGCTGATTTCAGGCTATGTGAGAGAAAATAGAATGAATCTTACAACTCAGTAACTTTTCATGGAAAGAGGTATGTCAACTGACTAAGAACTATCTTCTATGCTATCTTCAGTTAAAACATGTAACGATGATTATAGATGAATGGAATGGGGCTATAGAGGCCTGAAAGAGCTTTGAAAAGAGCAAGATGTGTACAGAACAGAAGAAAAGTTTCCTCCAAAAAGAAAGAATATTATGGGTCATCCTATGAAGATTGAGCTGGAAGAACCATACTCACATGGGCACTGAAGTTCTATTTTGAGTTCAGAACTCCCACTACCACACTATGTTAGGGTACTCAAGTGTACAAACAATTTTTTTGGTGAAGAGAGTGGTATATATTTTGTGCGTTTTAGGGTCTTAGTATACTAATTTATGGTAATTGAGGACAAAATGCCTGAATAGAATCCCAAGAGGGCACTAAAACTTTCACTTAATACCAAATCAGTTTTAACAATACCATACTCAAATGTAAGCAGCATTCCTAATATACAAAGTGCATGTGCAATGCATGGAAGCAATACCTAGGTTAGCACACATAAACACATAGAGTTCATTTTTGTCAAATGGAAACACTTTCCCTCCATGCTTTTCAGTATATGGTGTAGAAATGTTGATCCCCTTCTGCAGCCATCCTCTAACTGCTGCTTCACCCTCGCTCTGCTTACAGACACTCTCACAAGCAAGGAACTTGTGTGCACATGCTAATTCAAGTCAATACAAAAATAGCAGTATAATGGTGTTGCCTTCAGCTTTCAGAGGCTGGCCAATAAGTCTTTATTGCTTGATAAAACATGCAGTTTGTTATAATCTGATTACTAAGAGTTGCCTCTGCCCAAATCAAGGTGCAGATGAGACTAGTACCAATTTTATTTAACAGTAAATGTGAGGTACAGAGTGACAAAGAAAAAGTAAATGAGGGAGGTGAGACAGAGAGAGAAAGAGAGAGAGAGAGAGAGAGATCAAGCAGAAGGCAATCACTACCTGTGGATCCAGCAGCATCCAGCATTGGTCCTTCTTCACCCTGGACTGCTCAGTGATGGGGGTCACCAAGTCATTCTTCTGGGGATACCACCTTTATACAGTCCAAGTTGCAGATATCCATGGGGTGGTTGCAGATGCCATTCCCATTAATTTGGAGTAATATGAGTATGATCCATTGCTTCCTTTCCCACAGTTTGCCACAGTGGGAATTTTTGTCTGGATGCATTGACCAGGATGTTCTAACCAGGTCTCATCTTGACCAAGCCTGGAATTAGCACCTTCCTGTCATAATTTCTCTCCTCTGTCCTTATCTCAAGTTCCTGCTGTGGTGCCTTAGCTTATAGCAAGTTTTCTTTGTGGCCTTGGCATTGTTTGAGACAGACAACTGTGCTCTTTATGTCCTTAGACACTTCACCAAGACAGGCTTTGCACATGGTGGAACATGTGCCTCTCTTTAAAACAACACTGTATATACTGCAGTGTTCAAGTCACTTTGTAAAAATCCATTCACATTGAACTGTATTCTGCACATGCTAACACCTATTCTGCACTATGGGACTGAAAGACCAAAGAGTGTGTTCTGATGAGACAGAGACAAGGATGGGGAGAGGTGAAAAGTATTTAAAGCCAAAGTTTTGCAAACATAAAAACCTAAATTGGCCCAGATGCTTAATTGTTTTGAGTGTCCCTGGACATACAGCTTGTGCCTAATGAAGCAGCACTAGTATAGCCTTTGGATGTACGCAACACATTCAGTCGCCCCTGATGCTTCACTGAAAATGATTAGGCCATGCTAAAGGATATCAGATGAATGCCAGATATATGTGTCCTTCAAAGTATAAATGTCATAATTATTTCAACTAGAAGAATAAATGCCCAAAATAAAACCCTTGGAAAAGCTGGCAACATAAAGCACATTCTCATTTTGCATATAAATACATTTAAAAATAAAACTGTTTATTTGCTTCTCAGAATTGCAGTGTTGCCTGTTTTTATCCATAATTTACTGTCATTCATTACTTAATTCATTTTAATTCTGGTAAATTAGTTTTATTTTCTAAGCCTTCTTAGCAAGTCAATTTGACAGATGGAAAACTATTAGTAATAGAGCTCATATTCTTCACTGTTCAGGGATTTTCATGTGTTTTCCAAACAAGAATGGGTGGAATAACTGCCCTGCTTGTACAAGATGATGCTTGACACAGAAAGGAACACCAGCCATTTGACGGCATTAAAAAAAAAGGTGAAGGGTAAAATCTCCTCTTTTATTGTTGTTGAACTGGATGCAAGTTTTTTCACAGACACACAGAAGTCTTAACCTGATTCTTTCAACATTCCATGGAGCTTCAGCTCATAAAAACAAATTCTTTTTCCTCAGAATTCTTCATTGAAACCAGGATTACACTCCCTCCTGCTCCATCTAAAGACACTAAGGGGCCTCCTACAGCCTTGAAACAAGCAGCCACAGCAGCTTAGCTGAAGTTCTCATGGTTGATTATTTTAGATGAAAATGTTTCAGATATGATCCTTCCAGTCAGCGAGATACCTGTGCAAGCACTGTGCTTCACCATGGTGCATGGAAGGAAGATGAGAGACAATGGGCATAAACTGAAAACGGAAGGTTAAGACTGGAGATAAGGATGATCTTTTTCCCCATGACACTCTTTGAATATGATGTTGGATGGACTAGAGAATTCCTGAGATCCCTTCCAGCCTGAATCATGGTCCTGCATATGCAGAAGAAATAAGAATTTGGTTATGTCTAGGACTAGTTTTGTGCATTTGAAGGAATCGATGCAGCAACAGCTACTGCTACGCCATCTGAAACCAAAGTGACTACATACTTTATTGCTAAAGGTTCTGATATAAAGCTGACGTTCTATCACATGTGCATTATATAAAGTTTTATATGAAATTTTAGTCTTTTTGAAAATAAATGTGCATCACACAGAACAAAACATATTTGGCCCTTGTACAAAACTGAATTGCTACTATTTTTCAATGGTCATTAAAGTATTTTGAATTATTTGAAAAAATACGACATAAGGGGAAACTGATCTTGAAATATTCTTGGTTTTAAATGAAACAAACAAACAAAATTAGAGTCAAGGGTCATTGTAGGTACTATATATTGTTTGAGTCTCAAACCAAGAGACCTTTAAGGTGGAAGTTTTGTGGTTTGGTTTTCTCCCTAACCTAGAAGTTCCTCTCTCTTTCCCACTTCTGTTTCAATGATCTGAAAAAAACTTTGAGAAAAACTGGTCATGGAGAACCTGTCATTGTGCCACAAATGCATAATGAATTCAGAAGAGGTAAAAGATAATTATTTGCTTGCTCCCTTGATTATTTTTTAAATGGTGCTACTTGTTAAAAAAACAAGTCCAACATAAGAAGGAATGTTATTTTAAAGCTGACAAATCACCTAAATTATTTGATAGCATCAGTACTTATTTTTCAAGTGTTCTAAATAATTTGATGAGATAAATGGTGTTATCAAAAGGAACTGCTGACTCAGATTCCTAGAAGTATTTCTTTTGGCACAAGTGTGTATCTTCAATCCTCTATTACATCTAGAGCTCAGTTTGGCTAGGATACTAAATGCTCATTCTCAGCACACAGATTTTCAGCTTATGCTAGAAAGAGTAAATCTAGTGGTTACTCTACAGCCTTCAGCAGTGGACTGGGGTCAGAACCCTTTATCTCACACACATTGCTCTGTGTGACAGAGGGGATGTGCAGTGAGGGGTCTGAGCAAGAAGAAGATACAGGCTCTGATCACAACCCGAGATGTCAGAACCTGCTGTTGAAAGCATCCAACAGATGGTAGGATTTAAGCCTGCAGGAATTGCAGGGTGATGAGGTCTTGAAATGTAACTGCATTTGCAAATCTTGGGTTGAAGTCTCTTTTCTTGACCTAGGAGGCACTTGGCTGTTTTGTTATATAGTGGCACACTTCCAAAGAATAAACTGTGCTCCAGGGCATTTTTCAAGTGAGGACACATATAAGTAGAAATATCACAAGCAGAAAGAGGTCTTCAGACTGGGTCTGCCACGTGTAAATCAAATTTTAGCATTCTGGTGTTTTCTGATGGCACCCTGCTAAATCACTAGAACTGAACCATAGACAGTGTCATCAGAAGACTGCAAGGTAGAGTAACACACTGCCTGTAAAATAGTCAAAAGACTCAAAATAAAGATGGGAGAGAAAAAGTAGTAGTAGCATGAGGACAAAATAATTTTTAAAGGACCCATTATTAAGTTAAAAAAAAAAAAGCAGACATTTTGCCACTATACAAGATTTAAAGTCTTTACATGTTGAACAGTTCACAAGTAAAAAAACAGGTTGTGAAAGCCATTGCCTATTAAAATCTTCAAAAGAATCAAAGATCTCTTTGCATTTTGCTCCATGGTCTGGAATTGATTTCAAACTTTTCCAACACAAATGAAATCCATGAATTTTTTGTTTCAAATCAAGCCCATACCAGTGATCAAAAGATTTCTATTCTTGAGAAAGATTTCTCAACAATACTGAAGCACTTACATTCCAACACCAGCAGAGGAAGACAGTCAGAGAGAAGGCCAAACTCTGAGCATAGTATTATGAGGAAAGAGATGAAGGAAAGCTCACATTTCCAATTACAAATGCAGAAACAAGCAAATTAAATCCTAGAAGCTTTATTAACTGATGTTATTCTAAAGTATTTTCTTTTGACAGTTTGAACATATCACAGTTACAAACTGGTAGCTAATGAGAATCAGTGTCTTGACTTGCAGTTTCTGCTTTGGAACTGCAATAGGCAGGGCCCCATGAGGTTCCCCCTAAAACTACAGCAGTAGAGGGTGGGGGATTGTTATTCAGAACAACCTATTCCCAGTTTTACCATCTGCTGTCTTGTGTTTAATATTTGCATAAGCTTACAGAAAAAAATAATTATGTATCCAGTAAGAAAACCATGCATAAACATTTTTCATAACACTATTTTACCAGTTGCTTCTCAGAAATCAGTAACAGAAGAAAGAAGCCTGAAGCCAGAAATATGCAAATTAAGGTGCACAGATATTAATCAAGAGACATAAGAAGAAGAAAGGAAAGGATTTAGTTTCCTGCCGTGGAAGATGATATCCTGGTGCTAATTCACAGGAAATTACAGGAAATAAACAGGAAGGAGAAAAGCAGATATTTTCATCTGGGAATGAAGAAAAAAAGATTTGCCCCAAACCTCAACCTGAATGATTTCAGTAAACACCTTCCAAAACAGAATTCAAAGAATGCATTTCCAAAGCTCCCAAAGAAGCACCAATCCCTTCTTTTTTTTTTCTTTTCTTTTTTTTTTTTTTTTTTTTTGGACTGTTAGTCAGGTTTGAAATCTGACTCAGATGCTGAAACTGTTAGGGAGAATCTTTGTTGTTAAATACATTTTAATAACTTATTTAATGACTTTATTTTATAACTTTTTAATTTATTTGATTTGAATATTTTTTTCTACATATAGGGTCCTTAATCTATTTTACTTTAGATCCTGTTATGTGCAACATGACTGAATAAACATTTCTCCATATTCAGTAGATTATTTTGTAAAAACATCTTGCATCACCGTTTTCTGTTTCCCGTGAGTAGCGTGTTGTAACAAGCTTTCCTGTCTCCCAGCTGCACAATCGGGCTCTGTACAGATCTAACCATTCCAAGGAATGAAGGATCAGAAAGGAAAGCTGCTGCTTGTAACAAGGCATGACAGGGAGGCTGGAGATTTCCTAGATCTCATTTTGCAGCTGTTCAGCACAAAAAATGGTATCTCAGGGAAAAACTGAGTGAAGAAGTGGCTCTTCACTACCCCACAGAAGCACCTAACATGTAAGTATTCAATGAATAAAATACTGCAGATCTTCCCGTCTTTGCTACCGACAGCTGTGGGAGTGGGGCAGGAGCTACACTACAGCTGACGCCGAGGAGCACTGAGATTTCCAGTTTAGCCAGCAAACTTCCTCACCTTCCTAAACTTCCAGGTACTCCCAGGCTAATAAAAGGTTTTTCTGTTCTTGTAATCTTTACACATCATTAATCTCTATTTACACAAGATTCTTAGCTCTGATCTCTCTTGTCTCTGAACAAAGAGTAGTTCTGACAAAGTAAATAATTACTGAAGAGAAGCTGAGATTGTAATTGGGCCAATTAATGTAAGGTTTTCATAACTTCCATCAGAGTGCCAATAGAGTTGCTAAGGACTGGAAACCCACTGTGTTATTTGCATATTTTTCTTCCCTCTCCACTCTTCCTTAGTCTTCAGTATGTGAAATCCACTAAACTTCCCTCAAATTTCTTTGTCATAATGCATCTCTTAAATGGACTTTGTTCTAAAAAACTGTATTCTTCTGTGATGAAGTCAAATCCTTTACTCGCATTGTTGCAGTGTGCATTCGGGGTTTGAATGTTTCATTTGAAAGGGCTAACAGATTCTCAGTGTTATCATGGAGCATCTCCTCCCAATCTGCAGGTCAGCATCCTTCACTGAACATCTTCTAAGATACCAGAAGCAGAAAAATCTTTATTTCTGCAGCCTAAAGAAAATAGTTCCCCTTTTTGGGCACAGGTTTAACGACACTGTACTTACACGTAGACTTAGAAACGTATACATTTTTACATAGTATTTTCCAGGTAAAGGATGTAAAAGACTAAACAAATTTTTGAAGAATGGGCTTGAATTTGTGCATACATAATTTTAAAAAAAGAAAACAGTAGGAGGATAGCAATTTAATTTAGTCTTTTTTTATTATTATTTTCTTTGTTTTGACATACCTCACAATCTTGTCCAAATTGATGCATTTGGCACACACTGATAAAATGTGATAGACCTAGGTCATGAAAGACAGTTATCCAAGGCTTAGTATCTAAGCCCTGAACCTTAACCAGGCATGAAATGAAACTGATGTTTATAGAAAAATAAAGTATTTGTGCATTTACAGACAAGTCTTTCTTAAAATTTGGTGCATCTAGGAAGCTTAAGTATCACAATCTAAGTAAAAAAAGTCACCAAGAATTTTTTTAGTCTTAACATTTTGAATTGAGATTTAAGCCACAGGTTGGTTGAGAGATGGAATAATTAAAATCTGATTACCTCCACAAAGGAGGTTACTATGCATGGACAAGAGTCCCTTTATGTCAGGGACAGTAAAATATAGATTAGTTTAGAAAATTTAAGCATTTTCTTTAATAATTTTGAACTATAAAATATCTTATATATGAAAGCTAAGCATTAAATTGTAGAAAAAAGTTTCAGCAGAGGGTGAACAGTGCAATTAGAGTTTCAGAAATCTAAGTTCTCTTTATCTATTACTCAAGAAAGTATACAGTATAGAATAGTGCAAGTTATGTTTAATAGAAGCCCAAAGCTACTGCTATCAGAGGGGAACTTAGTGTTTTCCAAAGCAATTTATTATAAATGAAAGAAGAGAGGAAGAAACCTGATAGACTTTTGTGGAGGAGGGGGAAACAGTGCAGTGTGTGTCTTTTGGTGTTTTGGAGAGGAGTGCCGGGGATTAATATCACAAGCGGGAGATGAATGACACATCAATATGATGCATATTCAAGTCCAACTTTATTCTGAGTTTCTACTGATATATATACTTGTTTTACTACTG
>JAWWEU010000081.1:126632820-126650946 GCA_035583155.1 Acropternis orthonyx | reverse complement strand
TTGCACGTCCTCCTTTTGTACTTACATAAGCAACAGTCTAATCACAACTATGTCTTTAGTTGCCTTTTCAACAAAGGCCTGTCAAGGCTAAAACTCCTTTAATATGGCCAAGGCTCTCACAGAGGAGTGCTGCATGAAAGTCAGGATAATTAAATTGATCCAATAAAAGGTGAAGTTCATTGGACAGATTCCTCAGGAGTGTTTTCATTCTGTGTTTGTTCATAAGTCTGACATTCACAGTCATCGTAATCACCTCCAGTGAGTAGTGTTTATTTTTTAATTTTCTGTAGCATCTCATGGCCAGGAAGTCAGAGCTTCTGCATGGGTAAAGATGATCATGCAGGACATTTTACCCTGTGAAGCAGAAATATTTAGGAGGTATACACTGTTTAAAAAGAAGCTATAAATCTCATAAATTAATGCAAGAATTGTAGAGGGGAAATTTAGAGAAAATAGGATTAGGTACTGGATTTTAAGCTCATTCGGTTTCAGGTCTCAAAGACCTTTTACACTGAAAATTATTGTCCTGGACATTTGCTAGCATTTCAGAAGATTAAACTGAATAATGACCATAAACACCCTACCACTGAGTCCCAAAACTCTTTGGTATAATCCTAAAAGAGTCTAATCTAAAAATATAAAAATAGATTTCAAAAATTTACCAATAGCTTTGTGACTTTTTTTTCACTTTGGTAGACTAACCCCGCTGTAGACACTTTTAATAACAGTTATTAATACTTTGAAGCAAGGGCACTCAAATGAGCATGTTCCTATGTTAATTCCCTTAGTAAAGTAACTACCTCAGTCAAAGATAGCCTACAGTTTCAAGGCCAGGTCACAAGGAAGACTGTATTCATAAGTCCATAAATAAATTTAGCAGATAATCAAATTAAATTTTGAGTTTGATGCTACAGAGCAAGGGATCCTCATGCTCTTTTACTTTTGCAGTGTACCTTTTTCAATCTACTCTGCCTTAGGGACCGCCCTTGTACCTTTGGATTAATCGAGCAAATGTGTTTGCAAAAAGAGAGAAAACAAACAAACAAATAATAGGAAAAGCCCTGCAACAAATCCAAATCCTCTTATGGTGTAAGGTTTGTTTCACTAATTAATACTAAGTTTCATCATTTGAAAAAAAAATCAATTAAGTCACTATAGGTTAAGGAATCTTTAGAGAATACAAAATCTGAAATATAGCTAGGATACATTCTTGGAAAACACACCTTCACCTTCTAGCCGACTGTAGTGATTGACACTCAGTAGTAGGAGTTTGTTATAAAAAAAATGCTTAAATTAATGCATTTTCGCTGCAGATTTTCAATATGTCTGTTAATGTGTTTTCAGTATTTTCCAACATGATCTGGACTTCTGACTTATGATGAATTAAGAGAAATGACAGCAACAAATTAACGACTTCTCAGGATGGAATCCGTTTTGAATGTATAAGTTGCATTTTATGTCTTATCAAAACAAAGTCTATACATAAACAATTAAAGTTCTCCCCCGTTAGGATCATAATGGACTCAGATTTCACAAGGGTATATATTAGTACTAGAGTGACATGTGGAACACCATCAGTCCCTGGAAATTTTCAGAGAAACACTGTGGAAAAGTATCCCTTGTATAATAGAAAAGATGGATGACATTCTCATAATAAGCAGAAAGAAGCTGAACAGCTGCCTACCCCAGAGAACTAACTTCAAGAGAGAGAGACATCAGGACATGGTTTAAAGAAAGTGAATTTCATGAGTCCAAAAGTGGTGTATGCCAGCTACAGATAGAGAGGAAATTGATCAGAAGTAATATCACAGCAAAAGAGAAAACCTCAAATACTGCAACAAAAAATCCTAAGCTATGACTATATTTATTTATCATTAATTCATATCATTCATTTCTCTAGTTTTTCAGGTTATTTGCAAGCCTTTCTTTAACTCCTGAGAAAGATACTTTTAAAATATGAAAATCAGGGAAGCTTAAAAATTACTTGTTTATTTGGGAAGACAAAAATTAAACCTTGTATACATTCTTTGTATGTCAGTCAAAGACTTGCCTCATAATACAAAAGGTATTTCAGATTTAACAGCTTACTATTCTTTTCAGGTTAGAGAGTAAGAATGAACAAAATTACTCTTGTTTTGAGAAATAAAGCTTTGTAAGAATTATACATATATATGACACGAGATTTTTGAGTGACACTTTGGACAGTTTGCTTGACCCCCATGAGAAGACAATGTCAGCCAAAGGAGATGTCCACATACACACTGGGGTTTAATATTATCAGCATTCAAATTTAATTGTCTTAAATAGCAGGAATTTATCCCTCTTCTACTGGACAGACTCTTCTTGAAAATCAGAGACCAGAATTATCTGTTTTAAAGGATCTTCTGAGAGAAACTGTTACTACAGCAATGAGGAATAGTGAAATCTCACAAGCAAGTAACTACGCTAAGGCAGGTGTGATCTTGTCCATGTATATCCTACAGAGATGGATGGAACACCATCCTACCAGTTTGGAGTCCACGACATCTGCAGGCTCCTTCACCCTTGGTGTGCACAGAGAAAGAGAATCCAGTGATGAGGCATGAATGCCTCCACATCAGGTGTACTTACCTGCAGCAAAGGGAAATACCTGTCAAAGGCCTTGTATTTGGACACACACTCCTTCTTTCCCTGGTATCACTTTTTTGTGCATATGGTAATTGTGTAGTTTAAGCGTAATGACAAACAATTGGGTAACAAAATTTTATTTCACATCTTAAAATTTTTGCGACTATTTTGCTGCTTTGTTAAGCTATTTTAATTTGGGAAGAAAATTTTTTTCTCTGTAAGAAATATCCTATGACATACTCAACATTACCTTAAATAACTATATGTTATGATCCATTATATTTTAAGGGATGGCCAGACCTTGACTAAGTGACTTCAAACTTATAATGAAACTACTCTTCATTGTTATTATGTTATTGTGGTTTTGACATCAGAGTATAGAGTGATAACCTGGAAAAAAAGAACAGAAACATGAAGGGAGAAAAAAGGTAGAGAATTTACATTCTCTAGCAGATGTAGTGAATGGCCATAAAAAGTCATATATCACTGATTGCACTTCATGTCTACGAAATCTTATCCAGCCATGACACCCTCGCAGAGAATCTTAATAAATCACACCAGAACTGAGACTATGTGAGATATGCTCACATAAACCAGGGTCAGACAGCAATTAAGGGGTGAGATTATTCCATATTACTGGTGAACAGCTGTGGCAATTACACAGAGACACACACTTATACACACTCCTTTTGTTTTTGTCAACTTTATAATATTTCCATTATGACCTGCAATGAGTCTTGGTAACTGTCTGTGTAAGAGGCTGACTGAGCAGGAAGCAAGCATTAGTTTTGAAATGCAAAGGTACAGAACATTGCTAGATTCTCTACATTCAGATCCTATATTCAATGGGAAGTTCATTCCCATATTCCCAGGACAGAATTTGGAAAATAGTTTTGAAGCATATGTAATTTTCTTCAGAAACACAACAAAATGAAACAAAAATGCCCTGAGCACCAAAGATTACTGTATTTTGCCATCTCCAACTTTACACATAGAAAAATTTCCTTGGAAATCAGGTAGAGGCACAAAGAAAATTCAAAGACCCCACAAAGAGCATCTGGGATTGATTGTCTACTTTTACTGACTAATGTACTCCACTGCCTTAGATCCCTGCCATTAAAAATTCAGCCTGTATTGTCACCAGTCCAAAAGAAGAAATATAATGTGGGGCTTGTGCAATTACCTTAATTCAACAGGTTCTATGCTTGGATGATTTTATGCTCTCAAAGAATTCCTGTTCACTTATTGGTTTCTATCAGCAAGAGTGAAATAACAACAAAGGCACTGTTGTGGTTTGGGTTTTTTCTTTTTCTTTTATGTGCAACACAAGCATTTCCACAAATAAATAGCTCAGAAGCACCATTCACAATTGGCTTTCAGCATGAGAGAGCAGGACATACAAAACATTTTGGAACACTAGTCTGGTTTCATAAAGTGCTTTTTGAATGCTGTGAAAAGAGGTCTTTTCAAAACTGAAGACTGCATGATGGAAGCTTATTGATTGAAGTCAAGATCTGCCTTTTTTTTTTTTTTAATTCTATATGTCATTACAAGCTTTAGACATTAGAGCAAGTTTTATATAAATGATGCACTATGCAAGGACTGCCCTTACTCTAAGAAAAATGTCAGAAGCCAGTCAAGATTGATAGGCAAAAAAGCAGTCTAATTTAAAATCTGTCAGAAATAAAGAGCCCTTCTATTGAGAACCACTGTGACAAGGTCTTAGATAGGAAATCACATCCAAACCCCAAGTTCTGCAGAGGAGTAACAGTTTAAAATTAATTGCTTTTATAGCCCTTTATTTGTATGAGAATGGAATCATATCTACTAAAAAGCAAATTTTATCAGGCTTGGCTGACAAAGCAAGTACCTCTGAGTTACATGGAGACTTAACCAAGACAGTAACCCGGGCAATTCACATTAAAGTGTTCACCTGGCAAAGAGAGCAGAATGCTGTAATCAAATTCAAGGAATTAAGACCAGAGAGTTAGATTCTCTGCTATGCTTTGCTCTCTGAAGTTTTGTACATCTGCAAAATGTCTGTATAGAGGAATTTTAAACAAGATCTAAATGGTAGCATTTTACTTTGTGGTTGGTGTAAGGCATGAAACCCACATCACTGTGGACTGTATTTCCTCCTGTATAGCCTTTATGGACAATAAATATGGCCTCCTGGTTGGACTTTTTGCATTACTGGATCCAGTTCCCTATCAACCCAGACATCTATAACTCTCTCAGCATATGGAGCACCACCTGCAAAGCAGCTAGTCACTTTGCTCCAGTGCTGTGATCAGAGACAATTACAGAACCTCCTTGTCATTGCAAATTCAAGTTACTTCATGGCCACTCTACACCTCACATGAAGTAAGGTAACACAAAAAAAAAAATCAAATAACTTCATGATCTGTCATATATTTAACAAATATTTATCATTGACAAGTTTTTTAAATGAATGCACAGAATTACAGGTTTTATTTATTACATAACCCCAGAAGTTTTGAGGTTCATTAATGGCTGAGTCCTTCTACTCTTTCATGTTGGTATATTATCAAGTGGGTACCAGAGCGAAGAAGCTGCTTCTTTTCTGTTGTAGAGCAGAAGCGTATTTCATTTGTCATGGAGAAAAGCAGTCGTTTCAGTGATACACTAGAGACCACACGCTGAATAAGCAACAGTGTTAGGGTGAGCTCTCCAGTATTCATAGCCACTCCTCCTTGACTAAAATATCTGGAAATCCCCACCAGAGTGTAAATTCCTCATAAACCTTAACCCTGTGGCACCATCTGCCCTGTGGATTACTAGGGTGCTGGGGAAGGATATCTTGTTCTTTCAGGATCTCCAGAAGTATCTAGTGAAATGGAAGTGTACCTTTAATCATAAGAACTGTCCTTCCTCAGATTTCTTACCCATCCTCAGATATCTCTTCTCATTTTCCTCTGAACTCAGAAATGGTATGCAAATGGTATACTCCATTTGTATAGGTGGCCAGTTAAGAAGAGTTGTCTGAGACTTCAGAACTGTCCCTAAACAAAAAACAATCCCTCAAAGTGTAACTTCTGATATTTTAAAGCAGAACTAATTCTTTAAATACAGACCATTCAACAGTTTTCCACTTGTGATTACAAAAGGGGAGGCTTAATGACTTTCCATGGTGATTTCCTTTGCAGGAAGGTGAAGTTTTGTATATTAAATGAAGCTGATTATGAGATTCATGCCAATTTACTTCATACACCTAGGCTGCTAGGCATTCAAAGTCATCTGCCCTGTTTTTAGGAGCTGAACTGCCCTGTAAAGATTTTTTTTATTATTATTATTATTTTTATTTCCAGCTAGGAGTTGATATAGTAATCTAAGATTTAGGCATCTAGGTTTTAAATGTCTAAGGTCTAAGATGTGACTCATGGTCAAGCTGTTGTCACTCAGAGGAAGTGCCTGCAATGGTAGAATTCAGCTTATGTGGTCATTTACCTTCTCCCATGTACCCCTGTAATGCTGACAGTAACATTGCCTCAAAGGTTGCATATTTGAAGCCAGACTATGAAAAACTATATCAGTGAATTGAAGGCTTGTTAAAATAAACACCAAATCCAGTATTAAACCGGATTTATTTATTTATTTATTTTGTTGAGTCTATGCATACTCCTGTTGGTCTGCAGTCTTCTCAATTCTGTTGTCTCTGACTTTTTACAAGTCTGAAGATTTTACTCCAGATGTTTCCTCCAAGTTTCATCATTCTTCAGGCAATAAAAATGCATGTAAAGCTTTCATCTAAAACTACAGTATCTGGAGACCACATCACCACAGAGCAATCCCACATTGTCATCACTGTCAATGGCAGACAGATGGGAAAACAAGACCCTACTGTCTTCAATATTGTGAGTCTGTCCTCAATAGCACAGGTACTGTCACTCAGTAATTTTAAGAGAGAATATGCCATAAAACAGTACTCTAGCACTAGTAAGAGGAGCCAAAGGAGATCTCAGATCTGAACTCAGATCTCCCTTTTTTTTTCTAGATAGGAATTTGGCATGCCCCTGTATTTTCCCCACACCAGTTATTGATTTTTTGTGCAGCAGATCAAAGGAAAAAAAGGAAGGAGGAGAAGTCTAATGCCACTGTAATGAGACAACACCTTTCTACTTTCTTTTCACCAGATTCCTAGGTCAATCCAGATCCCAGCATCCAAATCCAAGAAATGACAGATTTTGAGACAGATCGAGCAACCTGCATGGCCATGTAATAGTCCCAGTGCACTTTGAATTAATTATAAACCCAGCAGGAACTCGTAAAGGCATTTCACAGAACAGCAACAACAATTATTCTTAAATGTAGGCCCAGCTGGCTCCCAAACTTAAACCAGCAAGAGTTTTGCTAATAACCATAGCAATACCAGAAAAATAAATACCTTTGCTCAACACAACCATTATTTACTTGCATCCACCCCACTGATGTAATGTAACTTGGACTTTTTATTCTATTTGCTTTCCTCATGTCTCCCAACCAGGGTATCCAGGACATATGATACTAAAATACATGTAGAACTGCACTGTTCTCACATTTCAGAAGATCCACCAACTAGAGCTGGGAGCACTGAATCAAAAAGAAACACAGGAAAATCTGTACAGGTCTCTCTTATTTAATTAGTTTACCTCATTGATTGAATATAAAGTTGTATATCAAGGTAAGGAATATCATCAGTGATGACAGCATTGGGGACTGTGATTTGTGCCAGGAAACATGACCTCAGGTATCTAGAATTTAATTTTTATACAATGAATAAAAAATACAGCTTGCCACTCATAACACTAAAGTTTTCAAGGAATGGGAGAAAAAGGAAAATGAAAATCTTAGTGCAGCTGAGTCAGAATGTGAAATTTTCATGTCTCCAGGCTGTTAATTCAGGAGAGGGTGTAGACTGGCAATTGGTAGAAATTGAATGGAAAGTAAGTTGTGACATTCTGTCAAACTTCACCTGCAAGTGCAGAATATTGATAAAAACTAAACTCAGCTAAACACTTCTATTTCGACAAAGAATAAAACATAGAAGATTGAGGTTATTTTCTCAGTGTAATAAAAATCAATATGTTTAAACGATTCAGACTGAAAAACATGTTTTGCAATTCTAACTAGTGTATTAATCACACTTACTATATTCAGGAATGCAGATTAACATTTTCAAAATTGTCCAAGATTTTTCACTGGCCAGACTTTGAGTTCCCTTTAAAAGTTTGGGTTTAGATCAAATGAGATGTACAAAACAGCAGTTTCCAACCAGTACTGGTCCTTGAGTAAGAATTCTGTGAAAGTAGCATTTTCATAGCAGCCCTGCATTATGTCTGTCCCACTGGGCTCAATTTTAACCTTTCAGTTCCCTTTGAATGTGAGCAACATCACAGGATCATTCACAGCATTTCCCCCAAAGTACAAACTATTGCTTTGAAACAGCTTTAAGAGAAATAAGTGAATGTTAGAGACATTAGTTTTACTAAAGATATCTGAGACTATTATCACTTTACTTTTTACTATGTTTATTTGTTGTTCAAAAACCCAGTCATCCAAGCTGATACATGAAGGTGGATTCCAGTTCTTCCATGAAACCCCACAAATTTCTGTAAAGCTTTTTTCAAGCAAATAGTCATATGACTAACACAGACTTACAGCTCTTTGCACCTCATTATTTCTGAAGCAGAAACAGATAGGAAAGTACCCTTTGTCTCTGTACTTGTCTTTTATTGGCTCTAATGTAGGAACATTAGTTGTCAGATTCATTGTACTACCTTCTGTTTGTTTACATGCAAAAATATATATGCAATATAGTGGAATTCTTTAAGATAAACATCAACATGTTTCTCTTCATATAACACTTCTTTAACTCACTCTTGATCCTCCTTTGTGCTCTCTCCTTTAAAGTTTTGCAATTACATATTTCAATTTTTTTTGTATAATTATTTGGCAGAATGCCATTTTAGTTAGTGACTTCTGCAATCTGTACAAGATCTCTGGAAAGTATTATTAGTTCTGGAAAACAGGACTTTTTGTGACCTAGAGCAGTGAAGATCTCTTGTTTTTTTAAAAGTAAAGCATATTTTTTGAGGGGGAAAAAAATTGCACTTTGTTTCTCACCCAGATTGGGGGAGAGAGAGTACACAAAAACGATGTTTTTGAAGTTTCCATCAGATGGTATGCACTTTGCAGCCACTTCTGTTGAGATGTTAGTATGTAAATCAATTCTTCTCATAAGTTTTGACCCTTCCCTCTCTACTTGAGATTTTACTGGTACAGTCTTTCGGTTGTAAGTATAATGCTTTACTGAACAGAATATGGGCACATCATTGCATTTATCTTACATGTTATTATATGCTTATAATAGGGGTAGAGGAATTAAGATGAGAGAGAGGATTGATTTGCCTGCTGCACCAAGTTTAAACCAGTATAAATTTCCAGCGTAGGCAACTACTTACCTGGCTTCAACAACCACACTGTAGCGTGTAGGAGCTGTTCACACTGCAGTAGGAGCCAGACTGCTCTAAACTCTTGTGAGCTCTGAGAAGGCTTTGGGAAAACTGGGACTGAGACTGAGAAAGCACAGCAATGAGCAACACTTGAGTTTTATGAGCAACTGGCAAACCCCTGACTGAAAAAGACCAGTCAGTGGAAGTAGACTATACAGCTAAAATGCCTGGAAGGACATTGGGTTTTTGTTTACAAGAGTAAAATCTACTTTCATATACTTTAAAAAAAAAAAAAAGAGAAAGAAAAAAAAAGACAAAAAAAAGAAAAACAAACAAAAAAGCCCTAATGCATTAAAGTGACTCCTATCCAAAACCAGAGAGCTATCTTTGATTTACAATGCAAGATCAGTGATACAGCTCAGCTGTATTCCTAAAGGATGATTAGATCCAATTGTCAGGATCAAGTGATCTAAATCTCTGTTGATGATGCAAATAGTCAGAATTCCACTACTGAGCAAGGAACATAGGGTGATCATGCTAAATTTATGTGAAATCAGGCAGGGAAACATTCACAGCTATTCCATTTCTTGCAAATACACCATTAAATGGCTTATAAATGACAACCCATCTCCCTTCAGATGGAAAATTAGGAATAAAAACATTGCACTAAAACACTCTAAAAAAAGGAAATTATAGAATTAAAATTGTTCATAAAATCTTGGCTTCCCTGTGCATGGTGATAAGACCCCTTTGTCCTGAGGACATCTGTCTTGTTCAATTCAAAAGGAGAGTACTAAGTTAATGAACATATATATCATGTCTTGTTTAGCCATATCTGTGTCTTTTTCTAGCAATTTTTAATTCACTAACCTAAACTCTTACCTGAAGAGCGTGATTAAATTCTTCTACCCATCCTGCTGTGGTCTTCCTTCTAACAAGTGTCTGACCACTGATACTTTGTTTCTTTAGACTGTCCCTGACTGACCATGAGTGAGGATAGTCCCCACTTACACAAGTAGAGAAGACAATGAGATACCCCAGCCAAAACTTCCCAGTTCTTGCATACATGGGTTGAGGTCCTAATACTTGTCTCACATTCTAAGGGTCTCACTGATCACTTGCCCACACAGTCTGCAGCTCTCAGAGGGCTGACAAGAGTCTGCAAACTAGAACCCAAGGCCCCCAAAAGGAAAAATACAAGACATCTGGGGATCAAAATAAGACTGGGTTTAGTGGCTTGCCTACTGTCAAAAGGAGCTCTGCAGACCAGGCAGAATAAGTAGTCATTTGTCCAAGGTGAAATTCATATCATTTGGAAGAAGATTTGCAGTGCCATCTGATTCAATACTTTCCTTATAATTGAGATAGGGAATCCACAGACTGCAGTCACCTTCACAGACACTACAACGTGAATCATGACAAAAACAGTCACAACCCAACACTACATACTGAATAATTAAAAAGCAATCTTAATCCTGCCATATTCTGATTTACCATGGTGTAGCATGATAATCTCCAAAGGTAAGAGTTCAAGTACGAATGAACAAAAAAAAACCCCAAAAAACAAAAAAAACCAGGTAAATCTCACTGTGTGACACCACACCCAGCCTTTTTGCAGTGTTTTGAAGAGGGACTAGGAAGTCCTGCATTAAAACAGTCTGTTTCCAACCACCCTAGTATATAATTCAGTATCTCTCAATGCGCAGCAACAGATTTTCTAAAAGTTATGTAGAATTGTTGTATATAGGTTTTTATTTGATATAGGATTGCTTAGTTGAGGAAATGTAAGTATTTTCAGTTGTTCCAAGCAGGTTTGGATTTAAGACTTTAAGGATTCATAGTCCAAAGAAACATGTCTCCTAAACTATTCTGGTCATTGCTGAGATCTGTTTTGAGACAAATCACAGAGACAGTCACTTGAAATGGTGTCACCACAGCCTCATGTTACTCTCCTGAAATATCCCTCAAGTATTTTCTCCAAGTCTGGCCTCTAAGCCTCTGACCATAAAAATCTCTTTGAAGCTCCATAGCAGGAACTGCTCAGAAATCCAGTAATTGGAGGAGCAGAACTTGAAAGCAACTGTGTAAAGCTCCAGACTGCTGCATTGTTTTCCCTCCACACAACTTTACCAGGCTTGTTTGTTGCTTGTAGATTTTGAACGTTCTTTCTGGTTTTAGGACTAGATTAAGGGTTTCCTGGGATCCTTACTGATTTCAGCTGGTCCACAGAAATGCAGGCATATTTTCTTTCCTCCTATAGCAGATGCTATCATAAGAGCTGGACTCAGTGATCCTTGTGTGTCCCTTTCAACTCCGTATATTCTGCGATTCTATGATAAACATTCCCCATATCCCTTGCACAACACTGGATGACAGCTAAGTTGCACCCACACAGCCTTCTGCCTGACGATGCCAACACACAGAGGTGGTTAAATTTCATTTCAGAATGTTCTCCACCAACCTGTTAAAGTGTGTGACAAGATCTCCTGGAGGCAGTGGTAGAAAGATATATCGACATGCAAAAGAGCAGATATCTTGTTCAGAAGTCAAATTAATCTATTTACACTGAATCAAAAGTTTTCCACTACTCTGTATAAATAATTGGGATTAATTTTCTTTGTGTCTTGGTACACACTGTTGCTGTGGTAACATGCAGGATCCTGTATATCGTATTGTTTATAGATGGCCACAGCAAAACTGTGGGGTTTTTTCTGTTCATCATGGCATCCATTGATAAAAAACATGTCCCACTCCAGACTGACAGTTATCTGAAGAAGTGACAAGGCAAAATGAATTGATAAAATGTTATTTCTAATTCTTTTTGAGGAATCAAATCTGCCTCAAATCATGTTAATGTAAATTACTGTGGTAAATGTGACATCTCTGTCTAAGAGCATGTTAATGTAATTTACTGTAGTGAATATCACATTTCCATCTGCTAAGCAATCTGTTAAAATTCACTGAGATTATTATCTTCAAGAGGCAGAGGTTTTTAATCTTTCAGGTTGTTGTTTTTAGGTTCCTTCCGATGGAAATAGTATCTAACATGTGATGCTGACTGACAATGTTTGATTAAATTAAAAATGGAGTATGCAAATTCCTAGTTCTTACCAGATCACTGTAATATAGCAGCTGGTAGGAAGTTAAGGCCAGAATTTCAACAGCCCAAAACATTTCATTTCAGACAGGATTTCTTCATGAGTGGTAGACAGAGACCAGTACTATCAGAGTAATATGATAAACTTTATATTTATCTAAATTACATTGGCTTTTAACAAGCCTTTGCTTGCTATCAGAGATCAGAAAAACAACTCCAAACCAAAATGTCTTACATAGGCTATGTAAAAGTTAAAAAAAATAATAAAAATGAGTGAAAGAATGTAATGGATATGGCTATTTCATTATTACAGTTATGCAACCTTTTAAACATCAGAATACATCCTGTAGGCATTACCTCTGTGGAAATTAAGAAAAAAAAAAAGATTTAAATATCTCAAGTAATCACACATCTTTCTTAAGAGCTACCCAGTCTGTGCACATAATGTTTAACCAATAATAATATAGAAAAAAGGATATTTTTACTATTAGTTGAAAAGGTATTAAAGTCAGATCTAGGAAGAAGCCATGTAACTACACAAAACATTAGATCATTCCATTTCATGAAGGCCTAAAATGGGTCTAAAAAGACAGTACTTATACATGGTCATATAAATGCTGACATTTGTGTTGAAAACAAATGTCACAATATTGTTTTACTTTAGCACCTCACAGCTATTACAGAAAAAACATTAGTATGCAATAGAATAGCAGTTTTAGGGGTAAAAAAGTAGACAGGATGCAATAGCACTTCAACAGCTTTGATTAAAGTCCATTCCACTGATCAAAACAGCCAAGTATCCCACTCTCAGACACTCTTCCAGTGTTTAGCTCTGGATTTGGCCCAAAGGGCTAGGGAGCACAGAGGGGCTTGAAGACTGAAATCAGAGACCACTGGACTTTGCAGTTGTGGGGACAGGGAATAAAAATACTTTTACTAGGATCAGTAGGAAAAGAAACTGAGGTACCTACTTTAGGGATGGAAAGGTTGCTTAATTTCCCTCCTCTCTTTCCTCTCAGAAGATGGCTTCCTTCCCAGGTGGTGACAAAGCACTTCACAAAGTCAACTTTCAAAGTGAGATATCTGAAATACTTACACTCTCTGTTCCAGCCTCACTATTTCTAACTGTGTCTGGCTTCCGGACAGCTTCTTCACTTTGGGGTATTGACACCTGCTGGCCAGCATAAAAATAGCGAACTGTTTTTTCTCAGGAACACAGTCCCAGTGTTGGATGCATATGGTTTCATATTCTTTCTCTGCCATATGTTAGAAACTTTCTGATTCAAACTGGTTGCAAGTAAAAATCATAATTTTGAAACTATTACATCTTTAAAATATATCTGGTTTGGATTTTGTTTTGATACTAATGCCAACACACCCTGAACAATGGAAGCATTACCAAGTCTCTCCAAGTTCTCTGGTAATGATATAAAAGACAAAATTGTTCCTTGGTTTCCAATTTTCATGGATTCCAGTAAGTCCAAATAACCATGTACTCCAGATTTTGCTGGAAGATAGTCTGGAACGAAAGAAAATAAAAGGTCCATATATTGAGTTGTCATATTTCTGTTTTTCCTATGATTATGAAAACCTCTACCTCTTCAACTGTTTCTTACTTATGTACCTTTAGAATGTAAATGAAGAAGAGCATCCTTTTAAGCATGTACACAAGTTAAATATTTTCAGTGGAAGACTGGAGCCATTGATGAGGGGAAAAAACCCCAAGGGTCAGTAATTGCACAGGAATTGCGTTTGGCTTAATCTAAAAAATTTAGAGTTTGAAATATCACTGGGGGAAATACAAGATATTTGTTATTTCTGCTTTCACTCTTCAAACAGCTTTTCCTAGGCATACTCTTCTGCTTATTCTCAGTGAAAGGATATTGGGTTAAATTGCCTATTGGTATGGTCCCATATGAACACTTTCAAATACTGAAAAATGTCTCTTTGTGAATACATGATAAATGCTATAACCACTCCTTGCAAGTCTGGGTTTAAGGACAAATTTATTTGCATTCCTTTATGATCCCTCTGAAATCCAAGGCTCACAAGAAATTTACACTTACCTCTACATCAAATAATCTCCCAATAACAGTTTCCCCAAATTATAAAAATAAAGCTTTACATTAGTTATCTTACTATTGGTAGTCTGTCACTCCTGTTTGACAGACTACATGTTAAATACTGAAGAAAAAAAAGAAAATACGTCAACGGTGTAAATTCAGTTCTCATCTTCAAAGTACATTAAATCCCTTTACAAACTCCTTCATTTAAGAGATTGAAGATTAAAATGGTTTTATTAAATGCAGAATAATACTTGTAACATTGGCATTGACTTCATGATTTCCATCATTTTTTGTCAATATTCCTGAATCTTTTGTTACCAAAACAAAACCAACCAAACACAAAACCCCAACTAACCAAATAAATCCCTTCTTCCACTCCCCCCCTCCACAAAAAAAAAAAAGAAAGTAAACCTAAGATGTGTTACATTTTTACTCTTGATCGTTATTTTGGATAAACTATTGTGTTCAGAAAGCATAAAACTGATTTAGTCATGCAGCTACGGAAGACTGTAATATGATTGTCATCATATTTTCACTGCAGGCAAGACGGAACTACTCATTTTCTCCATTTCAGCTCCCTTTATCTCATCCAAACAGTCTGAGCTACTGCAAACTGGAATGGCACAACGCATGACTGAAAGGACATTGCAGTGCAGTACATTTTTAATGCCAGCTATTTTACATTTCAATTTATACAGAATTTTCTCCACCTTCTCTAGCATTAGCAGACCAGTTTCCTACTCTGTTTCATGAGAAGAAAGAGTAAGAATTATAGCCATTTCTAGACAATGAAAGACAGGTATTAAAGCACTAATCAGAATGAAATAAAAGAGGGGATGGAAGAAAATGAAAATCTCTTTGTAACCTTCATACATGATAGCAAAATGTTTAAATAAGCAAGCAATATAAATTTACACTGTGAACAAATAGAGGTGTCATGTTTCTCATTGCTAAAAACTCATAGTCTAATACAGGACAGGACAATAAACATCAATAATATCTGTAGAATATTGATGAGGTGAGGGAAAGAAGAGTGCTAAGAAGGAATACTGGTCAGGAGTGGGTGTGCTGGCAGTCAGCAACCTGAACAATCAAAAATATCCTGTGTTTGTCGATGGAAGAAACATCCTTTCAATACTGCACAGGGATTGAATAAATTTCTTCATCACTGTCATGGTTAAAGTAGGTTGTGTACTTTATTCCCTTTTCCCAACATTGTTTTGTAGAAACTGTTCTTTAACAGCGAATCCCTCACCACAGCTGGGCTGAGGGTGGGCAACAAGGAACATGCACTGGTAGTCTTGGCTGATGGGGTGGAAGTTGAACTGTCTCCATCTGGGAGCCACCTCTCCTCCCTGATACGGGAGAAATAAAAGGGAGCAGCCATGTGAGCCCTGCCAGGCACATGGCTCCACACACCTCAGCCACTGTCAGGGGCGACAGTCGCTGCCATTGAGCAGAAACGCAGTGAAGCCAACTGAGCAGCACAGTGAAACAGCCACTGCCACCTCACAAATCCCGTTCCATGAAATCTTGGCGTGAGGTCCCAGTTGACAGGAAGAGGCCCAGAGCCATCTTCTGCTCCAGGGCTTTTGCCCCACAGTTGGCCATTTCTGCAGTCCTGGTCACCTGTTCCTGTTGCCATCCACCTCTGGAGAGAGCAAGAGAAAAGGAGAGAGAGAGTTTGCACCATACTACTGCAGCACCAGGATCCACACCAGCATCTCAGTAGCATAACTTCTTCTTGGACAAAACAGTCTTCCAGGTTTTTGCTTTGCCCCTGTTTTCCCACGGTTTTTGTGTCTGGCTGGGGAGGGCCTTAAACCATGGGAACTTGTCTGACACAGTATTTTCTTTATTCTCTCCCGGGGGAAAATGGAGAGAGCACATGTCAGCACCATCTTGTGTGTACACCAAAGGGGAAGAGACTAGGAACTATTTCTATTATTGACTTCAATCATTTTGTTTGTATTGTTATAGTTGTTATAGTTCTTTTCAGTAAATTGTTATTTTTTCACTCACATCTCCTCACATTTTTTCTCTCTGTTTTGGGTGAAGTGGGGGGAGGTTTTAATAAAAAGAGAGGAGATGCAGTTGTTGGAGTCTCCACCCCAGCATTTGCCTTAGACCAAGACAATCATCATCAAGATGATCTGCCCATACAAATACTCTTACAAATAAATGAATAAATAAAGCCCAAAAATTAACTGATTGCTTGAAATGTCTCCTCATGTGAAGAAAACACTGGTTAGTAGCTTAATAAAACACAAACATAAATATACAAGGATGGTTACTTTGTAAAATAAGTAATGTAATGTAATGGCCAGACTTCCTGAACGAATATCTGGGGAAAGGCTCTCCCCATGTGGGTGTGCCCTTCCAGCCTGCACAGTGGATTTTTAAGGTGAGGCACAGGGTGCGTAGAACTGGCCCCACCATTTTAGTCCTAAGGTCCATTTGCCACAGCTGAGTGAGCTTGGACAGCGACAGTGAAATCCTCGTGACTGTCTACAGCAGCACCCAGTACTAAACTGGGGCTGCCCCTGCTGAGCATCCAAGATCTGATGGGATCGGATGGCAGGGAGGCATTTAACTGCCCAGGGGATGGTCCCTACTGAGACTCAAACTTGGGCCCTTGGGATTCAGAGTCCAGAGTGCTAACCATTACGCCATGGGAGTGCCCTTGTAAAATAAGTAGAAATCCAGAATACAGCATGTGATAATGACAACCACTGTGATTGGAAGTTGTCCTGGTTATAGTGACCAGGAACAGTTTGTCACTGTGTGGGTGTGGCCAGGGTTGTGTATTCTACACCCTCTATGTAATTTCTCCTGAACTGCTAACAATGGATCATTTGCAGCAGCTTTCCAGGGCACACCTGACCCCTCAGGATACAAGCTGGGTGTTTGGGAACTTCTGTGAGATAAGAAAGGTTTCCTGTCTTCACACCAGTGACTCGGGTGTGATAACGCCCCTCTGAAGGGCCATTAGCACCTTCACACCCAGCCTGAGGGGGTCATGTCTGCTAATGGGCCATCAGGGATTCCGAATATATCCCATGATTCACCTCATAGAGTAACTCACCCATTGTGAAACTCCCCACCCTGGGGGAGGTACTGGGAACTCCTACCTGAGCCTAAGGATATATAAACTTGGGATTTTGGCACTGGCACCTCTCACTCATTCATCGGATCCAGAGGAGGACCAGAGCCTCAGCAGGACTGCGACTCTTGACCAGACCATGACCATCATCCTCACGAACAGGTTTCTTCTTTCCTTTTACTTTGTACTCAGGGGTGCCAGGTGGTGCTCAGCACAGGGGCTGACGAACACCATTCTGTTCGTGCCCCAGGATTCTGGGTTATACACCTGTTTCTGCGGGTCAAAAGGACTTTTTCCTCTGCACCCTTGTACTTACTGCGATCTTTTTATTAAATTGTAATTCTGACTTGTAATTTTTTTGTGAGTTGGGTTCATTTCTCCTGCCAGTTTACCTTAAACCAGCACAGAAGTATAGGTTGGAACTGATACGATTCACTCTGATGTTCATGATGCTCTTCTCAGTTGTCTTACTTTAATTTGCAGCTCTTTTACTTACATGGTAAGAGTGTAATACTGTTTCATGCACGCAGTTTGCATCAGCTTCCAGGTCTTGCTGAAACCAACCACAGTTGTCAGATCAAAGGTAAAGGAAAGTAAATGCATAACCATGATATCTGGGGAGCTAGATCAGTTTTCAGTCTGGTTTTAGAAACTCTCTGAACAGGCAAATGCTCTTGGTTATCTTTCTCTGTGTGATGGATTTGATAAACCCAAAAAAAACTTCGATTAAGGCCTTAGTATAGGTCTTCAGCAAGCCTCAGTTTTGGGCTATAGGGCTCTCTGTAAACTCAGAGGGACAGG
>JAWWEU010000081.1:126615552-126632720 GCA_035583155.1 Acropternis orthonyx | reverse complement strand
CTGCTCCTTGCCGAGAAATTCACAGCAGTTTTGGTCTTAGGGAAGTAAAATACTTTTGTTTTGTTTGGGTTTGCTCTGTCCCTCTCTCTGTTGGGTGTTCTTCATGGGAAACATCTTTTGGGGTGTTTTTCTGGGGTTCTGGGTGGTAGAATCTGTGTGCTGTTGAGAGGGAAGTTTAGAATAAAGTTATTGTTGGTTTTTCTTTTATATTTGTACATATATATGTTATAAATTTGTATAAATATATGTATATATATCAGTTTTCGTTTAAGGTTTTTTTTTTCCATCACTCCTTTGTTGAGACTCTGCGCAGCTCTGAGAGGCCTTGGCATTTTGCCAAGGTCAAACCAAAACAATAACACTGTTTCTTAGCTTTACTGTTCTTGCAATAAATGGAGAGGAACAGTATTTGGTTGTGTGTCATAGCTGGAAGGGTCCCAGATGACACTTAAATATTCATTGTTTAGACAAAAAGAGTTCTGGAAACATTGCTGATTTGCTAATGTTTCTATCATTCCTGCTACTCCTACTGAGATAAAGAAACAAAGCATGAGCAGACATGAGACTTATCTAATGAGACTTATCTAATTCAAAGCTAGCATACCACCTGAAACCTGGTAGCTTTCCTCTTCAGCTTGCAGCATGTATTTCCACAACACTCTTTCACAACTGGAGAATAATATTCCTCATATTATTCTTCGTATTTTTCAGGGAAATATGAAATCATGCATCTGTCTTGTTTATAATTTAAAAACAAAAAAACCAAAAAACTGTATAAAGCATTGAGTGAAAATTAGCTGGTATGGAAGCAATTAAGTGAAAAAGGCAAACCACTGACATCATACCTTAAGAAGCATCTGCATACATTAAGTTTTACTAGTATTTATGGTTTAAACCCTTGGTTTCCTATCTGCTGACAATTGTACTCTCTGTTTCACTTGCAAGCTTGTTTGGGTTTCACAGATTAGGTATCCCAGGTCTATAGAAATGCTAAGTTTCAGCTGCTCCCATTAAATATATCGATGTAAGAGAAAAAAATTACCAAACTGTTCTCACGAGCATATGGGGACTTTGTTCAGTAACTGTTTGATTTAAAATGCATAAAATACCCTTAGGAGCATGGTCTGGGGACTGGCTCCAGACCTTTCCCCACTATTAACCCTAACATTAAGCTAAAGGCATGTTCCTTCATGTGCATCTTCTTTTAGTGCCCCTTGACTCGTGTTCCCAACTGTATAATGGTTGACTAACAACAAGACAGAAAAGCCACCACCACTTCTCTCTACCCTGTCTGTACTGATGCTCTCCTGTAACACAGCAGATGTGTATAGAACACACACTACCAAGGAGTGCGCAGGCCTTAAACTGACTTGCTTGCTTACAATGAATGTTACGTGCCCCAAATAATGTCACTTTGGTTTGCATTAAAGGAGTCAGGGATGATCCAGCCGGTCCAGACTGTCATGTCCAAATGCATTTCCTCAGTACATAAACTCAGGTGAGGCAGTATTTCAGCAAGATCCTACTGTGTGGCACAAGCTGTTGGCCTATTTAGGCACCTGGCCCTTTGCATGTGCTTGTGAATCTCATGTTAGGTCCTGACTTCACTCAGGGTTAAAGATATTCACTGTTGGATCCAGCCTCCAGGCTGAATATTTGAAAGCATGTGCATCACAAAACTTAGGTTTCTTTTTGTATCCAGAACTTCTGAAACTTCTGTCAATATCTACTTAGCTGTATCATCAAGTTGATTTAAAAATCAGATATATTCATTTTAGCTACCCAGCCCCACAATAGACTCTGAATTATCTTGTTTCAGTGGTTCAGAATTTTAAAACTTGATTTTAATTACCCTTAGATTATAATTTTCATGTCTTCTCTATTGTTCATAACTTGAAGAAATACGAGACTGCCAGAGGGGAGAGAAAAATCTATTTACATATGCAATAATAGGACAAGTTATGAAACAAGAAGAGTCCTTTTTTCAATTTTTATTTTGTATTTGTTTACATATCTCTCTGCATACAGGCTTTGCTTTTTACCTTTCTGAATTTCCAGGAGAATTTTGCTAATATACACATTGACATTTTGCAATGTAGGAAGAAGAGTGGAAACATTTAATCAGTTTAATATTCATTTCAGTCACTTCAAAGGTTTCACAAAACAAGTATTAAAATGGAAGTTGTTAATCTATATTGGTGATGTGATATGTAATACAATAGCTATCTGTAAGCCTAGTTTGTAAAATGTGGACTTATAAGCACTATTTCTCTTTTTCCTGATAAAGAATACCACTTTAATGAAAAAGGAGCTTTTCATATGAATTTGTAGTTCTTGCTTTTTGAATCACTTTGCATTTAGTAAGGGAGAGAAGAGGAAGCTGAATTTTACTCCTGAGATTTCATCAGGTTAAGACAACTAAACCATTTTTGCAAAACTGTATGAAGAGATGCCTGATGGCCTTTGCCATGTGATTCTTGGCTTCGGGAGTATCATAGGAGGCAAAGTTTAGTATTCACAACAGGGCTGCATTTACCTCTAGCTACAAGCCACTGAAATATTGCACAGAATCTGTATGTTAAGATGTAGGATAATTTGTTTCTATTACAAAGAAGTTTTAATTAGGATGTGACCTTAACTTTTTCAATTTCTGACATCACACCAAACATTGTACCTCTGGCTATGACATTTTAGTGTTTGTGAACTCTGGTTAAATTCAATGGTTTAACCCCTACACTTGATCTTTCTCTGCAAATGAATTAGGACAGAATTATGATTATGTAAGTGTCTTGGGTAAGTATTTCCATACTCTTATACAGCTGGATCTAAATTCATTCCTCCCTCTGAACTCCCTAGATAAACAACATTTGGCTTCCTAGCAACCTCATTTGTCCTCAGTCATTCAGAGAAATTAGTACAACTCAGTTCTAAAACAGTTTGGTTTGAATTTACAAAAAATAACTGTTGCAGATGTAAAATTTCTTTAGCTGCAAAGTTCTTGTACTACTTGGCAGAAACAAGCAGGAAGAGCTTCAAAACTTGACTGAACAAGTTCATGAGCAAATGTCTTAGGCTGCCCCTGATTAGAGCAGCAGTTGGACAAGACAACCTCAAGAAGTCCCTTCATTATTCTGCAGTTCCAGCTTTTGAACACAATACTGTTTCTGAAGCAGCTGTGTTTCAACTACATGGATGTGCTGAAGGATGGCTACCATACAGAACAGGTCCTCCACTCTCATCAGTAGAGTCAGTTTGCGGTTCTGCAAGTGACTTCAGCAGAAGCAGACTCTAGTTTCTGTTCCAAATATTTGTATTTATTCATGGTGTAAGTTTACAAGTTTTGATTTTCATAAAGAAATGCTTGAAGTTGTTTAGTAACTGTTCTACTGCATTTAAGGCACATGCAACAGCAAAATATTCCAAATTCAAGTGACTTGAAACTGCCATTAATCTCTGTCTATGATGAAATGGTTTGTTTCATCTCAGAACCTCATTTAATAGCTTTGATTTTCTGTCCTGCATTTGCCTACATGCCTACACTTCATTTTTGACATGGTTTTTCTCTGACACTTCAAAGAAGAAAAATAGAACATGCAGTGTAAATCAGAATAAGTTTTTCCCTGATATCTACTCTGCATTGAAAACAAACAAACAAAATAAAACTAGTACAGAATTTTGTCATTTCCAAGGCTGCTTCTATCCCATTGAGTTCAGTACTCCAAATGAACTCTTACAGAAGCTTTAAGAAATAGTCAAACACAGGAGTGTACTTCTAGGTCTGGATTTATAACATTTGATATTGCAATACTTGTGCTATTTGTTGCCACTGTTTTACTCAGATAAGCCTCAGAACTCAGTAAGACTTAAAATGGCCTTTGGTAAGCCACACAGAATTTAGAATCTCAATTTTTTTGTATAATGTCTTTTGCATCTTTTCTAAGTCCTTCACTGATCTTTACAAAAGAACAGATAATAGTTTAGATGGTAATGACACAAAAACATCTGAATTTCTCCCTACAAAGGTACACGAGTCAGAGAAGGAGAAGAATAAAAATGTGTGCATGACCAGCAGGGAAGTATTAGCAGTCATGTTGTCTGGTGGTAAGAAACAGTCCAGTTTAGCAGGACTCAGTTGTTGTTGCAGCACCTCTAAGTTAATGATAATATGACCAGTTGCTTTAGGGAGAGGAAAAAGTGGCATAGCTACACTGACAGTATTGCAGTCCCATGTAAGGAGCACCTGAATTGTTGCAAATCACTGGGTTTCAATAGATTTCTAAAATAGTATGTATATAGTTGGGCCCAAGCTTCATAGTCATCCCTCTCCAGGGCAAGCTGTCACCCTGAAAGACTGAAAGAAATCTGATTTCTCCCTGTTTTTCAGTGTAAAATCTGAATATTTTAAATCTGCTAGAATTTATACAGTCAGATCAGGCATGCTTTTGACCAGTGTAATTCAAAGTTAGCTTTTGTTTCAGTCCAGTATAATTTTCTGTCTGAAGACGTTAGTCAATAAGGCATTTCTGCATGTGTTAAAGATATTTTTAAGTAGCAGCTAATTTGTTTCTGGTATGTTAAATCATATTTGGTTGAAATTTTGCATTTCACAGTTTCACACTGGTTTAATGAAAATTATACTTTAAGAATGTCTTTGTAAACATTTTCTCACTACAGCTAAACATCATAATTTCTTGGAAATTATAGGCAAACATCACAAGTGTAGCTACAAGTACGGTTCTGACTAGGTAATTAACATACTACTGTCAAGGACAAAGATTTAGTGGAAGCCAGATGAGATGGAGCTTTTTGACAGCAGGTGAACAAGTGTGCCTTATGGGTACATGTCCAGAGGAACATCCAAGGTAAAAGACGGTAGTTATCTATGCATCCATGTTTCCTGCAGCAACACCTGCTAAATTTTACTGCTTTCAGTAACTTACTTAGCCTCATTTCATCTCAGATATTCTGAGTATTTCTACATTGTTGTGGACAGACCTCAGTTTACTAGGTTCTCTGCAGCAAGATCACATGCTACTAGTTTTAAGTATTGCTACTGTTCATACTTACCTAAGCCTATTCCTGCACTGTGTGGAGCTTAAGTAGAAAAGAGAACATCAAAAACTGTTCTAGTGATAACTGAATTTTTAATGGTTACAAATTGGAAATAGATTTTTTCAGATGAGAAAGCAGAGCAATTGCCCTACTCACACAATGCAAGGAAAATTGAGAAACACATACGAAACCCTTATGCTGAGGTCCATGATTTAAATGCAAGACTACTGCTCTTCTCACCTTAAAAAAAAAAAGGTAATATCTATCCTTCAGATAGAGTTACTGGAGAGACCAAGGCAAAGCTGTCTCAAATCTGAGCAGGACTGATTTTCCCCTGATTTTACATTCTCTTTTTCTCACTAAAATAAATAAAGAACTTCTTATGTCTATCGGCCATCCTTTGGATCTAAGTATGCAGGGCTGCATATCTCAGCTTTAAATGTTCTGAACACTGGAAACTCAAAATGCTAGTAACTGCCTTTGCTAAGTGTAATTTTCAGAATATGACCAGGGTATTTACACTATTGACTGTACTCTCTGAAGTGCAGTGAGAAAGATATCCTGCAGAGACTAAAATAACTGTATCTACTTCCCATGGGTAAAACTGCCATTGTCTTTTCCGTATGGCCACTGACTGGCCTGACTACCCACACAAAATAGTCAATTTTGCACTGGAACAATTCCACTATCTTCAAAGAAGGTTGTCTTCATTTAAATTTAATCTGAGCAGGAGTGTCAGGCTCCAAACATTATTTAATCCGCAGAAACTCATAAGAAACTGAAAGTAGGTTAGTTTAAATCTTAAGCTATTTGATTCTGTCTCTTTTAAAAGAAAAAAAAAAAAACCTTTTAGCCCTGAAGAAAAGTCAAGAGATTTACCCATCATAATCATTTGAGTTACACAGACTGTTTTCTCTGCCTTTTACTCCAATGTTATTAATTTTTTCCAGCTTTCTGCTTTTTACTCTACTTCAAGGAAAATGAAACTAGCACTGAACAAAATCTGTATTTTCCAGGCTTAAGGTCTCTGGGTTATAACAGTATTATAGTAGTTTATCAAGGCAGAACTATAAAACAACTGGTGAGGATCATTCAAAATAAATTAATGAAACATGAACCGTAGTTCTGGGATATACCTTTTATTAGATGTACTTATTAGTCTTCCAGGGCTTCCTTTTTTCTTTCCAAAATGCTGATGTGACATTGTAAGAGGAATCAGTATGATTTTGAGCACTGAAGATACAGCATTTGCTCCAAAGCCCTAATTATTACAAAACATTATTACAGGTGATGAAAGTCGTAAAAATATTTCTAAATAGAAAAATGTTTGTATTTTTTTCAGAAAAAAAAAAGAGAAAATAAATAAAAGATAAAGGTGTGGCCATCACTTGCCTCCCAAATTATTTTCTAAACAGAAATAGCAAAACTCAGTGATCACTGAGTTTGTGTCAAACAGCACCTCTGCCAAGAACAATAAATTATATTTTCCTTTCATCCTCTAGATCCCAAACTTGTCCTTCATTCTGCCCCAGCACTTTGACCAAGCACAAGTTCCCATGCAGTTGTTCGGTTTAGAGCTGTGAACATAATAATAAGTATTTGTAGACCTCTTGGGTAGCTGATTTGTCTCTGATCAGCTAACAGCTAACATCTACCTGCAGCATCAGTAGAAACACAAACTCAGATCTCTCTCTAATGTTTGGAGAGTTTTACACCTTTAAGTTATGGTCAGGTTTGGCTAAACAGGCCAACACCAAAAAAAATTACTAGAGTGAACTAAAGACAGCTAACATGACTGTACAGCCTGATATTATTAGAATGTTAGGCTAAAAGCATTATCACTTTGTTATTGCAATCAGTATTATTATGTTACACTTTGAGACTCATTTGTATTGGGTAGCTTAAAGAACTGCAAAATTACAGAAATCCTAAGCAAGTATATCCTGTAAATCTCAATAAAAGACACAGAATCACAGAATCAACTAGTTTGGAAAAGACGTCTGAGATCATCAAATCTATGATCTAACACCACCTTGTCAAACAGAACATAGCACTAAGTGTTACATTCAATCTTTTCTTAAACTCCTCCTGGGTCAGTGATTCCATCACCTTCCTGGGCAGACCATTCCATTGCCCTATCACTTTTGCTGTGAAGGACTTCTTCTTAATGTCTAGCCTAAACTTTCCCTGGCACAGCTTAAGACTGTGCCCTCTTGTCCTATTGCTGGTTGCTTGGGAGAAGAGATCAATACCCACCTGGCTAGGGTAGTTGTAGAGAGCGATAAGGTCTCCCCTGAGCCTCCTGTTCTCCAGGCTAAACAACCCCAGCTCCCTCAGCCACTCCTCATATGACTTGTGCTCCACACTGTTTATTGTCCCCTGGAAGTACTTTCATCTTCTGGTTGCGTGAAAACTTTGCAGGATGCCCTAACAGCTTAATGCAATGCTCCATGTAACTTTAAACTTAAATTAAAGCAGAATAATGGAAATACTATGTTTGCAGTATTATTTATTTGACCTGAGTTTGCCTTGGGATTTATCGTAAATTTGAAGGCTGCAGAGCTCTGGAAGAAGCTTTTAGCAATTTGCTAATTTACTGCCTTTGGACATATCCTGAAAGGTAGAGATAGTCAATTTATTTTTATTTCTTTGCTCAGACTTGGACTCTTTTATGCTTACACTGGCAAATACAAAACCATTCATAAGCAGAATAAAGAACAATTTTCCAATAAATTAGTGAGGTTCACAGATGAAAGGGCTAGAGCAGTGAGCTATAAAAGATTGCATATAGGACTATTATTACTTAATTTCACAGTGAGTGATGCCTTCAGAATAAAAAAACCAAAAATATTATTGATCAGTACTAGAAAATAGGATAGTACACATGAAGAATTTTTAAACCTGTGGAGAAATGAGGACTCAAAAACAGCTACCCTTACATAAAGTATTATCCACCTTGTCCCTGACCATGTCTGATGGTCAACTGGCACATATTTCCCATGTGAACAGCTACCATAACTCCCTTAATCAATTCAGTTCTACAGTTGAGGTTATTTTACTAAAAAGTATCATAACTCAAGGAGATTAACCCATTTGAAAAAAATACTAAATTGATTCAGACATAGCCTATTTGCCATCCAGGTCTCTCTCCTGCTCTTTTTTTGATTATAAAAAAATAAAACTTTTCCCACACTTCAATAGTTTTCCTGTCAGATTCTGTATGTGCTTTTCCAGGAAAAGTTCAGTTTTGTTGAAGCAACATGTTCTGATGTAAAAAGCCTTTCCTCTGTAAAATCCCCACTAGCTCCAATCCATTTCTCTGCACTGAAGTCTCAAAAAGAGTTGTAATATTCATTCCTGCTATGCTTTCACTATGGTTTTAAAATGGCCATGCTGCTGTCCTAGAAGTTCTGGGTCCCTTAAATGGCTGTCCCAGAGGTATTTTGCCTATCTAAAAATTAAAGCTGAAGCTTTCACCCTCCCTGTGTTAAAAATGCTTGTTCTTGAAGCTCATGTGAGCAGCAGCCACATGGCAGAAGTTTTAAATTCTCTTATGCACTGCATGTTCTTCATGCCCCCTCCAGCCACAGAGCACGTGTATAACTGTGCAGAGCTGCACAGGATCTCCCAGCAGCTAGTCCCTGCTCTCCACAGCCCTGAGAGTGCAGAGCAGCAACAATGAGGCTGATGAGACAAAGCACAGCTTGTTGCCATCTGTCCCCAGCTGTGGCGCCTCTTCCAATCTAAGTCAACCATCCCATGGCTTTTGGGAAATTCACAGTGATGAAGCATTTCTGCTCACTCCTACTTATAGGTGTTCTTAGAGCAGAGGCTGCTGCAAGGTAAGACTCTGAAAAAACACCTTTTTCTTTTTTTTTCCTCCAGAGCTTTCTTTCCATCATACACTGCTTCAATACAGTTTGATTCTGGCTTTGTGCCAGTACAAGCTCCAACAAGTTTGTGCTACCCACATACACTAGGAAGTCTACATGCCCCTAGAGGTATGCAGAAGATGAAAGACAACTAGGCTTTGTCTCTTCAAATATATGCCATATTTATAAGGAAGAGTTCTATAAGACACTTGTTCAAATTATTATTGTTCATTATTTCCCATTCAAAAGAAAAAAAAAAAAAGAAAAAGAAAATCTAGTGTGAAACTGAATGGAGACATATCACCATCCAAGTTCAATCTAAAAGACAAGACATTCAGTACACAGTCAGATGCATTTTGTTAGGTTGCTTCGCTGGGAGACATAAACTACTGCAAATATAGTACTTGATATGTATGGTATATGCAACACAATGCCATGTAAAAGTTTATTTATTTGACAGTGACCTTAAGGATAAATAAAATGGACTTGACAAGGACAGACTTAATGATGTGGCACTCATTTAAACTACTGTTCTGTCCCAGGACAATGAGTAAGAATTCATCCACTCCTAAATGGGTTCTTCTAGTAAGAACTCCTATTAACCTCTTGTGAACCTTTTATAAACTGAGTAGTATTGAAAATGTTCTAAACCAGTAAATGGTGAAAATGTGAAATAAATTTTGCAGAAACACAAATCCACTGGGATTTGTTCTTTGAAATCTTCCACCTTGCAGAGATTTAGAGACAAGGACTTTGCTTGCTTCATAGTAGGTATAATTCAAAAGACTGATTGCATAGTTGAAAATTGAACTTAGTATTTTTGAAATATGCTTTGTTTAAGACCCTAATATATTTGAGCCTCCTTCTGTTTATAGCTCAGTAACTGCTCCACTAGTTTGCTATCAAAAATACAGCAATTTTTTTCCTCTGCTTATTGTCAGTTTTTCTAGAAAACTATGTATCTTGTTTAATGATTTTCTTCTCAAAATATCTTTCAAGTAATTTAAAACTTTTTATTTTGAATAAACACACCTATATGAAGAAAATCTGTAAAAAAGTCTTATCCCAAGGGACTACAAGACTTATGTGCCTATCCAAATGCAAATTCTTATCATGGACTCAGTACAGTCCATGATTCACAAATCCTACGGGATTATCGCAAAGCATTAAAAATATATACACACAGTCATATGTCTAGTCAGTAAAAACACTGTGAGAAAAACTACATAGAAGAGAGAAAGGATGCAATTTTCAGAGTTTATGGCTTCATGGAATGAAACAGAATCCACAGAGAAATAAAGTCTTTTATTTCCTTAATTTGTTTTTATTCCCAAGAAGACATTTACTGAATAATTAAACAAACTCCAAAACAGTGTGAGAACCCACTCACTATGGCTGTAAAACACAGCAGAAATGGAGGCACAGTCTTTAAATTTAAGATATATTTCAGGATTAAAGTACCACTGTGAGCAGGTGAAAAGATGAAGAACTTCATTCCTCTTTTTATCATTGACAGACTTTGGGGCCTTTGAATCCGTGACTGTGACATCAAGTCACATTTATGTGTTTGTGCTAATGTCCAGCCACGTAAAACCATCATGTTCTCTACAGAAAATTCTTGCTTCTCAATATGGAAATATCTCAATATTTTTTTCCCTTCAAAGTTCTGTGAAATTGCTCTCCTGTCTTGGATTTTTTGTACTGAACATCCAAATAGTCTCTTGGCTTTTCCAGTTTTAATGGTCTCATTTTCAATAGTTTAGTTAATTGCTACTTCTATTCCCCTCTTAATCATTCATACCATGCTCAACTCTTGCATGCAACATAACCTATTCTCTTCAAATAAGTCTCTGTTAAAATCCCATTTCAAGTGAGAACACTCAATTAATTTTTCCACATATGCACATATTTCTACATTTATAAAAATGCCCTGCCTCTCTATCTTTTATACCATTAACTCTTTTTAGCAGAGACTATATTTAATTTGTCTATTCAGAAGCTGAATAAATATTTGTACTTCCTGTAAAAGCACAGTATCCTTTATACATGTTGCATCATAAACTGAGATTGATATTTTATTTTCACATGGATTTTGTGTATTTTTGAGTTTCCAGTATGTATTTGGCACATTGATGTTAGGAAGTATGGGTCTGTTTACACACATGGTGACTTTTGAATAGCAGGCAGCCAACTGAGAGCTACATAAGCAAAAATAGGTGGTCATCTAAGATGGCATGGCACTCTCAGATACCCTTCCCACACTAAGCTATCCTGACTTCTGCATCTGAGGAAGCAATAAGTATGTATGTCAGTTACTAATAAGAGTAAGGAGAGATCTCCCAGCAATAACCTCAACCCTTCCATCTGCCCCCAATGCAAGAGCAACAAATTCAACCAACCACTAATGTGCTTTCATCTTAACTCACAGTCTTGCCATAACAACATGGAGTAGATCCTACTCCTCGAAGAAGTAAATTCAATTGTAACAACACTTCTGATAGACCATAATCCAACATTTCCCCCCACTCACATTACATGTATCCAGTAACCATTTCTGGTATCCATAGTATAATAATTCATCAGACTAAACTAGCATGTAAAGTTAGCAACCATTTTAGGATTTTTCCTGTCTGCATGCAGACAAGACCCAGGGAACTACAGGTTGGTCCATCCCAGGTCCACTTCCACCAAGTTTATGGAGCAGACGGTCCTGGAAACTATGATAAGGTGCATGGGAAACAAGGAGATGACTGGTGGCAGCCAACATGGTTTCACTAAGGGTGAATTGTGACTGGCAAATTTGGTGGCCTTCTATGATGGGGTTATGGAGCTGGTGGATAAGGAAAAAGCAACTGACATCATCTGCCTGGACTTGTGCAAAGTATTTGAATAAACTAGAGACAAGGATTTATATTTGATGGATTGACCACTTAAGGAACAAGGTATTGGCTGGATGGTCACTCTCAAAGAGTTGTGGTCAACAGCTCAATGTCCAAGTAGAGATTGGCGATGAGTGTCTGTGGGAGATGACACAGGCAGGCAGCCGGAACAACCACAAAACCACAGCTGAAATGTAAATAGTGAATTTATTTTATTGCCTTACTAACCAGAAGGTCCCAAAGCAACACCTGGGTGGAGACACACAAGCGGGAACACAGGCACCATTAGGCTTAGTCCATCCTAGCAGGCCGTGGGCCAGCTGTTTGCACCAATTTATCAAAGGGCCATGCACACGTGGTTTATCGCCATGCTGTGATCTCCCCTGTGCTTTTTATGAGCTCTGAGCTTTGATCTTCTCTCTTCCAAAACAGGGGTTCAAGCATGTCTGTGAGAGTGCCTCCAAGTCTCTCAAAACACCTATGTTATCTCTACACATAAATTCTAATTCTCAAAATAGAGAGAAGATAAACAGCAGGAGGCATAATATAAGGGGTTTCCCACTCTCATTCTGCATGCCTTGGTATTTCCACTGCAAGGTCATTTGAGTGAATCTACCATGCTCCTTGTCATTCTTCAGCTTTTAACCCTTTCTTCCCAACAGCTGGTACTCAGAAGTTGGTACTGGGACCAATGTTGTTCAACATCTTTATCGAGGACGTGGATGTTGATTGACTGCACTCTCAGTAAGTTTGCCAAGAACACCAAGTTGAGTGGTGAGGTCAACACCCTGGAAGGAAGGGATGGCATACAGAGACATCCAGACCTTGACAGGACTGAGAGGTGGTCCCATGTGAATCCCATGAAGCTCAATAAGGTCAAATGCAAGGTCTTGCACCTGGGTCAGGGCAACCCCAAGCACAAATATAGGTTGTGTGAGGAATGAATTGAGATCAGCCCTGGGGAGAACTTGGAGATGCTGGTTGAATAGAAGCTTGACATGTCTCAGCAATGCACACTTGCAGCCCAGAAGGCCAATTGTACCCCAGTCTGCATCAAAAGAATTGTGACCAGCAGGATCTGGACCCACTGAAGTGAGTCCAGATGAGGGCCATAAAGATGATCAGAGGGCTGGAGCACCTCTTCCATGGAGACAAGCATGTTCTTGCAACAATGAATCACAGAAACATGGAATCAAGGAATTGACTAGTTTGGAAAAGACCTCTGAGATCATCAAATCCAACCTATGACCTAACGCCACCTTGTCATCTAGACCATGGCACTAAGTGCCACATCCAGTTGTTTCTTAACACCTCCAGTGAAACAAAGATGATCAGAGGGCTGGAATGCTTCTCCTGTGAGGAAAGGCTGACTGAGTTGAAGTTTCTCAGCCTGAAGAAAAGAAGACTTTAGGATGCCCTTATAGCAATCTTCCAGTGCTTAAAGAGGGCCTACAAGAAGCCTGCTGAGGGACTTTCCAAAGGCCATATAAGTGATAGGACAAAGAGCAGTAGCTTTAAACTGAGAGTAGGGTTTAGTTCAGATATTAGAAAGAAATTCTTCAGTGTGACAATGATGTTGCACTGGAATGGTTTGCCCAGAGAAACTGAGGATGTCCCACTTGTGGAAGTGTTTAAGACCAGGTTGGTGGGGCTTTAAGCAAGCTGGTCTAGCAGAAGGTGTCCTTTTCCATGGCAGGGGTTTGGAACTACATGGTCTTTAAGGTCCCTCCCAACCCAGGCCATTCTATGTCTTTCCCCAAATGAGTGTACAGGGAAACAGAGAAACCTCAACCCTACTGCCCCTCCAAATTATTCTTTGAATTACCTTTGCAAAAGTAACAAACTATTGAACAGCAGCTATGGTTTTCCACTGTACAGAAGGGAAAAGGCATAAAAAGATGGTGCAGGAGAAATCTACACTGCAAATTATGCTAAGAGCAGGACTTGGTGACTCAGTCCAGAACACAGAAAAGTTGTCCATCTTCCAAGATGAGAGGGAAATAGAGAAGCACACTCTCATCCCTCAGTGCTACTGCAGTATCATGCCTTCTGTGCTATGACTTTTTATAGCATTAACATGTATCAATGAACAAAACTTATCCATCTGTTAGAGAAGACATCTCTGTATTCACATTTGCTTTGCTACAAGAACTCTAAGAGACCACGTCCAGTAGCTTCATGTACAGTCACTTATCTGCATTATCCAACTCAAGAATTCATTTGTCCTGATTTCTTTCATAATGGTTTTAGAAGAAATGCATAAATGAACCTAACCTCCTTTCAGGAGGTCTACTGCTCCCCCTTCAGATTACTGGGATGAATTTCAGCCTCTGCACTACTTTAAGACAAAACAAAGAAATGAGAATAAACCTGTTCTGTTTAGATGACCATATAGAACTTTTAATCACAGTGTTTATTGTCAAAAGAATCCTTTCCCATATTTTCATTTTCAAATTCATTGGACAGGTGTGTGACAAAGAGTAAGTCAACATAAAAAGGAGAGTAAATAAAGTATACAGCAGGATTAAGAAATAATTAATACAACAAAAAGAGTTGACAAGAAAATGACAGATTATTTGGAGTGTGGTATTTATCTAAGGCTGAGGTTATTTTATTTTGCTATCAATGAATGGTTCCTTGGCAGATTCTGTAGGCAGTAAACACCTCAAAGCCATTTTTAGCTTTGCATGCAGTTAGGCTGCTGAATCCAATGGGAATGCATAAACTTCTCTGTTTAACTCATACAACAGGATGTATTTATCTCATGCTACTGTGCTACAAAGCAGTACAGCAAAATCTGCTTACTCTTTTTTTTGAAAACAAAACAAAATAAAATAAAACTATTTAAGGAACATCTAGGTTAAAAAATTTGCATGTTCTGTATGAACTACTTCTTTCATTTAGAAATAGCAAGATATAATTTTCAGTCTATGTTAAAAGAAACTGTAAAGACATAACATTATCTTACCAAGCCGGCTGCTTCTCCTGCGAGTCCAGGATAATACCTGCACACTTAGAAAATATTTGATACTTTTTTTTTTTACTTCTTTTGGTCCATCAAAACCCATACAGCTGAGAGTGTACGAAAAAGATTACAGTTCTGTCCAGTGGTGCAATTATCTGACAATTTTCCCACCACCTAATCTTGAGGGCACCACTAAAGCAGGAGCATTGCTGAAAGCAGAGCTTGGTTATTTGTAAGAAATGGCAGGACAAATCAGCAATTTTTCTGCAGGCTACACAGATTTTCAGAACAACCTTGAGATGGGAGAGTGGAAGCTGAAAGTTTGACTAATGCCTATGATGAAGTTTGATTAATTTCCAGAAGATTGTAATACATACCTATCAACTGCAATAAGGAAGCAAAATGACACGAGAGGGGCCATCTCATGCAACATTATCTACTAGAATAAATTAATACATAAAGAGATTTAAGTACTATCCACAGGAGAGTAGAGACTGCAGCAGTATGCCCAAATCTATTGCATTTGCTTGTAAATTCACCAGACCTGACCCCAAAGCATTCAGGATTGCAATCACAAAAGGTATTTCAGTGTGCCTTATACTCCAATAGTCATTCAGTGTTTATTGACTTAAAAGGAAAGTAAGCAATGAAAGCTCTTTACAGATCTAGCACTTAGTTCTTATCAAAAGAGAATGCACCCAATCTTTTACTGGAGCTTTAGAACTACCTTCAAAACAGCTTAATGTATGTATTGGTAAATAATAGGACCCTTCAACTCATAATCTACAAACTAGTTTTTGTCAATTATCATAAAAATATATCTGTTCATATGATCATTGTCATCCCTTGCTTGGTCTAAACAAAGTTCTTCTCCAAACTACTAGCTGAAGAGTTCTGGCTCTGATTTGCTTTGTATGTTAGTGGTGTAAGAAGTTCCACTTACCATTGTAAGTTGCCACTGCTCTTGCTAACAGAGCACCAATTGAGGATCCCAAAAAAGTATAACCATCAGCTTGTATGGTTCGACTTCTCAGTGACAGAGTAAAAAGATTATAGAAGATTAGAATGAGGAAACAGCTGAAGGAGACTTGCTGTAACACCCAGCATGATTTGTAAGCAGGACACTGCATTGGAGCTCTGACAGAAAAAGCAAGTCCAGTGGTCTCACAACAAAGTGATACTGGATCTCAGGATTCTCTGACATTGGCATGGTAGGAATCAAGATAAAGTGCCTAATGAAGAACATAGTGTGTAGTGGTCGTGGACAAGCTGAAGAGGCAAATTAGAAGATTTAAGAGACATTTTTCATAATGTATGAGGAAGGAAGGAATTTTGGATCATTATACAAATAGAAATTAATAACTATATGACATTGCAAGACTGGTGGGTTTTCTGAGTTGACATTAGGTTGCGGGTGAAAAGGAGGGAAGTTTTCTAAACTAGTGAAGGAACATGTTTCTGACAATACAAAGGGGTTGAGGATGCAAGAAACCGGGGTAACTGGAGGTATGAGTAGGTGCCATCCTCCATGCTCTTCTTATACATGCACATATAAGGAAGCAGAAGAATGGGATTGTCCAGGAGCTTACAGTGCTTTGCTTTTAGTGCACTTCTATCAGTCAGATGCCCTTAAAAATAGGGGGCCTTTGCTAAAGACCAATCAGCCATGTATAAATAAACAGGAAAGTTGTAACTAAGATCTCTTTCAGGATTTCAGCTGAAGGAAAAATGACTACTAGTCTGCTACCTAATAACTCTGGAAAAACTATAATTTTAAAGAGAAACATAAATCTTCTCTTTTCCCTGATAAAATTTACTGCTCTTCATAAACTGCTCAATCACAAACTTACTAGTGCTTTTGATTAATGACTTGAGAGAGAAAAACAGTCATATTTTATCTGAATAAGAAGTGGCAGTGTTGTAGCAGTGAGAGCCATAACCATGCTAACTCTATAACAGAAAAGAAATGGCTTCTTTCCAGCATTTACAGCACCGATGGAGCTTTAAAATACTAAATAAATCTGTTTTCTTAAACTGCTAGAACATCATTTTTCCAAGAACAAGCTTAAATCTGATATCAAATACATTGGCAAAGTCTAATAGAGGAGAGCGGGAAGAGTGCCCTATTTTAACCATTCCTTTTAACTTTTAATTCTTCAGGTATTCGTTAAGGTTTATTCCCTCCTTAAATAGAAGTACACTTTCAGTATTAGTGACCTGAAAAAGCAAATATTTTATTGCATCTTACCACCAAACATATTATATCACCTTTGGAATGTCTTTATCTAGGTTTCTGTCCAGCACACAGTACTTTGGAGCCTAATGTTGCCATAAGCCTTAATGTAGCTGTAGATTTTTATACAGTTTTATAGTCTTATAGTCTTTTGCATTTGAAAATAG
>JAWWEU010000081.1:126591012-126615452 GCA_035583155.1 Acropternis orthonyx | reverse complement strand
GCTGGAAGACCTCCAAATAGAAGACGTAATGCGATGAAGATGAGGGTGGGGGGATGAAAAGGTGGTCCTTAAGACCAGTGACTCAATTTCAAAGGGACATGTAAGGGGGGTGGTTTGGGATAGTTTGTAGGATGGGTTAATTAGACATTGGCTATGTTCTATAGATAAGATATTTAAGTAGAGTTATAAAATTGCAGAATGCTGTATGCCTGGCACGCGCGCGTCATTGATTGCTAAAGCTTTAGCCCAACTTTCAGTAAAAGACCTTTTTCTGCCTTCGCCCTGTCATGGAAGTTTTCTTCCCTTGGATTTAAGGCAACACTAAGGACATTCAAGTATAATTCCTAGCACTTCAGATCCAGTCTTTCAAAGACTTACGGACATGGTGAACTTTAAACAGAGAATTCTATAAAATTCTTTTCTTTTCCCTCACAATTTCAATGAAGGAATTTAGCTTTTTTAGCCATATGCACAAATCTCAGCAGACCCAGAATCAAAGAGCATGATATATGATGGCAAGTGGAAGAATCACTAGTGCAAGTAGCTGTCTCACACCGATGTTTTATGCCAACAAGAACCACCCCAGTTCTCCGTGGGGATGCTGGAGACAGACTGGTATTTCAAATGGGTGCAAGCTAATTTCATCTTACTTAGAGAGGGTTAAGTTACCCTTCTGCTCTAAATTACATGACAGCTGCATAGAGGTAGTCTTAAAAGAAAAAAAAAGATGTTTCTGTGGAGAGGTGAGAATACTGAAGTTAAAGAAATAATCAACTAAAATGAAAAGAAACCAGGTAAGTTTAAAATATTGTTAGGTTTAGTAGGGCTCCAATGGATGTTGTAGGATTTTCTTATCCATAGGATAGAAAAGTCAGAATTAGGTTAATTATTTTTCATTAGGTGTGAGTAACAATATATCAATTTAAAATTTACAAATAAACAACACCTTTTCATTCACATTGCCACCAAAAAAGCTTAGTAAAATGGGAACTCGAATTCATCACAGCATTACCTGAACACATGTAAACCCTTTCCTGAAAATATAAAGTGAATATAGTAGGTCAACCAAACAAATAAAGGACTTTTTTTTTTTACCATGACATGCTCTTCTTTTTAAACCTATCTTACTGTTTAGCAGGAGTGACTCTTAATAGTGTAACACTAGCCTCTACTGCTTCTCTTAGAGCTGATCACATGTTACCAGAAGTATAATCAATGTTATACTTGCACACAAGAGGTCCAGGAGAAGCTAGAAGTGAAGCTTGACTTGCTCATAGAGTCATTACTCCTGCTTTTTTTTTACTTCTGAATTACTGAATCAAATGAGTTGCCAAAACAAGTCCACTATTAAAACCAGACTCTCATGAATTGCAGGCCAGTTAGGTCATGGGTGCTATACAGCCAAGGCTTATTTAAAGAATTTTCCTTTTGATTTTCACTCCTACTAGTTTTACATATTTTATGTAACAAGTTGGAATGAAATTATTTATATAAAATTTCCCATCTTTACAGGAAAAGCTACCAACTCTTCCCAAATGATGGAAGTGCAGGGCTAAAACTTATGCTGGCTCTCCTAATTTTGTGTTACAGTTAATCTTTGAGCTATAACATGTACAGCTATACTAATTCAATAGGAGATATTGAGAAAAGTTCTTTTCATCTTTACTAAAAGTCAGCCTAGCAGTGCAGAAGAATGGGAGCTGTGAATATTAATTCCTTTTGTCAGAGGTCAGAACTGAAGACAGTTCATGTATTTGAGTTTAGGGCAGAATTCACTAGATAGTTGTATTAAAATATTCTCATTACTCTCTTTTAGAAGAACAGGAAAAAAAGAAAGCAGAACCCAGTACAGCACTTGGAAGACTTTAATGATGTTAGACACTACTTTTCTGACCAAGTTACTTACAAAAAAAGTGAATGTTTGCCTAACATTAATGTCCTTATAATACATTATTTCATCAGAGTGAACTGGAATGTTAAGTACCATTAGTAATGGATTAAAAATAAGAACAATTCCTATTCCTTCTACCAGAGGTTTCCCCATTCAAACAACTTATTTGTCAATCATCACAACTGCAAAAGTTGCAAAAAAACCCCTAGCATTTAAGTAAAATAGACTGGCCTTGATTCATGCATGGCAGGGAAAGGCTCCTCAGACAGTAAATACTTTTAAGTGAAGAAAAATACACAAAGGAAAAATGGAAAAGTTTGATGGACTGGCTGAAACTGGGGCAAGTCCCAGTTCAGCGCTTTATCAATTACATCAGATTACATCCATATTTAAAGAGATGGGTTTTTTCTTTGTTAAGGCACTGTTCTGCAGTATTTAGTTCTCAGTTTGTTGCTGTGTTGTTGACTAGATTAGGTAGTTTGTGTTGGTGGCATGCTTTAAATATTTATGTTAGCAAAAACATAAGGCTTAGCATCACTTCAGTGGGAATAGGATGCTCTGAGGGTACGTAGGAAATATGATGGGTTTAGAGGAATACATTACACACTTCTGACAACTTTCCTTCTTTTAACAGCATAGTGAATTTCAGCTTTCCAGAAGAGATGCGATTTATAACCAACTTTCTATCTCCGTTTCCCTCAGATAGAAGTGTTAATATATACAACTGTTAACATTACTGGCATGAAATACCTTAAATGCATAACCCTCTCTTCCTCCCTTCCCCACAATGATCATTTGCTTGCAAGGGAGTATAGGAAAGCAGCGGCCACAGATGGTTTTCCTCCACACTTATTTCTGTTCTTCCCCACAGGTACGTATCTTGCACCTCTGGGTCCTTTTTTGTCTAAATTAAGTCATGTCATCATTTTCCCAGTCCCTGTTCAACAAAGTATGTCAATCTTTATAATTAAAGTAATCAGGAAATGAAGTCGTCTTAAGGAAAAAAAATAGGGGGACTGCATCACTTAAGTTATCAGATTTGCTTCTGTTTCTTAAAATTCTCATTTTTATTAAAAAGGGAATCTTCAAAATCCCACAAATATTAAACCTGAAATTCCAACTCTATTCTGATCACCTTCAGATATTTTTCAGTGTAAGAAAATATTTCCTTCTCTCTTCCCTCTCCACCCCGCACCTCACTCTTATAAGGGAATATAATTGAGGAATGTTGAGAGGACATTCACCAGGAACCAGACACCAAGAATGAGACTATATATTGAAATATTTTGAACAAGACATACTCATTTGATTGGTTGGTTTGCATTGTCTGTTTGTTTGTTTGTTTGTTTGTTGGGAGCGTTTGTTTGATTTTCTTTTGTTGTGTCTTTTTTTAAAGTCCTTTTTTAATGAGGTTTCCTTTTCACCTCACATTAGATGGTTTTGAGTTCCAAAGAACAAGGATTTAGACTTAAACCGTACAAAAATTTGAGATTCAGACATGGTTCAAGAGTATCTCTTCTTTTCATGTACATCAAAGTTTCCTTTTCCTTATACGCTCACATGTACGAAAGATGAACTCACCTGATGTTTTCTTACAGATTTATTTAAGGGAGTGAAATTCCTTTCTACCACTTTGTGAAGATAAATACTACCATCCTTGTTTTCCATGGGTATTCTACATATGAGAAGCAATGATTAGTGGTTAAATAAGCTCGTTGTGTGTGAAATCACATGAATGTACTGAGTAGAGAATAACTCTAGCATTGTACTTGTGAGTATAAAGATTTATGTAAAGCAGTTGTTCTGAAGCCAATGTCACAATATCTTTCATGAACAAGATATTCAGCTTTTTTTAACAGCAAGATGAATTCCAGGTTAATGCTGTTTTTATAAGGCAAGAAAACAAAGTAGCAGAAACACAACTTTTTGGGGAGTCTTGGCATCTTATCGAGCCTTTCAGCAGCCTACTATTTCAGAGAGTGTGTGCATAGTTCAAAGAAGATCTTATTGCTCCTACTAGCATTTGAGGGAAAATAATTTTATCTCTTGATGGAAATAGCTTTCAGGCAGAAAAAAGCCCCAACTTGTCCAGTGGTTTTCAGTAAAAGTTTTTAAATTTGGTGCACAGCCAGTCCATGTAGCTCCTCACTGAAATATAAGCTTCAGTCCAGGAGTCAGACCTTTCAAAGGGAAAGGTTGTCTCCCCTTCCTATGTTCCTCCTACGGACTTCCTACTGAAGGCATCCAGCAGAGGAGCCCTTGTCAATTTTCCTACTGTAAGCAGCTGCAGTATGTATTCACAAAAAATGTAACAGTACAGAATGATGTTTGAGCTCATCTCAAGTATTTGAGAAACTCTAGCATTTGAACTTCATATTTTTAACTACTCCAGTCTCCCTTGTACACAGAGGGCTTCCCCCAGAAAATATCTAGCAGACCACATACAAGCAATTTCAGAACTAAATGTTGTGGCAGAGAATTTATTTCCTTTTATAGTAATCTATTGTTCACCATGAAGATGCATGGAAAATGGGAAAAGAAAGGGGACTATGACCTCAGCAGTATAAGATTACTCAATGGCTGCATGTGGCATGAGAGCGCTGGGTTTTATGTAGTTTGCTTCTGACACAAGAATGACCTCTTGCACATTCCAAAACATTCCTGCTTACCAATTAAGGTGCTTGAGGAGACCTTAACTTGCTGGTTTGAGATTATATGGTCTTCCCAGAGGCGCTGCAGGACACCTAATTCTTTCAGTGACCTAACCTTGGCTGAGAATCCTCCTCCCGGTAGGTCTTGTGACTACCTTTCTGTAGAGTCTGTTCCTTTAAGGTGCTAGGTCCAGAGATTCATTTTGGATACTCTTTTAAGGGATACTTTTGAGCACTACCTTGACAGATAAAGCTTTCTCATGCGATGAGTCACATTTTAGGCAGAAACAATGCTGTTACTAAAGAAATTCTGCCCAGAGGTACGTGTAAGAAATACAGGCATAAATATCTACTAGTGGTGTCTTTTTTGTTCTGAGGGAGACAAAAAAAGATGCCAAAAAGACAGAAAAAAATAATTTTAGAAAAGCCAGAAATGTTAAGGTCAGTGTACCTTCTACTAGTAGACAGGAACCTTTCCTTATCTTTTAATATGCCTGCAGATAAATGGTGCAATTAAACATAAGGAGGCTTACATTTTTCTTCTTATGTCCCATTCCTTTGATTTGCACATCACTTTCACCAAAAGAGCTCAGTAGCAAGAAGTGGCATCAGCCATCATAATTTTGGCAGGCTGACAGTCAATTTTTCCACCACCTCCAACCCACCCAGCACATTATGACATGATTCTGTGATCATACACAAGCTATCCAGGACCTGGTGAAGGCTCTAGAAAATGAGTCTTTAGGATACGGCTCCTAACTTAATTAAGCAAGTTTATATAGAGGAACTTGAAAAGGAATAGGAAATATCAGCATTCTGTCTTTTTTCAGCCTATTGCCACATAAGTGTTCTGATCTCTTTTTTCTTTAAACTGAACAAATCCTATTGATTACATTTGACAAATAAAACTGAATTTGAAAGGAAAAAATTAGAGTTTGCATTTCTTGAAGGCCAAAAAAATCAAGATTATTATGTATTTTCAGATTCCTCCAGACCATAAGACCTATTACTGCCTCAAACTTAGGATGCAGAGAATTTGTGCCAGCATATAAATGGCAACCTAAGAAAAGCCTTATGAATCAGTGCAAAATTAGATATATTAAAATGGTGAAGGATCATCTTTAAAGTAATTGTAATTTCTAAAGATATCTCACTGAATACTACAGTTATAACGCATACATCTGGTCATGACTGTGATAATACACCTAAGGAGACATATTGCCATTAAAAGCAGGAATTAAATTTCTTTTTTTAAGGTAGAGTTAGTTAGATGATAGTATCACCTCAGTTTAAAAAAGAAGACAATGAGTAGATGTGAACAATCTGAGCTCCAGAACCCTTCTGTTTCTGAGGGGGGAAAAAGTATTTTAACAAAAACCTCAGCATTAAGGAAGACAGACAAATTAGTCTTATTAATTTTTGTTAATTCACAAAAATAAGGAAAATTGCCAAATTTTAGACTGTGAAGATGAAAAAAATATGATAAGTCCTGGATTCAGCTTTTGTCTGGCTATTATTACAGAGCTCTAAAGAAAGATGTACTACTTTTAGCTCTCAAGATCCTTGAATCATGAATATAAACCAGAGGAAAATAGCTATGAAAAGCACCTGCACACTACATTTTGCATCATGGGAATATCTGAATAGAAGCAAAACTCAGGCATTGATCATTTTAACATGTTACACCTGATTTAACACAAAAATAAGAAATTCAAATTATATCTGTTGATCTGTACAGTCAAACAAATGGAGCAACTGACACTGCCTGTCGAGGAATGAAAAGCAATCCTTGCAACTCACTCTAGGCCTATTAACTACACTGGTAGTTAAATCTGTGCTCACAGGGCTTTCAAGAATTTTATAACAAGTACCTGACAAAAATGACCAACACAAAGCAAACTACCTCAAAGAACAGTCCTGAAGAAAGGAATCTCTTCTTGTTAGCAATTATTCAGAAAAAGAAGTCAGATTTCTTTTTGTCTATTCTTATGATATAAGTACTGCACTCGTTAAGATTAAAAATAAAATCCCTCAAAGAAAAATGTTATCAAAAGTTTGGAAAGCTGATGCATATTTCAAATTTTTTAGTGGAGAAGCAATATTTCCTTGATGAAAAAAAAGGGGAAAGGAGAGACATCATTAATAAATATAGGATGTACTCCACCTGTAGATAGACAATGTATGAGATAGTCTTGAAATCCCTCCTTACCATAAATACAACATCTAGTAAGTACCGGCCAAAGCCAATGTAGCTAAGCAGCTAAGTGGACAGAGCCTATCTTCTTTGCTGCTGCATTCTTAATCTTCTTACTGAACAGTGAATCATGGCATTCAATTCACTGAAGTGCTTTCAGCATGTTCAAAGTGTGCTAAAAATACCATAGAACATAGAAGAACAATAAAACATTGAAGCACATTAACCATTTTACCAGGGTCAGGAGGTGAACTTCCACCTCCATTGGTATCAAAATACTAGTTTTGTTGTGGTCTGCTTGTTATTTACAAAATCAGATCATATGAAGGGGTTTCAAACATTTGTTTAATTAGTCACAGACTGAACCAATATAACATTCATTAACTGTGGATGTCAATACTTATTAACATGTTCCCAAAGGCACTTTCCTTTTAATGTCTGATACATTCCTTTTGCATGCCTATTAATTATAAATTGAAACCAGCACAAACATTACATTTTTTTAAAAAAAATTAAAACACATTGTTGCTTGGTACTTTTTAAAATATAAATGTGCAACATTTTGAAGAAATTCCTGAGATACCTATTTTCCTTTAATATATGCTATATATTTCACTGTGTTATGTTTTAGGCAGAAGTTTACCATTTTAAATAAACAGGAAACAAAACTATTTGTTCTAAAAAATTTTAGCTATGAAGAATTTCTTTTTTATAATAAAAAAAAAGGTTGCTTTCAAAAAGGCTCAGTCTTCAGGTACAGTTTTTATGTGGACGTTGTTTTAAGTTTCTGGAATTAGTCAATTTAATCCACTAAAATTTTACATAGTAGAGGAAAAACTAACTTGTTTTATACAATTTTTTATAAGATTTCTTCTATTAAGAGTCAATGTAAAAGTTTGCATCCAAAAGAAAAGAAGCTACCTATCATCCAGGCCTGCATAAATAAATGAAAATACTTTAGACATTATAATTTAGTCATTCAAACACCAATTTTAAGAAGACAGTGAAAGATTAGCAAGAGTTTCATTGCTTTTGAAGTAACCTAGACCATAGAGATTAATTAAAAAGGGAGGTTCCAATCTCTTGCTGTATCTAACTATGAAGTCATCCATGGGGAGGTTCCCAGTTACAAAATTGAATTCTGGCCAACTATTATAAGGTCTGCTTTGTAAGTGTCAGTGAAGGAAAAAGGCTTGCAAACTACTGAAAATTGTTGATTCATTCTTACACTTACTACTGCGGTAGAATAAGGATTAGAAGCCATTCTTGCCAGGCAACAGAAGCCCCAAGGAGGGACATTTTCAATACTTCAATGTAATTGCTAAATATGTAATTTAAGGAGTAACTCAAAGGAGTAGGTTTCTGTATTTCTTGATGCCTTGATGATCAGCATAAATTGATGGCAAGCTGTTAGCTCAAATTCAGAGCTCAAAGTGAAGGCATAGAGTTGTAATAAATAAAGTGAAATTAGGGTCAAAAAGAGACAATTAAGTTGTAAAGATCCTAGTTAACAAGGACTTAATCAATATGGCACTAGAGGTACTTGAAATTGAATGTTACCTATAAACTAAACCATGCTTGATTTTATAGAAATTTATATAAGATGACCAAAGCCTATAGAATTTCAAAATCATGTCCCAGTTAAAAGCTCTATAAAAAGTTATGTTTTGCTAATTTATAGGATATTCACCTAACACTTATCATAACTGTGGCTAAGACTCTGTATAAAGTTGTATTGCTGATAAATACAATAGAAAATGAAAGGTGAATTTTTTTCCATGGTTTAATAAGAAGGATGGCACTGGTTTATTCTAAACAGAAAGTGGTCTCTCTTTCTGAATTTTTGCATGAAAAAATGATCTCTATATAGTGTAATTGTAAAGATTAGAAATAACTTAGTCTACATTAAAAAAAAAGTATTCATGATGACAAAAATTGTCACTGAGACAGATCGTGCAAGGAATTTCTTTAAGGTACTAATCAGACCTAAATCTGATTAAGTGTCTAATTGGCTTGAGTACTGATGGCAAGAAAACATTTGCTATAAACCTGTTCATGGTAAAAGAGTTATAGAGGCTTCAGGCAAGTTGAAGAGGCAAGATGTTTAGAAAACTAAAATCAGTATTTTCTAGACCAAAATTAGTACCTGTGGTAACAGATGACAAGAATGAAGATGCCTCTTCACCACCTAAGAGATCAACAGGCCAGGTATAGTTTTCGTTGTCTATTATAGACTCATTGATTTTACCTTTTGTTTAGAAACTATTTATGTAAGTAAATGCCAAAGTTTAGAATTTCAAATATACTTACTGAGCATGGTATCAGTCTTTATTTAGAAAAATCAAATAAATGCCTTTATTCTTCTCCTGCTTCCCATCGTTTCCTTATGAAGATTTTATCCTTTAGTTAATTGCTTTACAAATAGGGCTAACCTGAAATAGTACGAGCTTTTGGGAGGTCTCAATCAGCATTGCAATTGGAGAATTACAAATACTGGTATCTCTGGTTTTCATATGCTGATGTATTCCTCTGCACCCTATTTCCTTCTGGCAGGAAATCTCAGTCTGTTCTTTCTGAATATTGGAATGACATAAAGCTATATATCTGTCTGCTTTCTCATAACTGTTGGAAAGGCAAAGTAATTTAGTAGCTTTTTGAAAAAGTCTTTTTTTCAGCTTGATTTTAGTAATGTAACTCCTCTGAAAAATACAGTCGTATTAGTCTACAGTCTATATTTTTATTTAGAATTTTTTACTATGAAAGCTAATTCATTCTTTCCAGTTTAAATAATGGAATATTTTAAACTGAAACAAAAGGATAGACACTCTTTCTCTTGCTGCTTTTGCATTTTTATCTTTTCCCAATAGTGTCTTAGTTTTAGTTTTTTCCCAACTTGACATTATGAAAACTTTACAAGTCAAAACGGTAACAATTTAGGGTTTCACCAAATAATTAGGAGAGTGAAACAGATTCTTTAGTATCCGCCTGAGTTATTAATCTACATTCATGCTTATTGAAACAATTGAAACTGCTTCATTATAAATTTAATTTTAACTAAGTGGTTTCTTTTAACAAGTTCACAACAGCTGAGCATATACCATGACTCTGACATAACTTCTAGGAGCATTGATTTACATGTACAAGAGTTCCATAAATTTTACAATTTTAAGTGAAACTGAGAGTAATATAAATGTTTGTAAGACTGAATCCCTTCCTAGAACTGATGTTTTCTGAAGCTCATAGTTCTGTACAACCTCAAGAAGAGGTGCAGTTTAATCCAGCCCAACTCTACTCAGATTTGGTTTATCATTGTTCCAAGTAAAATGAACGGGCACTGCCATGCACACAAAATGACAAAAATATCTATGTTCAGTAACCTTCATATATTTAAGAACTACATGCATTGTTCATGCTTCTTTTACAGTAGAGTTTTCTTGTGTCAGTAAAATTCTGTCTTGAAAGAAGAAAAATACTGAACCTCAACAGGTGACTTCCGTGCAGGCTGATATCTCACTTGGCAAAGTGCTCTAGGAAAAAAATTATATTTAGATCTCACAGGAGACATGGATTACTTTTTTGGTGAGAATAATTTCATACATCAGTGCAACACTCAGATCGTATCACCATCAGCCTCCGCTATTCCAAATACTGTTAAGATGGAGGCAGATGAATGGATCAAGGAATAAGATATTTTCTGCCTGCAAGGAAATATCATCTAAAGAGAAAAGAAGAAATGCATATAATATCTAGTAACTGATTAATCTACTAATTAATGCACTGATTAATGTACTTATGCTATTAGGAGGGATCCTGAAACATAGAAAATAATCTTGACAATAAAACATCATACAAGCATCTCTAGTATGCACAGAGATGCATTGGGATTTAAATTTCAATTTTATAATTGTTTCTATAGATGTATATTAGAAACTGAGTTCCTGATTCTCTGAATAAAAACAGGCAGAAAAACCCAATATTTTCACAGAGAAAGAAGAATCTCATTTTAATCCCAGAAACACAAAGAGAAGGTCACTGAGTCAGGAAAGGGGGAAAACGTGCATGAAAACCTGAAAGTTCTTAAAGTCAAATAACTTTTCTATATGCTGATACTATCTTTCACTAGTAATCAGCATGATACACACCAGGAAAATTTATTCTACCTGGGCTAACAAATGCCCATGGGCTTGATTAACACTATGATGTTACGTAGTACTATGAACACCCAAGAGTCCCCATGCATTTCTCACTCCTTTCTTCAAAGGCCACTCTGTTAAAGCTCAGATAAATCAAGGTACGGGTACACAAGGATTTGGTTCATGGATCTAAGTCAGTAAGTGTGAGAGGAAGTTCTTATTTTGCAGTGAAAGTTGATGCCATCTCAATATTTTCTCTGTCATTATGGTAAGGTAGCTCAAAACATACCAGGTGTACTAGCCCAGCAGAAGTTTTGGGCAGAAGTATGACTAACTCAGAGATGCTAACTGGTTTGTGAGAGGCAGCACTGAGCAACTCAGCTCTGGGAACAGGTAGCAGCAGAACTCTGGGCTAAGCAACTGGGTTTGCACAGAGGATGTGGAGAAACCAGTTTTTTTGATTTCAGCATCCAAGTCCTTTTGTGAATCCATCTGGAAACGCACACAGAACACCCAGGAACAACAGTCAGTGTGTGTCAACCTGGTCAATCAAATTCTTACCAAAATGTTGTTTTGAACATCAAACCACCCTTATCATTCTCAGCAATAAGCATCTACAGTTTCTAATCCTGTTTATCTTTTTAAGGGTGAAAATAAAACAACAAATGATCCACAGAAATCAGAGGCCAATAGTAAAGCAGAACCTGTACCAAAGCAACAAGGTCAGTAAAAAGCTATTTATGAATATTCAAAGATTATCTGAACAAAATATATGTATACTATATAGGGTTATAAATAGAACTGTTGTTCTTCTAAGTGCTCTGGCAGGACTTCTTTGTGGAACAAATTAAGATTTTTTATTTGTGGAACAAATTAAGATCTCTGAATGTCACTGACCCCAGACCAATGATTTGTTACAAAAATAGGAGCAGTATCCAACAATAAGAAAAGGCAGCAATCTTTCAAGCACACAGTCTCTTCATGAACTTGCCCACTGTAATCAGTTAGTCTAAGAAAATCTATTTCATCTTAATGTAAGTTGACTTCCTAGAAATCTTACTTTAAAATAAAGGTATTTAGTAGCTTAAGAGAGAAATTTGCATATTTTTAATGTATCTTTTGGGTATACTTCTCACATGTATTAAAAAAACACAAAGATGAGGCAGACTTTATCTGATGTTCAAATATTTCACAGAACAGCCATTTAAAACCTTTTTTAAAAAACAGGTAATTAAAAAAAAAAAAAGAAAAAACAGTGTCATTAAAAATATTTCCCATCACCATTCAGAAGACATTCAGGACTAGAACACAGGAATATAGAGCTCAGGGCAGTGAAACAGGGTAATTATGTGCCTAAGCAGCTGGTTTCTAAAAACAAAGGCAACTGGTCATGGCTATTGGGTTCCCCTCTTCCACCAGTAGCCAAGCCCATTTTGCTTATACCAGAGCTAAAACGACTTGCTACAGCAGCTACGAAAATAAAGACTCAGGATGGGTGAAGCAGCAACTATTGCTGGGCCACATCCCCTCTTCCCTCCCTCACAGCATAAGTGGTGCAGCTCTTTCCTTTTCCATCCTCTAGTACTGGAGAAAAACACAGAGTCCAGTTTTCCTGTCACCTCATGCTTTTATTTGGGAGAGCAGTTCATTTCACTGAAGCAGCACAGCAAAGACTGAGGAACCTTCAACTTCCTCTGATAAAGATAAATTAAGGGGAGAGGACCAACTGGAAAAAGACTACAACGAAAATTCACAATCCTTACTTGTGCTTTGTGTAATCATGACAAGTATCACAATTCCTTTCCTTGTATAATGAAACTTTAAACAAAGTCCATTTAATGCAATTATCTTGTTATATAATGTCTGTAGCACGAAATCGAGGGAAGGCAAAGTCTGACATGAACTAACTGCAGCAACACTGAAGAAAAATCAAATTTTATTTTTTGTGGGTTTTTAGCAACATTAAATCACAGATGCTATCCCATGACAGAATGAAGAATCCATCCAAAATCTAATCTATTAGGTTTAGTTTAAATTAGTATAGCTCATTAATCTATGTTTTGGGATACGAAACTACTGTCCTGTGTAGGGCCAGAAGTTGGACTTGATGATCCTTGTGGGTCCCTTCAACTCAGCATATTTTGTGATTCTGTGATACTTTTTTTTCCCCCTCCATCTAAAATATAATATTAGTGGTGGCATAGTAGCAACTAAACTATTAATTATTTTAGGAAAGTATAATAACATAGTTAGGTTCCACGTGGTTTTGGGGTATTTTTAAATCCATAGTTTCCTGGAAGGTACTTCAACTCTCATATTCAAACAGCCACAAGAAAATGTGAGTACTAATGAGTTAGCTAGCCAGTGGCTATACAAATGTACTCAGGTACCATACCTCAGGAAAAGCTTATGAATTCCTGTACATAAGTCCTTATCATCTGAGCCAAATAAGGAACTCCATTATCTCTGGGCAGAAAAGGGAGGTTGGTCTCAAGCAGGTCACAGGAAGTTCTAGATAAAACTCCTACAAAATTTTTTGAACTTTGTATCAGGCCTAAAATCATGTGGATAGCTGCTATAAGAAGAAAATAAGAATACCTGTGGGTAAACAAGTACTGGAGACTAGAGAAAGCATTTTATGGTGTATGTACAATTTGGAGAGAATTATTAAAAGCACAGCCTGGGCTCAAGCAACACCAGTTAATGGAGATCAGCTAAATCGAGAACTTTGAACGAGTTAGAGAAAAGCCTTTCTACGGGTTCTCATTAGCCTCTCTGGTATAATCAGAATAAAATAAACCCGTAAAATCTTTAATCATAGTATCAGTTTGCAGTTCAATAGTCCTAATCACAAATCAACATCCCCCTTCTTTTCACATGGCCAAAACCAGCCAACACCTCCTCTCTGTCTCCTCACACTTCACAAAGTAGCACAATGTTCCCAGAACAGATGAGAAATCAGCAGGAGGTACTGCTGGAGCCTGTTTGATTAAAACATGGCCACTTAACTCACTCAGCAGTACCTGGTACTTTTGGCTTCTTTGTTGGCTACTCATTGCCCCATCTCCAGCTCCTCAGTTGTCCTCTCTCAATAGCTTGCTTTGTGATTAATTCTCTGCATAATTAGTACACTCTGTAATTAATTCTCTGTGCTTAGTCAGTTTGTTCCATAATGGATTACTTTCTGTAATTTATTTCCTGCATTATTTTGCGTATTTAACAAAGTGTGATTCACCTAATTAGTGATCCTCTGTGATATTGAATCCAATTGCTATAGTTTCTCTGCATATTTATCACCTTCCTTAACTGACTGTCTATAAAAATGCTTCCCTTGTTTTACCCACTGCTGTTCAATAGCTCGGTTGGTGGTTATGCTATTTAGAAGGACACATCCAGCCTCCACCTGCTAGCTGGTGACTGCATTGTCATTCTTGATTTCACAATTTTTCATCCTTCTAACAGATAATTTCAGTATTATTCTTTCTTTTTCTCTGAACATTCTCAGCACCACATTTAAGTACTCCTTTTCTGAAGTCTGTCTGCATTTTCTTCTCACTTTTCTCTTACTATAAACTATTTTATTTTTTTAATATTCTGGTTTTTGGTCTTCCTACTTCTACTAAATCAAAAGGTCTCAAAGATTTTTTCCAGAATCATAGTCCCATTTATTCAGCTTTCACTGAAGTCCATATTGACATTGCTTTTTTCTTGGCAGGACATGAGTGAGAAAACTAAACTAAAACTACCATAGGTATTTCTATACATGCTAAAATTACACCTCTGGATCATAAAGTAGACAGAACATCCCATCTGGGAGATTACCATGTTAATGTTCCATGATATCTAATATTTTCAGAGCCTAGATGCTTTGTAAAACATCTCAAGTGAACAGTGCAGTGACTCAAAGGAAGAGCTGCTCAAAAAGAACTTCAGTCCACTCCAGACTCTCTCCCACTTCTGTTCAGGTACTCAGGGATAATTCACTTTTCCACTAACTGTTTAACTATCAAAAAACCAAACAAACAAACAAACCAAAAATTCCAAATAAAACAAGGGAAAAAAAAAAAAAAAAAGAAAAGCAGATGTTGACAGCTGCCCTCTTCATATATAAGCCCAACTGTTATATCTTGCCTCTTTCATTATAAGAGGGTTGAAACCCATATCTCTCACATTCCTGAAGAGTTCTCTGGTCACCTGTGTAAAACCTAGACTAGAGAGACGTGGGAGGAAATTTTGTGGCCTTCCTAATCTCTGGGCCACCATGCAGAAAAGAATGCAAAACCCTGTGAAATGCAAGAAGATAGAATACAAAGTGGAGATAGAACAAACTTAGAAGTTAATTAAAATAGTAACCGTGTAGGATAAAGGAAGAATTTTGATTTTAGTAGGCATTTATATTACAACATTTTTGAATTATTAAAAAAAGAAAAAATAATTCTCCCAGCAAGTATTTGACCCTATCGTAAATAAATGAGGCCCAGAACCAAGATCTCCTCTTCTCAGAGGAAAGTTTTGATCACTGGCTGTTATATAAAAACAGTCACTCTCTTTTGCTGTAGATAGAAATAAAGCAGATCTATTTATTGAGGGTACCAAAATCCTGCTGCTGTAAAACCCTGGCTAATTCTGGCTGATTAGGTACTACCTAAATCTACATCGACTGCCACTGAGTTATAAGATTCTGAGAAGGATGATTTGAGTTATAGATGTGAAATTTTGCAGCTATAACCTCGCTTTGGCCTGTTATGAATTTTACTCTTAAACTGCTCTACAGCAGCTTTACAGAACCTGTCCTCTAGCACCTCAAAATCCAAGGTTAAATAAGTGGTTTGCATTTCAAAAAGCACAAATCAAGTATATGATATAACATGCTGCAGTCCAATAAAGCAAACATGTCAATCCATAGAGACTTTGAAATAATCTTATTTCTTGTTGTCTTATCCTTTATACTCTTCACTGGCACTCATAAAACAGGCAGCTATTATTCCCATAAAATTTTTTTTTTTTTTAAAAGATTACCAGGTACTTTCATTCCTACTGATGTGAAGTCTTTTAATTCCTCTCAGATCTTCATTTTTCACATGAGTGACGGATCTAAACACTAGGAAAACAAATTCAGTTTCTTCATACACTCTCTCTTTCTTTACACGGAAAATAAACTTATATAATACTTCTGTTAGCCACTGAAGGTTAAGATGGACCTACTTACTGATTGTTTCACTTCACCCCCTCTGATTTCTGAATGTTTTTCCCCTGCACTAGCATTTGTTCAAAATCATTTGCTTGTAAAGTCACAAAGCTGTGTATTTTGTAATGTCAGAGCTGAAGTCTCTTCTTCATCCATAGTTTTCCTGTGTGCTTATTTTTTCTTGACATCTTCATGACCCTATATCCCTCTTTCAAATATTTATGGGTAGCTCAAGAACACCTCTGGATCAGGCAAATTATTAACTATGTCAGAAGTATCACAGGGAGTTTGTATATCAGTTCTCTCATTCTCATTCTACTGCTTCAAATGTAAAGTCAGTCTTTGACTATTTAAGATAATCCATTCTCTACGTTACTTTGCAGGCAATAACAGGTAAGACCCAATTTGAGTCTTCTAGCCAATTTTGAATATTTTAGTGCTTTACAATAAGGGGAAATGGCCAAAGGTGATCACTGATTTTAAGTGTTTAAAATTACGTTTCTAAGCAATATAAATCACTGCTAAAAAAACCCAGATTACTCAAACATTAGCCACTCTCTTCTACTAGCAGGCTCTACTCATGTTTTTATGCAGTGTGTTTGTTTCAAACAATGCTGTCTACCCTCAAGTATTTCCATGCACCATTAAAATTGCCAACATTTGTATATTAACTAAAATAATTTTATCATATGAGCATGGTATGGTTTAATCCCAGCCAGCAACCAAGTCCCACAGAGGCTGTCACTCAACTCCCCTATCACTGGATCAGGGAGAGAATTGGAAGGGTAAAAGCTAAACAACTCATGGGTTGAGATTTATTAGGGAAGGCAAAAGGCATGCACACACGTAAAGCAAAACAAGGAATTAATTCAGTGCTTCCCATGGTCAGGTCAGTGTTCAGCCATCTCCAGGAAAGCAGGGCCCCATCACACGCTACTTGGGAAGACAAACACCATCACTCCAAACTTCATTCCTCCTTCTTTCCCCTGCTTTATATACTGAGCATAAGGTCATATGGTCTAGAATATCCCTTTGGTCAGTTACGATGAGCTTCCCTGCTATGTCGTCTCCCACCTTCCCACACACACCCAGTCTCCTCACCAGCATGACAATATGAAAAACAGAAAAGGCCTTGGCTCTGTGCAATCATTGCTCAGCAATAATAAAAACTTCTCTATATTATCAACCCTGTGTCCACCATAAATCCCCATACCAGCCACCATGAAGAAAATTAACTCTACCCCAGGCAAAACCAGCATAGAGCACAAGCATCAAGCTACAAGGTTTTCAGACAACTATTAAATGTATGTATTCAACAGAAGAAAAATAAAGTATTCCTTTGTCATTTTTTCTACCATGACTAATTCTCTGTATTTCTGCTAAGTAATGAAAAGCTGATCAAGACAGTTCAGGCCCATCATATTTTTCAGGACTATTTTCATTACTGAAGGAACACAAAAAGCAACATTAAATGTTCTTTAAATAAACATTGCCTTTATTAATCATGGTAATAAACATCAGAACTGAGTGTTAGCATTTACAATTGAATTACATACATAGAAAGTCTATTAACTATATTTAGTACAACACATCATTATGCCACCACATAGTAGTTGTTAAGCATCAGTGTATTTTAAAATGCCTACATTTCTGTAAAAGTCACTAAGAAGATAGCAATACAAGAAAGTATTTCACCATATATTTAATTAATATAAAATAGACATTATACCAGGTTGTTCTGGTTGAAATCCTGCTTCCACCAAAAAAAAAAAAAAAAAAAAAAAAAAAGACCACAAAAAAGTGAGGCAATGTTTTTTAAATCATCCTGTAAAAAAATATTCAAAATGAAGTGAGATTATGTAGGTCAATGACAAAGTTGTGCTAAAATGTGCTTTTTAACAGCCAAAAGAAGAAGCCCAGGGAACTCTTTGCTTTTTGTAAAAGGAACTGCTAGTTTCTACCTTCATAGATACCCAACCAGTACAGGTGGGAGGGGAAGCAAGGCCGCTTGTATGAAGCAGTGGAACTGGCTGGCAATTCTGGGGAAAAAATTCTTCCCTTCCTGAGGTATAGCAAAGCAAAAGCACTTTTTCTGTTCTGTACTCAAATTGCTACTATCTAGCTGCTGACACATTATTATTTGCACTAACGCTAATACATTTGTGATCATAAAGGCCCGTTATTATGGCTATGAAGTGTGCACCTGGACACAAGCGACCCAAGAAATACAAATTTTAAAGCTAGTCTAGTGACCGTATGTTTTATTATTTTCTGGAATAAAGTCCCTTCAGATTGTCCAACTGCTACTGATGATGAATTACCAGTAGGGCTGGTGGTCTCCACAATACAAAGTGCTTTTTCTTCTGTCCCTAAGCCTCCTGCTGCTGTTTGCAGCTGCTTGCTCAGGCAATCTCTTCCCTTGCTCTGAACAGCAGGCTGGCATCTCAGCACTTTGGTCTCCACTCTGTCTTTTGGAGGGAGCTGTCCTAGCCAGGCTGGAGAGGTGGTAATCACCTTTTGCAAATCTAGGACTTTTGAATAACATCAGTAGCAGCAGAAATAGGACTGGGAAGTAGAAGAAACAATGAATTAGAGTAAAATGACAGGCTTAATCTGCCCTTCAGTTTTCTAATTGCTTACTATGGTAGAAAATAAAACCTTATGCTCTACTACTGGAAAGATCATGACAGTATTCATGGCCAAAGAATAAGATGCTTTTTTTCCTGTCCTAATTCTCTCCTGGAAGAACCAAAACCTGTGAAAAATGAGAAAAATCTGAAAGACTAAGAGAAGTCAACAATAGGTCATATAACTTGCATCTTGTTCCTTGCTGTCCTAGTATATCACTGGTATGACGAAGCTTCAGTGGGCCTCTAAATTTAATTCAATATGTTTTTCAGGGATTCCATTAAGCCTTCTTTTGGCCTCAAAGTAATAGTTCCACAACTGTCACTTTCCCCTTCCATCTTAAAACAGAGCCAGCAACATTTGTCCCAGTTCAGTTTTAAAATATATCATTCTTATGGGCAGGTCAAAAGCTAGACTATATAGACACCAGTGAGCTGCATTCCTCAACTCCCACTACTATTGGCAAATTAGCTTATCTTTATTCCAGTATGATGGGAATAGCAATAATTTAGAAAAACTCAAATTCCTTATTTTGTTGAGTAAGCGTGGGTCTATAGGTTTTGAAAATTGTTTTCATTGTTGATGCCTTGGCAGGATTCTGCCTCTTTTTGCTCACTCATGATTTCTTTACCATGACCAAAGTTATACAGACAAATAGAAGATGTCTTTGTTGTCCTGTAAGCCTGCCATTTACATGATGGATCATTATTTACTCTGGAAACTAACTGCTGTACTCTAAATTTTTCCTAAAATTACTACCACACTGTTCTCAAGGGTTATTCCTTTGGGCCTCGTCTCATAAGTGAGTGGGCTATGAATTAGATGTAAGCAGTGAAGTGCAACTGTTTTATTTTAAATGTGGCTACATAGACAGCCCTCACAATTTCACACAGAAAGAAACACTAAAACTTGACATACAGCTGGCAGTGGTGTTAGGCCCTGATATTCTAATCTTAAGGCAAATAAACCCTGTACTGGTCCTAGAAGTTTAGGAATTCTTGTACATGAAAGTCTGGAATATTCATGGGATTACAAGGCTTTCCACTACTCTGAGTCTAGTCAGTATTTAATGGGCAGTGTGGGTTCAGACCACAGACTGAATATCTTGAGAATATCTAGCAGGATGAGAAACGGTTATCCTTCTGCAATGGAATTTTTCAAGCACCATATATTTTTAACTTTGTGGTCTTTGCATCTCATACATGTTGTCATTTCAGAGAAGGATGGCCTTATTCAGGAGCCTGTTACACCAAATAATGTGTGTACACTGGCACTTTTTTTCAAATGAGGAATGCCCTTCTGAAAAAAGTCTGATTGTACCCTGCTGTGCTCTGCTTTTCCCACCAAAAAACCTGAAGAAACATAACTGAGTTCCTTTGGAATAAAACTAAACCAGAAGAAGCAGTCCATGATTCAAACTACTTTACTCAAGCTGCTGATTGTCATTACTTTCAGAGGAACTCTATAGACCTCATTTGAAATGCATCTCCCAGACATGCTTGATATTTATATCTGGTGGACATAAATTAGATGCCACACCTTCAGCACCATTTCACTGTTATCATTGTTCATATCAGGTTGTCTTCTGTGCTAGTATAGATGCAGCTAGGAGTGACTACTACTGCGGGAGACCATTGACTGAGACCCCAGTGACCACACAGACACCAGCAGGTTATGGGCTCAAAAGGGCAACGTTTATTGAAGGCGGGGGTTTATATAGGGTACGGGTGAAGGTTCCGGAACCAAGAGTAGTAACAGGGACAGCATTGGACAGAACTGGGGGCGGAGCTTGTAACTGGGGTAATCGGATAGCCAATGGGCAACGGCTCCGCAAGCAACCAATGAAATCCCAGGGTTCGGGGAAACAGTGGGAAAACCGGGCAAGAAGCGGGAAAATCCTGAGGGGAAGGAGACAAGATGGAGGATAGTGAAGGGAAAAACAACAAGGGGAACAACCATGTTGGTAAAACATGAATAACCATAACCGGCAAACATAACATGTAAAAACCCATGAAATCCAAACTCCAAACAGTCTTTAGTAACAGGGAAATATTCATGAACGTCCATTACCACTCTGAAGAGTGGTAAATATTGAATGTCCTTGAAAGTCCAATGCTACATTCCTCAGGCGAATGTAGTAAATGTTGTGTCACCATTCGGTCTGGTATGATCCTCTTCGTAGGTCCACTTCGTGAAATGTTTCAGCCAGGTCTCATAGTCCGCTGCACCCCCAACATACTACAACAAAGAAAATTCCCAAAGTGAGATGATTACAGAAATGTTGAGATTTGTCTTGCTGTCACTCTTGATTGAGTACGTGGCTTTTTAGTTGGCGGAGTCAGGGCAGAAAGAACTGAGAAACTACAAGCCATGAATTCAGAAAGGAGCAGAAACTGCAGCAAGTGCTGATTTTTTGGTGCTTGCATCTTCTTTGCTGCATCATCTCAGGGTGACCACAGAATCTCAGGAGGATTGTGTTACGAGGAGAGCACAATGTCTCTAACATCATTTGTAGAGATCCCCTGGGGAAAGGGTTAAATAGAAATTTAGCAAGTGAGGGTTCAGTAGCAAGACCTACAAATTAATCAGTTATAAATAGGTCCAATCCCCCTTTATTTCTGTTACTGCAGTTCCATGAAATGCCTAGGAGAAATAAATTTTATTTCACTGTGAGAATGTATTCACTATGTTGGAAGCCTGAATGCATTTTAAAATTCCTCCTTCCTAAAAAAAAAAAAAAAATAGTCTTTTTGGATGGATCTTCCAGAAAAGCATTTTGAACCCCTAAAATCAAATTGTGGAAACTCTTCCATATTTTCTTGAACCTTCCTGGGGATAGGAACAGCAATAGTCCTCTTTTCAGTCTTCATTTCCCTGAATGTGTCCTATTCTGTAATTTGAAAATTCACTGGCAGAACCTTCAGGTAACATTCATGAAACATTCTCTAGTGACATATTTTCAACAGGCTTTTCCTCAAGATAGTACTGCAATACTGACTGCTGCAGAAAGGAAACAATTTCCACGAAGTGGAAATACTGTTATCAATTTAAGCCATAAAATTCAATTGAATGTCAGACTTTTAAATGGATTTCCTCACAAAAATCTTCACACTTTACAGGTGATAAGTGATACAAACCCGGCATACCATCTCTTCATACTCAGTAGCGCTACATTTCTCCAAGGAATTGTGTGAAAATTAGCCCCTTAACTTGCCAAGTCAAAACCCAGTTAACCAGCATGCTGGGGAACATGGATTTCTTTTTCTCTTCAATTCCTTGTCAGACTGTGGGTTAAGCATTTCTGGCATCCACAAACATTTCTCTCTAGGTCTTGTCCTTGATCCTATTTAGGAAATTAATTCCTGTAAGAGTAGCAGGACTCATACAATGTTCTTGATCCTTAACAAAAATACCAAGAAAAAATACTCGAAATGCCTCATTGGTCCTGTAATTGTCTGTGTGATAAAAGTCTGAAACTCAGCTCAAGAAACATAGTGTCTGTTCGCAATAGATACCTGGAAGAACATATGATCCAAAATCTGAATAAATGGTGGTAGGAGAATAGTTTGGTATGTCAAATGCTGTAAACAAACTGATGCACCGTCCTTCACAAAATTTTGCTTCAATGCAATTGCAAGAAATCATCTTCCAGCTGAGTAGTTTAACAGTTTAGTGCCTTTACCACTCTGAAATGAACACCTCTCTAAAAATGGAGCTCAAATATCAGAAAAGTAATCTTACACTACCTATCCAAATAACCGAGGTTTGATTTTCTTTGAGACATCTTGAACTTAAAATGCAAAATACACAAAAGGGTTCTGATATATTTGCTGAGATGTTTTGGTGTCAAGCTTTTCCTCTACAATAGTGTACTTAATTTATGAAGGTTGAGTTTGTTTCTCATTTATGCAAAGTGTCAGACTGATGAGAGCTATCAGATTATTTTTCAACATGAAAATTTAAAACAAAGCTATAAGACTAGTTGTAAAAAAATCATTACTTAGGGCCCCTTAAATGACAAGAGGCTACCATTTTTTTCAAACTCCACAAACTTCCTACTTTAGATCCTTTTAAAAAAGTTCTAGTAACAAAAAAATTAAGAAATAGACTAGCCAAAGTATGACATACATCCTTAATGATATATTTTATTCATAATTTACTCAGCAACAAACAGGACTGTCATGGCAGCTGAAGCAACAACATTTTTAATGCACTTCAAACACTGCAGTATAAATAATATCATTAGCATTTCTATGCATAAGCGAATATGCTACTTTTCATTTTCTTCCTGTATTTCACAAGATATTTCTGAACAGATCTATCTATCTGTCCTCTACAATTTTTAAAAAAATAAACACACATCAAAATTCTATTATACTACTTGAGTTCTTGTCCCTCATAAATATAGAAGAACTCTGTACTGACCATTGTTGAGCTGGCTACTGATGCATCTAGTTTAAAAACTACAAGTAAATTGCATATTCTAAAAAGTGTACTTATCATAAACGTGTTCTGTACAGATGGCATTGAAATAGATTTATGCAGGAAGTTGTTCAGAGATCAGGTCCCAGAAGCAGTGTCGTGTATGCTTATCCACTGAAGAAATAATGTCAGACAAAATGTGATTCCTTCAAAAGGATTATTATAACTCTTTAAAAATTTTTATTTAAAACATTTAAACCTTTTTTCTAGATGCAGAATCAGAAAAGGCACCTGAGCCTTCAAAAACCGAAAACTCAGCTGAACCAGCTAAGACAACTCAACAGGAAGAGCATCAGCTCAAAGATGGGAAAGAAGATGTGAAGTGAGTAAATTCAATTAAAAACTCTGAAGCTTTTTCCCTGACATCCTGACTTACAATTTCTGTGTGTCATTTATTATTTCTTTAAAAGTCCCTCCTGTAAGGATCTGAAGAGCTTTATTTCAATTCTAAGGCAACACATATATGAGGAATTCATTTAGTATGTGCATTTGATAGTTTGTTGTGTACATCATCCTAAATTGGAGGAATGAGAAAAAGGATTTGCTCGACTACAGTTATATGCTAATTTTAACTGCTGCTCAATTAATTTTACTCTAGCTTAGCAAAGAAGAAAGTCACAGAATGCTGCCCTGAGTAGCTGAAATGTTTGTCACATCATTCTGACTTAAGACTTTTTTACCCTGCGCATTTTTTTCCTGAGTTATACCATTAAACCAGCATTAGTCTGCACGACAAGAGGATTAGTACTATCCCTTCCTGATAGGAGAGAAATAAATTAAACAGTAATATTACTTTGGGGGAAAATCTAGGGTCATTCAACCTTTGGAAAAAGCTGAGGTGACTGTTTTGCTAAAATGGAAACAAATAGGATGTCTGGAAAACAGTAATCTAGGAATAGTATACATTCATTACAAAATCGCAGATTCACAAATTCATAGATTCATAGAATTGTTTGGGTTGGAAGGGACCTTTAAAGGTCATCTAGTCCAACCCCTCTGCAATGATGTGATGGGTTTGATAAACCCCAAAAACTCAGATTAAAGTTTTAGTTTTAGCTAGGCCCCAATTTTGTAGGTCATGTGATTAGGGACAGGTATCAGCTGACTTAAGTGACCAGTGAGGTATTTCATCCCATCTGAGGTCAGCTCGTCTATAAATCAAAGAGCAGCTCCCAGTGTGCTCTCTCTCTTCTCTCTTCGGCCATGCTGAGAGCACCTTGCTCCTGCAGCTCAGAAAGATTAGGCCTCACCGCTCCTGTGCCAAGATATCCAC
>JAWWEU010000081.1:126528466-126577732 GCA_035583155.1 Acropternis orthonyx | reverse complement strand
CAAAAGTATACCCCTGGGTTAGTGTTCTTTGTTTAATTCCTTTGCTTGTAATAAACCTGCCTATTTATTTCTCATAGAGTTGATCAAGAATCACTTTCTGTTTGACTGTCCAGCATGCATAAATCCTAATGAAAGCATTAGTTTCAGTGTAGAATATGAGTTTACAGGTGTTTGAAAATAGATGGTCTTCAGGTTTGAAGAAATGCTGTGAGTGCCAGAATATCAGCTCAATGATGTTGTGATCCTGAGTAAACTACTAGTGGAAAAAGAAGAAACATCAGCAAGAACACCAGTGTTTTGTTGCCATGAAAACAGATGCTTTATACCTCATGTTAGACATAACAAACCATAAACAACCTAGATTAAATCAATTTTCTCAATATTAGGAAGCATCAAGTAAGCATAGTCTCTTCTTTTCCACCTGTATTTCAGTCTTTAGCTCAGTTATGTCCTGTCATCACTAGGACATTACCATATAATAACGAGTACATTTTTATGCACAAATGCCTGTCGCTTAGTGAATACATCAGATTAGCTCTAGGCTTTACATAGGCACAGTAGAACTTGGTGAAAAGCAGCAGTGGGAAGTCATTAGTGTAGTGGGCAATACAGGGTACCCTGATCTCCTCTGCTTGAAATAACACATAGGCTGCTGCTGGCATAAGCAGCAAGCAAGAGCAGGTAACTTAAGTTTCCTCTTAGCGTGAATTAAGTGATGTGAAAAAGCACTGTGCTCAACAAAGATCTAACCTTAATGTCTGACTTCAGCTCAGAAATAGAATTAGCACTGTTTCCTTCCATTGATTTCCAGTGCATTAAGCTTTTTTCCCTTTTGTTTTAATTAGCACACAGAAGCCAGCTCCTTCAGGTTTCCAAACAAACGAGTATGCTGATGCCCAACTTCAAGAGATCATAAAAAAAATGCGGGAAAGGGCAAATGTCTATAAGGAAAAGCTGAAAGACCCAGTGCTGTCTTCACCTGAAGGCAGCCCTTCAGCTTGTAAGTGACTCCAGAAATAGCTGAGAATTTGTTGACTATAAAGCTGAAAATTATTTTGTGGTAAAAGAAAATACTGTGATAATTTTTTTGTAAGCGCAGTGTATTTATCCACCGAAAAAGATCAGTTTGTGCCCACTGAATTCAATTAACCCTATTTCTCTACAATAAGCTAGGTCCCTAAGTACATGCTCCCTTTGAACCCCATCACTGAAGAATCTGGGGAAAAACCTTATAAAGGCAATATCTAGAATCATTCCTATCAAGAAGTTTTCTGTATTTTAAAACAGCTCCAAGATATATTTATTTATGGAGATGAATCTGAAACATATGAAGAATCATACATATATGATGAGTGGATATTAGTCACTCTGATATGAGATCTGCTTTGTAAATAAAGTAAAAAAAAAAATTTAGCCTTGACAGCAGTCTTCTGGACACACTGTGGAATTTAAGTCCATGCTTCGAATACATCAAATTCAGTTGATGTTAATTAATCACTGATTTTTGAAAAAATATGAAACATAAATCAATGCTTTTCCTCTTCAGAGGAAAGTTTGACCTTATTTGTCCTTTTCACAAATAATTGAGTGTGATGATTTTATGTTCTGACACTTTCTAGAAGCTGTTTATAGCTTAAGTGTTTTTTAAAAGCTGTAAAAAATGTTACCTGGATAATTATAAACTATGCCATCTGTTAAAGGAATTCCTTTTTTTTTCTAATTATTTCTGTGATCATTTACCTCTTTTGTTCTTTTTGTAGAACTTATAACCATTTGTTTCCTAAATTACTACAGATTTAGTTTGCCAGTTTGCTGCTAAGATTGTATATCCTAGTCAGAGGTAAAGTCATCAGAATTAATAGGACACATGTGTGGACAACATTATCCAGCCCAAATATAGAAGAACTGGGCTCAAAGGAGTGCCGCAAGGCTTTTGTAAGCCAAGAAATATGTAAAACCATAGGCTTGCCCCTAGTTTCAGCTGCTGCATCTTGCATATCAGATCTCAGGAAAGGGGAGAGATCAGCCCATGGCACAGGTGTCTTTTCCTATGTCCGTGTTCCTCACTGCATGCACTCTTTGCAACAGTCATGTAAAGTAAAATGCCCAGTTGTATTAATGAATACTGAATTATGAGTTAACTTTTTTCTAGTCTGTCTTATAAAAGGCATAACTTCTGGGTGTTTTCTAGGGAAATACAGCAATACAGATACTGTACTCTGCGACATAAGTGCCCTGTTTGTGATAGCAGATGCACACATTTATACCAGTGGTGATTTTATTCTCCAGTTGTTTTTATAATGCATTTAATATAATAAATTGTAATTTTAGACATTGCCCAGTGTTTTTAGAAGAGATTTTAATATGACAAAGCTCTTGTTCCTGTTAAAACAGAGTGTAGTTATTAAGCCACTATTAAAACATCACCCTTTGTGGCATTCTATTTGTCTAGCACCAAAGAAGCCACCCCCACCAAAAGAAGAAAAAAAAGAAGAAAAAAAAGAAGAAAAAAAAGAGGAGGCAGAAGAAAAGCCAGAGGAGGATCATTACTGTGATATGCTGTGCTGTAAATTCAAAAGACCTCCACTGAAAAAATACAAGAATTACCTGAAGCTACCAGATACCTTAGACGCATACACAGGTGAATTAAAAGCTGGGCAATAGAAGTGTATTGAAGTGATGCAGTGTTACATAGCACCTGTGAGCCACCATATGATGCACATTCCAGTTTGCAGCTCAGAGGGATGCAGAGGTCCTGCCCTAAACATTTTTCCAACCAGGAAAAACACATGAAAAGTGACACCACTTGTAAAGATGTTGTGCATAAACATGGTATGCAAACCAACCACAGTTAGAACCCAAGTTTCTTGAGCTATAATATGTACCATTCACTAGGGCCAAATAATTCTTTTGTCAGTTATAACACACATGAGCAGCATGTAAAACTATAGTATCAAGTTTCTTCATATGCATAAAATTCTATATGTTCTCACTAACTCATCTTTTTTTCCATTTGCAAATTCCTTGAGTGACCCCTCGTTCTGATCTATACACTTTAGCAGTGTGTCCTGTTGTAAAAGGAAGAATGCTAGGTTTCTCTGAGCAGAAGTATTCCCAGACACTGCAGTAGAATAAATGTGCTTAAAAGAATGACAATAGACTCTAAGTTCATGCCTGTAAATTCAATGCTTTTTCTTTCAGATCGCCGTTACGTAGGATGGCTCATGCTTGTGACAATTGCCTATAACTGGAATTGCTGGTTTATCCCCCTTCGCTATGTGTTCCCATATCAAACCCCAAGTAACATAATATATTGGTTTGCCATTGATGTCATTTGTGATATCTGCTACATCTGTGACTTACTGATTTTCCAGCCCAGAGTGCGATTTATAAGAGGTGGAGATATAATTGTAAGTATTGGAACTGGGATTTCCATGGGTAGTAGTTGTGTGTTAAAGTAGAATATATAAATTCCTCCAATCTGATGCTTTTTCTTCTTGTTATGTCAAATCTATGTAACTTTTTTATCAAACTATATATAAATTCTTCTTCATTGACCTTCCATTCTTCAATGATTTTCCCTTCTCTTATGTGGAAAGAACATATCCATTGCTTACATTCATAAAAATAGGAAAAATAGATTTGAAAGGAACCGATGAGAGCAGTTGAAATGGGCATATAGCTCTCAAGAGGAGCAAATTGGTGGTTTCACTTGAATCAGTGATTATATGGCATGTACTCATGCACGTATACATCTTTTTATGTGTTTGTGTGAAACTTTCTATTTCCCTTGTACCAGAGTCACAGTTGAAAACTGTGCATATTCTGATAGAGATGGACAGGGTATGCATGTTTTGTAACAAACTGTGACACCGTGGTTTTATTTTTCTCTAAAATCAGAGCAAATCGCTGTAATTTTTAGGATATTTTGAAAACAATTTATTGGTGATATTATCTTTTGGGAAAATAAGTACATTCAATTTTAACTCTTGCTACTGTTTTTGGGTTATCTTTGTATAGCAAAATGCAAAATAAACTTTTAAGCAAGTATCTGAAAAGGGTGACAGCTTGCACTTAACACACCAAAAGGGTATCTAGAATAGTAACTTTTCTTTTAAATCTTCCTTGCTTTTGATTCTTTAACTTCTTATTAAAAAAAAAAAATCAGGAAAAAAATTAGTTTTGATAACTTCAGCATGATATTACTGTGCCCAACAGACAGAAAATTCAAGATTATATATCCTCAAATGTAATTTGGAACTAGCTTTAGTTCAGTGCTTTTACATAAAATTTTATACATTATACATACACAATATTACTGATATCTTTACAGATAAAACTGTGCAAATATCATTTGAATAGATATTAAATGCAGTGCAGTGTAAGGTATTTTTCCACACCAAGACATTCAGTAACTAGCAAACTTGCCTATATCCCACAAAACTCAATTTTTATGAACAAAGTTAAAACTCTAACATTGGAAGCTTACTTTGTATTTCCCTTGAAGCTGTTTGTACAATTCACAGACTTTAGTGCACAAAGAGATCACCTACTGCCTGATCTTCATTTAGTTTAATGCTTAAAGTGATAATGTGAAAGTTGGCATGAAAATATACTTAAGATTTTGAAGCTGTTTTTAAAGTGTCTTTGATACACATACAGAAAGTATAAAAATAGATAAAGTTCTTTAGATACTTGTGATTACCCTTTCTTATTAAGGTATTAGCCTCAGTTTCCATGAAGAACAATTTAAAAATAAATAGCTAATCATTACTAATGAATGCAATGCTGATTATTATAATGCTAATAATACTAGCATGTTAATGCCAGCTTTCCAAGAGCTAATTTTGTACAACACCATCAGAAACACTCTGCATTTTTCTTGGAATCACTGCAGAGAAATGGAATTTTTCACCCTGAAATTGAAGGGGCTTGGGTCAAGCACTAAGAGGTATAGATGTCTTGAGGGGGAAGTTTTGTGAGAAAACAATATAATGTACTTTTCTAGACCAGCATCCAGATTGGAAAAAATCAGACAACCCCCAAACCTCATTTTTTGGAGTAGTTCTAATAAAATCTGATGTATTGTAAGCTGGACCAATAGAAGTACTAGTTCTCCCTCCAGTCATATTTTTAAACCATCATTAGTTTAACTGTCATCATCCTTGCTATCAGAAGATAATTACTACTATTATTACTGAGTAGCAGAAGCTCATTCTTGACCTTCTGTTCTTGACTTTGCCGTTTTCTCCTTTCATTGTCACTGTAGGTAGACAGAGTGGAAACAAAGAAATTCTACCACAGCTCTTTGAAGTTTCGGGTGAGTAAACCCTGTGTTACTGATACCAATATGAAGTTCTGGCTCTAGGATTTCACATGATTTTTTTTTTTTTTCGTTCACTGAAAATCACTGTTGGTTTAAGAACATCACCAGAAAGCATTGACTCAATAGCATATCAGTGCTCACCAGCTGCAGACTGCCATCTCCATAAACAGTGTTTAATTGTTAAACAGGATAATTACCAAATACTATTCTAAATATTATTTGGGAATTACAATAAATTAATAAAATAGAATTAATAAAATTCTCTATTTTGATGAATTTTCATGAGGTCATCCCAGCACACGCTAAAACAATAGCACTGTTTGTCAGAGATTCATTAAACAAAATTAAAATTCTTGAAGTTAGATGACAACTCTATTCTGTTAACTCTTATGAAGTACCCTGTGGTACTGAACAGCTCATCACTTACAGAAGCAGGCAAAAATTCAAACCACGAATTTTGATGCTCTTTTCACTTTGTAAAAAAAACCCAAAAATATTTGATATAGGATAATCATTCATATTGTTCCTAAATGATGGGGGTTTTTTGTCAACAGAGGATAGGTAGTTGAATAAATTCCTCCTATACATACACCTCTGTGACACTGAGCACACATCTCAGTTATTGCCCTCTCCTCTTCTGTAAATACTTTTGCACCTGCCTTGTTTCAGGATTAGATTTTTCTCAGCGAGTGTGGTGTCACTACTTATGTACTTGAGATTAAGCTATCCAAAAGTGCAGAATATACACTATACAGGCAAGTGAGTATGACAGAATCAAACTTAAAGCTAGTTAAGTGGGTTTGTAGGGTATTATTTTAAGCTCACACTTGCTATATGTTTAGTGCTCTTGATTTCTGGAGAAACTCACGAGTGTTGAGTTTTCTTACCAGATGCAAGATGTAGATATAATCTGGAAATTTGTCATATGACTAAGTATTAATTAACAGCTAGTGAAATTAAAGCACTTTTAACTAAATTTTTCCTCCTCTTAGATGTGTGTCTGAGAGAGGGAGGGAGAGACGATAAAAGAATGTTTGTCCTTAATCAATTCTTGCTTTGTGCAGAGTTCAGGTATTAAGTGCTTATTACTCACATGGAGTAAAAGATCATTGCTGCAGACTAGTTGCTGCTAGTTCAGTTTACACCCCTGGGAGCAAAGGTGTTTCTGATTACAGTGAGATGCAGCCTACAGTTCCACATCCCTCTGTTATTCCCAAACAATAACAGCAACAGAGCAAGGCATTACAGGATATTTAAAAAGGCAAAGATAAATTTGCCACAGCTTTCCTTCTCTCCACAGAATTCTTGGGAAGAATAAAGTATGCAGATATGAAGAGTAATCACATAGTTGATGGACTGCAGGGAGGCATTGAAAACCTTAGTGATATGGGAAGAAGTAGCACACAAATAATACAGAAGACAAAGTCTATTAAAAAACCCCCAAGGAAATCAAATAAACAAAGAAAAAAAAGTCCCAACCAAACTATGATGAATTTCTTGTTTGGAACACAGGGCTTCTGTAGGTTGCAAGCAAAGAATCTAATTCGTTGCACACCCCCAGGTTGCTTTAGGCTTTAAAAGCTGGAGGTTTTAAAAGCTGAAGGACTTTTAAGATAAAGGAGTGCTCTCCCCACCTCCAGTCACCAGCCACATGCATAACACTTTAGTGTTAGCAGAACTACAACTGAAATAACAGTATGTATTAATAATCAAATATATGAGATACTATTAATAATCCCCATAAAAGAGAGGCCTTAAAAGCAGGGCAAAGCTGTTGGTGTTTACACAAAGAGATTCTTGCCTGCCAGTGCTTGGGAAGCTACATGTTTAGCATGCTGACTCTTCAAATATTATTGCAGTCATGATTCAATCTAAGCAGGTTTTTGACAGCAAATAAATGCATGATGATTACTATGAAGCTTACATTGACCTCTCTGCTCTTCAACAGCTTGATCTGATATCAGTATTTCCGACTGAAGTTTTATGCTTCTTCTTTGGATTTAACCCAGCACTTAGAATAAACAGGATGCTAAAGGTAAGATCTGTGCTAGTGATGGATGGCAAACCATGCATAAATATTTTGCAACCCAACAGAAAGCTTTTTATAATATTTAGGAACATGAAATTTAGAAATTGTAAAATATCTTCAGGCTAAGGTACAACACCAGTAAATAAACTAACAGGAAAATACAAGCTACAGACTAGCCAAATTAAGTGCTTATTCTCTTATTTTTCTTCCACCTTTAATTCCTACTTTCAGAAGGTATTTTGTGATTAAGGTGGGGTTTTTTTCCATTATTTAAATTAGATTAATCTCAAATTACCTGTTTATTTTTAAAAGCTCTAAAAAAAATCACAAATTAATGCCACCATTTTTCCCCTTCTATGCTTATATGAGGTGTTTAAAAGCAAAGGAAGGAATTTTAGAGACAACATAAACTATGTACAGAATATTTATCAAGCATAAACACACTTTTGTTATTGAGTCCAAAGACATCTGTAATTGTGTAATGAGGGGCCCAAAAAGGGATTAGAACACAGTATCTAGCAGGCCATTCTGCAGCTAAATACATTCCCCTTCATACAAACGACATGTTGACAAAGAGTCATTTTTCATTTAACACTGAGGGAGACACAGGAACTCTGAGAATAAAATGAGGATGCTTTTCATTTCAATATTCAACAAAACTTCAAAATTCCATAAATCAGAACCAAAGTAATATGAAAGAATGAAAAGCTAAATAGGACCTCATATTAGGCAAAAAGATGTATATTGAACAAAAAACAAAGAAAAAATTTATATGCAAATATTAAAAGCTATCACGAAAGGTCAACTACAAATACTTAACGGGAAGAATTTGATACAGCTGCAGTTGATACCACAAAGAGTCATCAAGTATGTGGCTGTTGATACATATGGTCACTTACTGGAGAAGTACTGGAATTTCAGAAAGAGAAAAAAAAGGGTGGGTTATGCATGTAATTCTCAGTGCTCAAGCTGTCCAAGCAATTTTATATGTTTGAGAAAGTAGAAGTCATTTTATCTGCAGCAGTCTGACCAAAACAGCAAGGTAATTTCTGTAATCAGATTAATGGGACACTTAAGACCCAAAAAACTGTTTAACTTAATTTTTATCTTAGCTTTTCAGTTCACAATTTAGTTAAATGGTTGTCACGGTTTAGGAATGGTATTCTCTAGTTTAGTACTCCCACTAAAACCATGCGCCACTTCCCATCCCTCCTCTCCTCAAACTGGAGGCACAAGAAGCAAAGATGACGGGTTGAGATAAGACAATTTGCTGGAAACAGCAATGAAATAAGAAAACAAAAGTATCATCAACAATATTAATAACAAAAGGTGTAAGAAAGAAATTATTCACATGAAAAAACTCGCCAATAACAGACAATACCAGACAGTCCAGACAGTTCCCACATTTTCTCAACGAGGAGGAACCACTTCTCCCCAGAAGAGAGTCCCTTTCCCCCACCCCTGGCAACGACATAACATGGCATAGAATAACCTCTGGGTCCTAGTCATGTCCCTCCTTTGACTACTGCAAAAATTAACTCTGTCCTGGCCAGAATCAAGACAATGTTTAAAGAAAATTTAGTTATTGAAAAATCCATTTTCAAAACATGTATGTGAATTAATGTCAGTGTTACTATAAGAAGACATGTACTGAAGAACAGTGATTGGATTACTTTCATTTTTTTCCCATTCAGCATAACACATTCTTTGAGTTTAATGATCGTTTGGAAGCTATTATGGAAAAAGCATACATCTACAGGTATGTGCTGATAAAACTTGAGTAGCATGCAAAATTTGGCACAGAATGCATTTCATACGATTTTATGAGTTGTCATTTAAGCACTGGATGGAGTATGATATGTCTTTAACTGTTCAATTTAAGTTTTTTAAAATATCTGTCTTTATTGTAATCATTAAAATAATATATGTAAAACTTCACTCACATATGAAATCTAGCTCAATTCAGCTGGACTGGTTCAGGCAAAATGTTTACCAAACTGAGTCTCCTGCCAAAATTTCATTGATCAAAAGTATCAGAAAGAAGTTTCTTTAGCGAAAGAGCTAACAGAAAGAGAACAGTTTCTTTAGGTTGCTAGTAGCAGTTTCAAATCCTCAGTAGCTGTTTATTTGCACCTTAACAAGAGTTATGAGCTTAAGTCTGTGTCAACATTTTTCTTCAAACATGCTCTCCCCATGAACCTGGCAAATACAGAAACTTGATCCTTCACTGCACTGACTGCACTTGAAATGAGGATCAGTTTGGCACAGTTCTCAAGCAGTGATCATAATTGTTGTCTGCTGAACCAGGTTTTCACCTTCTGCTTTGACAGGAAAAACTTTGGATCCAACTCAAGCAGTCCCCTGGGCATAGTTTTGGCAAGTTTCATAGGCCCCTCAGCTGTCACTGTTGCTGCTAAGACCCAATGAACTGATCTGCTCTGTCACCATTATTGACATCTACTGTCAGTGTCATCAGCCCTAGTTTATCTTGTGCAATTCCTACACCAACAGATTCTTTTCCCTGTCCCAGTTTTGGGGTATGTATTGTTCCTGTGTGTGGCTGCTGCGGAAACAAGAATAGGTTGTTTACCCTCTTACTCTGTTTCAGAGATTATTGCACCTGATACATTTAAATGAGATATTTTATGAAATTTAAAAACTAGTAAAATTTGAAAAGGAGGTTGAAATATCATTGCTTTCAGATTTTCATGTGCCTGTGAAATAAAACAAAACAGAAGTTTGAAAATTCTATGAAAGTATTTTTGAGATGCTGACCTCCACAAAACTTATCCTTGTATTGCACTCTCTTTTCAGCTATTGAAGACTCTTTTGTGGTTTGGTTGGCTTTCTTTTTGTGTCTTTTATGTCTTTTTTTTTTTTTCCACAAGATGAAAAAATTTCTTGTCAGTTTCTGAATCACTGCCTCCCCATCTTCTCCTTTTTCTAATTTCATTAAAAAGAACGGGCTTTCTTCTGCTTATGGTTTTTAACTTTTTCTAATGTTGATAAGTTTTAAAGGTAATTGTTTCAAAATTAATTAAATATTTTCCATATTATGTCCTTTGGTTTTTGGAGTAATAATTCAGTGACTTTTCTGTATCTCCTATAATGTTTGCAGTGAGTACTAGAACATACAGTTTTTTAATATAGACAATTCTGAATCAAGTAACTAATTGGTATGTAACAATAATGTTGTGTTTACATGGACTTCAAAGAAATGGGAACAAATTTGCAAATTTATTTTCACTCAAATTAACAGCTTTGCAAGGAACAGAGTTTCATACTATATAAAAGTATGGAATGGGAAATGATTGTTCAAAGGACAAGTTGAGAAAGGGATGTGTATGTTTACAAGCTAGCCTAATTTTGAAGGATGTGATGTTTATTTGCCTGTCAAAAAACAGGCAAGGTGGTCATTTAGGAAGGTTAAGACACACAGAACAAGATCTCACTGGTCCTGTAAAATGTATGCAGTAGCTGGAAAGACAAAGCCAGCTACTCTGCAAAGCTCTTTGCCTTATTAGACATTTTTTAGCATGATGTTGGTTGAGTGCCACAACTCTGTGTTGCTTCTTGTGTCTCTGATGCCTGGCCACAGGCCCATTTTGATTGTCCAATATTAAATCCCTCACAGAATGTAAATTTCAGCCTCTAAATAATATAACCTATTTTCCACGTCATACTTCAGAAAACAGTGACTCTCAGTTTTGCTAACAGGCAAATGGAGAACAGGGGTAGTTATACAGAAGAAGAGTACAAGCAGGAGCTAAAAAGTCTAAAAATACTGCTGCATTTTATTGTAATGTAACAACATTGTTTTGGTCTGAGATGCTGATATATAGTCATAATTTGAGGCACCAATTAACTAAATAATATCAAACTAAACTTCTACACAGCAAGTGTATGTGCCTGGGTACATTCTCTTCTCAAACTAATTAGTTTGAGTTTGTAGGAATAGAGCTGGCAAAGGTTACTTACACCTTATCTACCCATTGTGATAGATTCAATATGTGTCTAGAGAAATATAAAATATATTGTAGCAAAGCCTTTCAGAATCTTCACTCAGACCTCAGGAGTCCACTGAAATGGATTCAAACTTGTACACAAGACCTTGTGTGGTCAGTATTGCAATATTACTAGGTCACAACAGCTATCTGCTGTTCTCAATAGCTTGCAATCCTAAACAGCGCTGTCCTGGAAGCACACCAGCTTTTAAACAGAGAAATGGCATTCATTTGCCAGCATTATAAAGAAGAAGTGTACTCTTAGGTAGATTGCTTAATGGCACAGAAAGGCCACGAAGGGCATGCAATGGTACCTGAAGAACAAACAAAGGAATACATAATACAGAAGCAACCACACTAATGGTTGATATTCCTCCCATTAACTTGGTTTATAGAACCGACTTACTTAGATCTTATTAAATTTTCATAAAACCTCATAGTCAGTTTTTCTGCACTCCACACTGCATTCAATTCCAGCTATAGCAGATAAGCTCATTACATACCAGCCTCTCTGTGTTTAGGCAAGCCCTGTGCTTTTCCTGCTTATTTATCCCCTGCTTGTCTGAATAGTTGAATGGGGACCTAAATCCAGGAGATCTTACTTTTGATCTGCATGCACTGAACAGAGGATATACAATGAGATCATTATTTTATTAAAAAGAAAGCTGCTTGGTGCTTAATTACTTCATCACTGGTATTCTTCAAAGAACCGGTAATAAGCATAAGAACGGCGATTAGGAATGATATAACTCTTGCTGTAGACACTAAGTCATGCTATTGAGAGATCTAATGCAGTCTTCCTAGCACAGCTCTTGTAGAGCAGCTCATTTCTGACCTCAGACACTTCTTGGCTTTGCTTCTCAAGTTTGGAGCCTGTCTTGAAGAGAGTTTGTCAAATGCGTTAGTTTGTACCCCCTAGCCTCATTAATATAGCTTCAAATTTCTGTGAATATTCATAGCCATTTAAAGAAATGTACTCTAAACTCCTCAGGGAACCATAATTTAAAAATTAGCCCATGCCAAATATTCTGGAAAATATATTTATTTGAACTTGGACAAATGTGAGAGATGGGCAACTGCCAGCTATTTTTTTTACAAAATCAATGCAGGTGGGGGACTACCTAGTAGATGCTTAATGTAAATATTGTTGATCCAAAAAAGGAACGGGTTCTATATTAAAAATGAGGAAAAATGTAAGCTGTTTTACAGGAATCTGTTGACTTTTATAGGGTCATTCGAACAACTGGATACTTGCTGTTTCTCTTGCACCTTAATGCATGTCTGTATTATTGGGCTTCAGACTATGAAGGAATTGGTAGCACTAGATGGGTGTATGACGGCGAAGGAAACATGTAAGTCCTTTTCTCTTGCAAAAGATTTTTGTTGATTTTGCTTCTTCCTGACTCCCCCTCCTCTTCCCATGCCTTTGTTTGCAGGTTATGCCCTTACTTTACAAGTGTTTGGGTAGCAAACTTTTAGCACCATGACTGTTGATTAGCAGCTTTCATTACTAACATATTGGGAGGGCAGGTGCCGTGAATAATCAGTTTACCACTTTCAGCTTTTACAGGTTTATGAGTCTGTGCTAAGCCAAACATTTAGAAAGCAACAAGGTTCATAAATTAAATTGACCGATTGCATATGCACATGGGAACCCGCAGAAGGATTGTATAGCAATCCCTCAAAGGAAGCAGAGGAACAGCTTGCAGGGTTTTTTTCCTGCCACACACCATTGTGTCATTAAAGTGCAACGTCTTAGTACCTCTACACCATGGTGATTGGTCTGAAGAAATTCCATCAACTTTCTCTGATCTTTTGGGAAGTTCATGCTTAAACATGTGGCAGAGTGTCACTGGTGGGAAGGACAAGCTCCTTATGACAGCACTAGGTTGGGTGCCAAGTAAGGAACATTTATTAAGATGATGGAGAGGAAGTAAGAGAAAATAGCAAAGTCATAATATTTTTTTTGTGTAGTTTTATTAAAACGTAACTGGTAGGTTCAGTTCTATGAATGTTCATTTGGCCTTTCAAAGGCCAAAATACAGTTAAAGCCACAGAAGCTCATTTTTGGTCATTAATTACATTCTTTTAAAAACCACACATGATATCTTACTGCTGTCATAAACCACCTTTTAAACAACTTTTCACCTTTCTCTTGGAGATGTGTTCCTCTTGTTTGCTGTTTTGTCAGACTTGATGAGTTTGGTGTGAAATCACTATCTTGAAGGATAGAAAAATTGCCTTTGAAAGCAAAATACCCTTTGTGTAAAGCAGCATTGACTTTTTACAATTAGGGCTATCTCTCAAAAAAAATTACATGTCTGAAGTTTCCACAGACCACTAAAATACACAGCTTGAGTACTGCAGTCAGGCATGTGCAAGAAGGGTCAGGTGAGACCACTTATGTAGGTGAAGTTATAGACAGGCATTTATTTGCAGGATCACGGCTTCCAGAAATCTGACAAGAAAAACATAAAACTAATTTCCACTATAGCTACTTTTTGTTAATGTCATTCTTGGAAATTCTTGCCTCATAATTAAAAAACAGGTAAGTAAGACTAAAAAACCTGAAAACTCTGAAAGTAAAGTGTTTACTCAGCCAAGTTTTTTAATGCTGCTTCAGAACAGGGAATGGGCAGGAAAATCTTCCTGGTTTTCATGCACAAAAATATTTGACATTTCACTCAGAGAAACAATTGGTAGAAATTATTTATTTGTTTGATCACAGACAATGCATTTGTGCCCAGAGGTAATGGCTAGGTTTTTTAATATTTTGTGATAGTTCTTCCATGAGGAGAGAAAAACATTTCCCAAATGAAATCATACTGAAATCACATGGAATTTAGGGAAGATTTATTTTGTAAACAATAATAAAATGATAATTCAAGATCTCCATTAAACTGAGATGCTGAAATAAAATGCATATTAGGGTATGTATATATCATAACACAAGAAAGATTTTGACCTGTTGGAACGAGTCCAGAGAAGAGCCATTAAGATGATCACAGGGCTGGAGCACCTGTTCCATGAAGACAGGTTGGGGAAGGTGGAACTGTTAAGCCTAGAGAAAAGAAGACTCTCGAGAGACCTTATAGCAGCCTTCCAGTACCTGAAAGGGCCTACAAGAAAGCTGCAGATGGACTTTTTACAAGGGCATGATAGGACAAAGGGGAATGGTTTTAAACCAAAAGAGGGAAAGTTTAGATTAGCTATTAGGAAGAAATTCCTTATTATAAGGGTGGTGAGGCACTGGAACAAGTTTCCCAGAGAGACTGTATACTCCCCAGCCCTGGAGATGTTCAAGACCAGGTTGGATGGGGCTCTGAGCAAAATCTAGTCTAGTGTCCTTGCCCACAGCAAGGGGTTTGGAATTAGATGATCTTTAAGGTCCCTTCCCATCCAAACCATTCAATGATTCTATGACTCTATGATGTATCTACATAAATCTCATTTTGCCATTAATTTACCTCATTTTGACATTGGTTGGTGAATGTATCACTTTATTCTTTTGCCTGTATCTAACTCATACTGGATTATAAAGTGCCATGTACATGGAACCCCAGAGAGCTGAGCTGCATTTCATAAGGTAGAGCTTTGTATTCCACTAACAGTAAATGCCTTCTCTATGGGATAGTCATTGCCTTAGAGAATCAGGCATGACATATTATTTAATTGTCAAATATTTGGGGATTTTTGACAGAGAGGCATTATGTCAACATTAGTTACAATTGGAGATGCAGTCTGAATCTAAGTCTACCAAATAAGATACTTTTAGGTATCTAGGTATTCATTTATTTGGAAAGCAGAATTTAAGAACACTATGGGAAAAATCTGTCTGGAAAAGTATCCGCGACTGCAGCATACATTACAGCACAGCATAATTTCCTTTCATGTAGCATTCAGGGTTGACAATATTTGAAGCAAAATATGCCATTACCCTCACAAAGAATGGGAACACATTCAGAAAGATTAGGAAAACATAGCTAATTAGATAATTTAAAAAAATTACAGTAAGCAGTTTGACAAATAAACCAAAATTCTAGTAGTCTCAGATTACACTGACCCAAAGCGAATGATCTGGCACTGATTTAGTGGCATAAATCCCTTCTGTGTCCATAAAATATGGTTAGTTATAGCCAAAACCAGTTCTTAAAAATGTCAACACTTCTAGGATACCTTTTTTTTTTCTTTTCTAGGCAAAAAGAATAAACGACAACAGTTTCCTTTTATCAGTTTGATTACATATATGCTAGTCAGTAGGCAAATTGACTGATGAATTAATTCTATAACTGTACACAACACTCAAACCACAAGAAAAAACTATCAAAGTAGCTCTTTTGCAAATCTCTGCTATCTATTATTTTCCAGTTCTTGTCTAGACTCTAAAGTGTTAGTGTCAATCCAAGAACATTTGAGCCTTTTTGCAGGGCAGCCTTCAGTCAAAGCCTTTCAGCTGAGGTGCAGAAGGCAGTCTTTACTTCCCTGCAATGCACCCAAATCAGCCACACAAGATGTTTCCAGCATTAAAAGTGCACTCATGAGCTTGGTATAATTAGACAGACAGGACTCAGTCTCTCCAAATGCAGAAGCACAGCATCACTAATGTAACACCATAGCATAGAGTCTAGGTAAGCATGGCAGCAGGATATTGAAAAGATCTCTTAAGTAGACAATTTGAATTATATGTGTTTATTTACAACCTAATTTAACTACCTAAGTAAGAGATTAATCTCCCTATCCTCTTAGGAAAATGGGCAAATTCTTTAGAGAGGGATTCAAGGCAAGAACATAATGTCATTGTTCTGAATTGTTCCATGAATTGTTCATCACTGTCAATGAAGGAACTAATACTAAGGAGCTAAAATTCTCATGCAAACCCTCCAGGTCAGCACTAAATTTAGGCCAGAAAAATCATTTCACTTTGTATAGTAATCGATACACCCTTTAAAGTATGGAAAGATTCTTGTCATAAATGGAATGTTGATGCCAATGCAGAAAATGAAACCTTTACTGTGATATGAATATTTGTTACAGGTGGATTCTGTATTGTTATCGTCCCTGTATTTCCCCTTCCCCAAAAACCGTGTTGTAAACCCCTTTCCCAATTGGCCCTTGTTAAAGCTTACCCCATTGGTCCTAACCTGGGTCCCCTTTCATAGTAAAATGACCCTTCCCTTTAAAAGCCCTGTAGCACCAGAAATAAATCTCTTTGTCTCCCCTCTCTCCGTGAGTTCTCTGCTGCTGCCTCGTCCTTTGGGAACCACGTGTTGGGGGGGAAGGGCAGAGAGCATTCCCCCCATAATGAACGCAGCGCCCGTGCTGGGGGGATTCCAATCACCACTATAACTGTGCTCATAATATACTTCTGCTGTTTGCAAGTCATCCACAAGCAGTCTGCAAAATTATTTGGCATATTTAAGACATCTATTTGCATGCCAGTTATATCTCTCTGTAGCTTGCTGCCCTCCTGCTCTGGGTACAGACTTATGGGATATTTGTAAGTCCTGAAAAATGGTCACTGTATGTGTCTGGAACAGCTCCACTTCTTTGGTATGCACTGTATGCACAGTATGAAGACTGGCAAATCTTAAAATGTGTCTCGTTGGTATCAGCTGTACATTGCTCTTGTAATAGGTCTGATGTGTCACAATCACAACACTTGCTATACAAAGGCAGTTTTGTGCCTCCAGACAAGCTGTGAATGCACAGCCCAACTCATAGGTCAGACCTAATGCTTTCAGACCTGATACCTGCAGCAGTATTTTTTAGGTAACAGCTTTGTAGTTTACTCCATTCTGTCTGAGATCATCATACCCACAGCCACCTGATGAACACATCCCTCTAGAAAAAGGGGTACTTAAGGATGTCATTATATTACCAGTTTATAAAGGCCAGTTTTTTACTCTGCTTAAACCCATTCTGGTTGTAACCTGAGAGGAGTCAAACATGATACCCCTCAAAAAATGCCTCCCTGGGCTGAAATGAGTATGTGAATACCACTTTAAAATCTGAGAGCCACACGCACAAAGACTTGATTTACCTGCACTAACCAAAACCATGGAAGAAATTTAATGTATTCTAAAATAGACTTTTATGAAAAAGATATTTCTATTGGCATAATATTATAATGTGTCTTATCTGCAGTGTTTCTGAATGTTTTCATACCTTGGACTTATTTTAGGGAAAAATCTAGTAGTTTGATTGCCAAAAGGATAAACATACTCTCCATGGTGAACAGAGGGAAAAATCCCTTTCTTGTCTCATGCTGTTTGCTTCAACAGTAATTTTATAGCAGGCTAGTAAGCTGTATGGTGAACAGTGATGATTTCCAGACACAAGCTAGCAGGAAGCCGAGCTGCTAATACTGTTGAAATAGGAGTCTGTTTTTCTGGCTTTCCTTAAACAAAATTTACAGTCTCATTTCTCCCGTTCTTAGGGAAGGAAAAAAAAGCTGTTCTGTATTTCAACTGTGTAACTTTCATTTCAGATTAAAATAAAACAAAGAAAAGCATAAATGGAGAAAACCTGTGCCTAAGAGATAGTGAATATCATGTGACTTTGACAGTAGAAAGTTTCTTTTGAAGTAAAGTTACAGAAGAATATAGTGTATTAACATCATCTTCAGAAAGGGGTTGGCAGATATCAAAAAATTATCTCACATTTTGGGTATACAACACTGCAAAGAAAAATGTCCCCTAAATTCCTCTAAGGGGCTGCTTTAATTCTTTGTAGACATTCCCAGAATGAAGATTATATTGTCTATCATGGTGGAATTAGCAAGTTTGGCATTCAGGGCCATTGTGGGTGATGGAGTTGGTTAATTACTTTTGTTTCCTATGGCAACTAGCACAGAAGTGATGTTAATTTCTTTACTTTTATATTACTAAATTATACATATTTAAGCACTATGGTGTTCTCAGTTAAGACAAACATTAATAAGCTTTATATGACAATTCCTCTCAGCCAAGCTAGAGGCATCATTTTATACTTAAATCTGTCATTCCTCCAAGGCAGATCTGAGACTTTCTCTTACTATTTGTTTATGCTACGGAACTCTAGGAGAAAGCTACCACTTATGCATACTTTGCTGGAAACATTCTTTTTTTTTTTTTTTTTAACCCAGGTGAAAATATTATAGTGGTGTAATTCAGCAGTTCATTTGACAGCTCTAACATAGAAAAATATGAAGGCAAATATGCAATGATTGGTTTTTTTATTTAAGGACTCTGAATGAAAATGGCCAATTCTGGCTGTTAAAATCTAAAACTAGAAAACTACGGTAAAAATGATCATTGTTACTGCATTTCATTAATCTGCAACCAAGAAAAAGCCTTTACCATGAAAAGCAAAAATCAATTGCTTTGTAAAGCAAATTTTAGGTGAAAAGCTTGGAAAGACTTTTGAGTTATTTAAATAAAAATCCCTAATGGGAATTGGTTATGAGTTTATTTTCTCTTACTTGCACAAAACAACCCTACAGTTGTATTATCACATGAACCAATTACTAATAGGAGTGGAGTTCATATCTTAATAAGAGAGAAGGTTAAAAGTGTAGACAATTAAATAAAATGTATGCCTGAGGTCTGCAAGCAGATCAGGTGGCCTCAGATTCAGGGTAGGCATGAGAAGATGCATGCTAGACTTTCTATTTCAAAATAAGCACCTTTAAAAGTATTTCTTCTCTGTTTCAGTGTTTGGAGATTTTATTTTTTTTAATTAGTATTTCAAACTGAATAAAATTCAACAAAGATAAAGAATCATCATTGCTTCAGAAGCAATAGTAATAGCTGAAATAATAGAAAATGTCACTGTACAATTAGAAAAATGAACTTCCACTCCTAATCATCAGTGAAGCCTGATTGTACAGAAACTTAGGAAGTCAAGTTTCAACTAATAGGAGACTTTTAAAAATATACCTAAATCAAGTACTTGTTTGCTCAGACAAGAAGAAAATGACAGCACACTCATGACAAAGATTTCACTTAGTTATTCCCCATGGCACAGTATAGGGAATGTTGCATTACTTGTGCCATATTCTAGGATGAAATTTAAACCAGAATTTCAGATATGCCAAGGCACTTTTCCAAAACAGTCTGTCTAGGTCCTTTTCTGCTTTCACAAACTTGTGCTAATCATACTAATAGAATGAAACTAATTACTTGAATGCAATAGGCTGTGCCATGCATAAGGCTGTACAAAGAGGGCTGTACACACACAGAACAAAAAACTTTGTCCATAGAGTTCACACTTCAGATGTGAAAAGCGACAGTGGATGGATAGTGTGAAGGAGTCAATATAAGCCATACACTGAAGCAGTCTTAGTGACTGACCCCTGCTCACTGCTGTATTTATTTGTTTTCTAGATCAAGAGAATTCTGATAAAAATCTTACAGTGGTTTTGTAGCCAGTAACAGACATGTCTACCCAGGCAGGAGTGAAAGTAGTGAAGAAGGAAAGAATTTGTTAAGGTGCCAGAAGGAGTAGTGAAGACCAGCACCCAGGAGACATTAATACAGGAGTCAACCTTTCAGCGCTGAATAAATGGGTTGGAGGAGCTGGATGAACACACAGCTTGTGGAAACACATAACTTCTGTTTAACATAACCCAGGAGGCCTAGCCAATGAAGGGTGCTCAGAAACAGAGTGGGAGGAAGACCAGCATAGTTAAAGGGGTAGGAATGGACACAAGAAGAACAGTGCATTTGTCATTCCCACCGTAAGTCCTTGCACTGGTGTCATCAAGTGAAAGCCTTCAGATGTCTGACACTCTGGGAAGTCTCTAACATTTTTACAATGCATTTAACATCACTACATCTTCACTGCTACATCCCAACACTGTAATCTCCATCTTGGCAACTTTTTACACGAGTCTTCTGTAACACTACATAGAGTTACTATAGAACAGTAAACAAGTGCTTCATTTCCCATACATTCTTATTTTCCTCTCAGTGAGAACATTCAGCTCAACCTGATTTATGTAACTATAGCATTTATAAATTCATAACCCTTTATAAAAATGCTGAAAGTCTTTTGGACTTGAAAAGCATCACTGAAAGGCATCACTGAAAAGCCCAACTCAGGTAGGTGTGTTTAACTTCAACCACATAAGTACCTACAGTTTCTAACCAAAGTGCTGTTTGTATCCACAGGTACCTGAGGTGTTACTACTGGTCGGTTCGTAGTTTAATCACCATCGGTGGCCTTCCAGAACCACAAACGCTGTTTGAGATAGTTTTTCAACTGCTGAATTATTTTATGGGTGTCTTTGTCTTCTCCAGCTTAATTGGTCAGGTACATAAAAAAATCAATAACAAGTTACATTCAAATTACTGCAATGTAGTGATATATATTCAATTTAATGGAGTTTAGCTCTGTGAAAAAGTTTAGCTTCCGTCCTCTATTCTGTGGTCATTCCGACTTATTCTTCTGACAAATAGATGTGTTTAATCAGTTCTTGATTTTGCAGCTCTTTTGTGCACAAGCTGATTTAAAGCCAAGACTCTGCAGGACACAGATGATTCTTGAAACTATTTATAATTCCTTTTTTTTTCCTTTACTCACAGACAAGGAAACAGTTTCTTGGCATTCATATTATATTCTAAATCTGATATAAAAATTATAATTGGTGAATAAGTCATGCTCAGTGCTACTACCAATAGAATACTGTTAATGGAAATACCATGATTTTTGTCAAACTAGAATCCTGACCTCTTCCAACAATTACAATATATTTATTAATCTGAAAATTAATTGGTTTCTAGTTCTCTTGGTTCTCATTTGGCAGGAGGGAAAAAGAAGCCCAGTGCATAGCAAATCAGTTATATTTCCAAATATTTCCGGCTTTAGATCTACAGGTTTTAAAATACCTTGCCTACAGAAAAACAAATGCTGTGGTTCCTATGTGAGACTCATCAGTTTCTGTAGAAATCATTCCAGACTTTTTGATTTGTACATTCCTGCTATTGAAAGAATTATTTTAAAAAATTAAAACTGAAATTTAAATTTTATTTTTAATACAGCAATTCAAAAAGTCAATCAAACAGTTAAAAATTAAATATGACTCTTGCTCTTTAGAAGTGCAAGAAGAGGTAACTGTCACAAAAGAGACTCTTGCCTATAGGATTTAAAATTCATCCACAAACAAGAACTACCAAAGATAAAACAAAGCATTCACATAAAATATTTCTTCTGGAAAACTACTGAATTCAAGTATATATAATTAAACTTCAGAATTTCCATATTTATAATTTTTTCCCAAATTGTTGCAATTGTAAACGAAAGCCTCATTCCCCAAGAAGATTCTGCAGATTAGTTTTTGTAACAAGTGTACTCATCTACAGACTCAAACTTTAAACCTTAACACACAAATTGCTTTGCTGTACTTTGTTTGTTATAGTTCCTGATTACAAAGAACTGCTAGAATTACTGAGTTATTCCTGGTTTAGTACACTGCCTAAAAATTGTTATTCTCATTGCAATCAATTGCATCCCTGTAATAAAGAGCAAAATTTAGTCCATGGCTGACTCTTTGACACTAATCCTTGGCAGCTATCAAATGAAGCCACTGCAATAAAAACATATCTGAATACTTATGCTTTTGAAGAAGGAATATCTATGAACACTAACTCATCCACTTACTAAAAACTGGATTACATTTGTGTTGAAATGTTAAATGATGTTCCTGCACTAAAAACCTGAAGGTTTCCTTTCAGATCACACTCCTCAGGACTGATCTTTAACTATTTAAACAGTGGTATGATCATAGTTCTAGTGGTGTCAGATGATTATTAGAGAAATTCAGCCCAGTTTGCTTCACTCCTGACTTGCATTGTGTGCCAAATGCAGAGTACCTTTATCATGGACTTTTAAGAAAGGCATTATCTATAATTTTTATTCATGTCTAGAAATATGAGATGGAAGAATAAGCTAAACCCCAGAAATTATTCCTCTAAAACCATAATTACACACTTTCCAATACAATCAGATTAAATCTGGAATGCTTCTGAAAGAGCGGATGAAGCACCTAATCAAAACATACAGCTGAATGTATAATAATTCAATGATTTTGCAAACAATTGTTTTATTATTTTTATATGTTGTTGGCAAAGATATAAAAATCAAGACTATTTTTGCTGAAATGTGCAGTAACAAGAATTGATGTTTGCAGATGAGAGATGTAATTGGAGCAGCAACAGCAGGACAGAACTACTATCGTTCCTGTGTGGACAACACTGTCTCCTATATGAACACTAATTCTATTCCAAAATTGGTCCAAAATCGTGTTCGACTTTGGTATGAATACACATGGGACTCTCAGGGAATGCTGGGTAAGGATTTCCAATTCCAGTTTCTTAGCATGTCCAAGAGAGGGTGGCTGTATAGATACAGATATCGGGTAAAATTCACATTTCCCCATTTCTGAATTGCATGTGGGAAGTGAGAGGAGGTTGCTCAACCTAATTTGGAAAAGAAAGAAACTACAGAGCAATATGACACTACTTCCCAAATTCTATTCATTAATATAATGTTCTGGTAATAATTTTAGACAAGATATATTAAACATCTTAGTAAAAGTCTATTAGCAGCTTCCTTGCCTGAACTCATAAATAGCTCCATTAAGCTATTTTTCTGTACAATGCTCATTTTTATGGACACTCTTCTCCTTTTTTTTTTTTTTTTAGATGAATCAGAATTAATGGAACAGATGCCAACCAAAATGCAATTAGCCATCGCAATTGATGTGAACTTTGCCATTGTCAATAAAGTGGACTTATTTAAAGCAAGTAGTTTTACAAGAGAATGCAGAAATACGTGGTATTCCTAAAACAGAAATCTTGTTTCGTGCATCTTGCAACACTTAAGAATGTTTGTTAATATGCAAGGCAAAATAAGTCTAGGAAATTTCTCAGTTAATGGATACATATCAGAACAAAGCCAAGGGCCTGCATTTGAATGTTTTTTTCTGTGTGTGTCAGGGCAGTGATTTTTACAAAAAAGTAAACGAGAGTAAGACACAGTCCTGTTATGACAACATATGAAAGCTGATGGTATGGTTAGACTGTGAGCTCAGAATATAACTAATCTCAAGAGTCAGACATAGAATAATCTAATTGTCAGCATAGTTCACCTTGCTGTATGCCACCCAGATCTGCCTGAGAGACCTCCCATGCTATGTGTTCTGGCAACATAACTTTCATGTAATGAATGCTGCATTTTAGTAAGTTTTTGTTCAAAAGAGCTTTCTCTTTATTTATCATAATAGTTTTCCAGAGCTACAATTTAAATGTGTACTTAAAATTTGATATCTGAAACAAAACTAAGGAGACCCTGAGTTTTTAGAAGTAGTCTTGACATACAGCAAATTTGCTTGTTAGGATATTTCCAAGAAATCACATGATATATCTGTATAAACATTACATGGCTGTATGGTTTTTCCACACTTCCACAGAATTCATAGATTAATGCCAACATTTGATGTGATCTTTTTTTTTCCCCTGGATCAGTTAAAAAAAAAAAAAATCCCATGAAATTCCCATAACAGACCCATAAAGTTCTGAACATAACACTAACTGAGCTTCCACAGCAAATCTGGACATTCAGAAGCTCACTTTGAAAAAATGAAAAGATTGTCCCACCCATAGAGAACTTCATAAGTATTTGAAATAACAACTCTTTTATCTTTTCTCAGCTCTAGTAGCTGATCTTTGTGATGCTTTGAGTTTGCATTCCACTTATGAATCCCTTGGTCATTCCTGTATTGTTGGGGTTTGAGGCCCAAGAAGCATTAATAGTCACTTTTGTTACTGCATTAACAGAGCAATCAACTCTAACTGTTTTAACAGGGCTGTGATAGCCAGATGATATATGACATGCTGCTAAGGTTAAAATCCATTGTGTATTTACCTGGTGACTTTGTCTGCAAAAAGGTGAGCATTCTTGTCTTGTTCAAATAATAATTATATTATGTATTTCAGAAGAAGAGTTCAGATATCGGTCAACAATGTCCTTTAAATAAAATTAATCCTGACTGAATTAGACTGCATAAAAGTAATCAAGGTACTTTGTGTAATAACAACAAATGCGCTCTCAGATTTCAACCTAGAACAAGACAGTATGGATTTTATTACATTATCAAACGTGAAATTATAGTAATATGGGAAAGTATTTAATGTAAATATGGCTTATCTAATGATATATCATGAAATTTTAGTATTTAAAATAGAGCAAAATTAATGTTTCTATACATATATACATACAAACCTAGCCTAAAGATCTCAGTCTATAATGCTTTGTCTGTGCTTCATTTGTTTATTCAGGAACTTTTAAGTAAAATTATTCAAAAACATAGAAAATACGCTGCATCTCATATTGCTCCTGACAGCAGGATCTGCTCTACCTTCACTCACAGCTCTGAGCCATCTCCAGGCTTCCAGCTGAATGCTGTCACACTGTTCCTTAGCAAAGACATCTATCTTAGCATTTTGGCTCAAACAAGGCCAGACAGATAGCTCACAGGTAAATATCTCAGCCTCTGATCAGGTGAGCCCAAGTCACTTTTCCAGAGGCACATAAACACAGGGCAATGTAGGATGCAGTTAAAGAACAAGGGGATGAAGTATCAGTACTGCTACTGTTATGGCAAGTGACTCATAGTTCATACCACATCCAGAAGCAACCATCAGAACCCCTTAACTTGTCTGTAGCAGTTCTGATCCAGTATGTTCATTAAGGTCCTGTTCACTCCAAGAGTCAAGCACACAATCCCCCCAAATGCTGAGCTACTCCCGCTGACTCCAGAGTGTAGGAAGTTAAACACTTGTGAATACACTGAACAATCACGAGTGTCCCTTCAAAGACCAATCCCAGAATTGCTGTTGCTAAGGCAGCTGGAAGAGTAGCTTGGTGTGTTTGCTTATACAATGCACAGCATGAAAGGATCTTAGACGGTGGCTGGCACTCTGACACCACAGAGATAACAAAGGACAGTAACAGATTCAATGCGTTGATACTGCAGCCAGATTCAAACAGTTCTTAACAAAGATAGATTATGAGAAATTGAAGTATCAACTTATTACAGCTTGATTCAGAGATAAAAGGCCTCCCACATATAAATCTACTATGTGGCCAATAACCATAGTTATCTTATTAATGTTGTAACACATAGTAGGGAATAAAACACTGTTGGAATCACCTCCCCCTTGAATGTATGTTGCTCTCATCCTACTCTACCAAGGAGATGCTACATGTAGGCTTGGAGGACCAAGTAAAGAGACAGGAAGTACAAGTACCTACATTTTCAGTCCTGGTTTTGTCACTGCTGCCCCTTCACTTTTAAAATGAAATTGCTGCTTTGCCTCATAATACTGGTAAACCCTTTGTTTAAGTGAGAGTGAAAAGATATTCAAAGAAGAATCTGTCTTATTATTCTAACAACAAAAAACACTGCTAAAACATGGGTTCTTTTTGTGTTTGTGTGCCCAGGGAGAGATTGGCAGAGAGATGTACATCATCAAACAGGGTGAAGTTCAAGTCCTTGGAGGTCCTGATGGTAAAAAAGTCCTGGTTACACTAAGAGCAGGAGCTGTATTTGGGGAGATCAGGTAGGTCCATCAGTATTTCTAATACTTTCTTTAGAATGGATTGAATAACCAATGGTTGTTTAACTTCTCTGTGGTAAGCATGACAGCTATCATGGGGAGTCCAGAAAGTGGGTAGGATCAACAAAGAGGACACCGAGCAAGGAGATGCAGGTAAGTCAAGTAAACTCTAAGCAAAGCCTCAGCAATTAATAGAGCAAGATCAATGTTTTGGTCAATGTACACAGGGCATACAGCCAAATTTCTTCTGCTGCATTTTAAAGATTCAACACATCTCCCTGTTATGCTGTCTGCAATACAGCAGGACCAAATGCATTTTACTGTCTCGATAGTGAGCCCAGGTGCCCTTAAACAGCACATGGCAAAGTTGAAAATTAATTTCCAACAAAACGGATACAAAAATTCTAAAATAGCAAATAAAATTAGTCCATTTAGGAGCTGAAGTACGAATTTAATTGATGAAAATCAGGCATCCTAATTTGAAAAAGTATTTATTTAAGAGTACACATAAAACAAGAAAAAGGCTGATAGACCAGATTTTTTTGTCTGAATTTATCTGGAGGAGAAAATTTTTTTCTGGTGGCCACAAGTGGTTTTGTATTCTCCATGTGCTTGCTCTGCAAAATCCATTAACTCTTATGTGCTATGTTCCCCAACCAAGTGCTAGTTTTTAGGCACTGCATTCCCCTGCTGAGGTTGGCCTGAGGAAAACTAATAAAATATATGTGCTGCCACATGTGATAAACTGGATCCTTGGTTCCTTCCATCTGCTTTCCTGTTGTTGTTAATCCTCTTGCTGGTAGCTTTAATCTGCCTTTTGAAAGAGTGGTAATCAGCTCTGCATCAGGTTTGCTTTGTCTTCTACTTGTGTCTCTGTACTAGGTGAAACATTCCTATTTATCCAGTGACATGTGTACAGAACTTGTGTAGACCTCAAGTGGAAAACATCTGATACCATAGATACAGAAATTTTTCATTGAGTGGGAAAGTGAAATTATATCAGCTCTTTGAAAGATTATTTGGAAGGTGTTTCTCTGCATGACAATAAAATACCTGAGCAAAGTCTCCAAACAAAAGGCTGTATTGTAAATTATGAGTAGAGGCTGAGAATAAAATAATCACTATGCACTGAATAATGAAAGATAAAAAAAAAAGCTAAAGCAGCCCCAATATGTAACACACACACATGGTTTTCAATAATTTATTAGTCTGGTATTTGGAGTGAGAACTTTATATTTTAAACTGAGAAATTATAATGATTGGGTTTAAAAAAAAGGAAGGGATTTTCACATTTTTGATCCAATACAGGTGAGTGCTTGTTTCCACGTGAGAACCACACAATGACCTTTAAAGATTCATTTCCCAGTACATGTTACTCTTTACATAATTGCCAGCATGACCAGCAAAACCCTCAGCAATGTTATAACGCTACACTTCTAGTCTTGTTTTATTCATCACTGCCCTACTGCAGCAGTAAACCCATTCAAACACATGTAATTTGCATATAAAATGTCAGGCAGTGGACAAACTCAAGGAGAAAAACCGTAGCAACTGGCAGACACGAAGCACTAAGTGTCTTGGTAGACATTTGTTCTTCCTTGTGGCAAAGTGCTAGAAAATAATGAGTTTGTATTGTTCCTTCCTATATAAGTTTTTTCAAGGTCTTCTGAATACAGAATACCAGAAGCAAATGGAAAAAATATTCTTTAGTGGATGAAATACTACTTAATGTAAGACATCCACGTTTTCCCCTCACTTCATAGCATGGTGATAACCTGGTATCAGGCTGATTTCATTCTGATTTCTAATTCAAGATTTGTTTAGAGAAATATGTCTGAGTGCTTTAAGTGATTTATAAGATACTTACTACTTAATCTCACTTTGTTCAAAATTCATGTAAATGATGCTTTAAAAGTCTCCAGTGGCAACGCAATTGAATAAAACAAGAACATTGTATTTTAAAAAATTTCCCTGAGTTATACTAGAAGGCCAGTGCAAAACTAATACTCACACATGTCCTTTGCCAATTTCATCTTTGAAAATTATTACAGAAGGATTAAGTAATAGCAGTTCCAATTAAAATCCTACCCTCATTACCATTTTTCTGCATAGATAATATCAGTTTGGGGAAGTAAAATAATTTCAGAATCAGAAACAAACAGATTGTTGCCTTAATGAGAGCTCATCAACACAGACAATTCAGAAAGAGAGAAATTCAGTTATAACAACACTTCATTAGCCCAGAGAAAGTTACACTTTAAGCCAGACATCCTCATTCATCCATTTATTGGTATTTTACTAGAGCTATTCCCTATCAGAAAATTGTAGTTCTGGAAAAACTAAAACATTTCTCCATTTTATGCATATTTTTGACAGGAAGATCTCTAAATGTTTAATCTCAGCTTTAGCTTTCAGCTGTCTTGTAATTTTAAACTTTATTTTAAAAAATCAAAACTACAGGTAATAGTTGTGTGAAAGATTACATTTTACATTACTTTGGTCCAGGATTTCCTTTAAGGTGGTAGCTGCTGCTTTTCAATAAGCTCTGCCCTTGGAACTTGAAATCCTGCTCAGAAGCAAGATCCAGACCTATTCCCCTTTCCTGATTTACCAGTTCCCTTCACCTGCAGAGAGGTGCCAAGTTGAGCCACCACAGCCCTGCATGTTCAGCTGATAACACACACCATTCCCTGATCTGTTTGCTAATTTCAATGAACAGCAGCTTCCTACAGAGATCCACTATGAAAAGAAAATAGATAAGCTGAGTCATCACTTTGACAACTTTATAGCTTGAAATTTAATTTGCTATCATAAGAATTCAAAAGTTATCAACTTGTACTACTATTACAGCATTTCAGTCTTAACAACTGGAGTAAAAAATTTTAGGTAAAAAAAGCAAATTTCATTATTAATATAGATATGACATTACCAAGAACCATTGCAAGGCAAATGTATCCATTTAAAAACATTTGGTCATATAACTCTTCACACACTAACCAAAAGAGATTCAATGCTGAAGTACATAACACTGTCCTTAGTCAAAGACAATTCCGTTTCAGCAAAGACTGCCCTACTTGTAAATTTCACCTCACATCATCACCATAATGAAAAAGCTGATGTCTTTCGTCCTCATCTACCTTGATAAAACAAGCCTTCTGTTAGGAAAGCCTAAAAATGATTGTTCAATGACTTGTTGAGATGTGATTCATCAGAGCTCAAAAGCTGTTTGCAATTTCCTTTAGCTGCTTTTCATATTGTGCAAAGAGTTTTATTCTATCTGAGGAATTGTACGGAATTGTTTAAAAAGAAGACAGTAAATGGCATTTTCAGCTTGAGTTCATAGGATTGCTGTCTTGGGTTGCAGAAAAACACTATGTGTGCATGTAAAAACAGCCTTGCACACACGTTTTCAGAGGTCTCCAATTATCCTTTACAAATTAAATATATTATCTGTATGATGCAATATTTAGAAATACATTTTAGAAATATATTTAATATTACAACAAATATATATATCTCCTTAATTGTTATTTTAGATAGGTGTCAATTCTTGTTTTATGGAGCCCAGATTATCTTTTATTAATAACTTTTAAATTTAGATAATATTAAAGGTTCTCTAAAAATATTCATTCACTGGGAAGTCTTTAAGAGACAAATTTTGGGGTAGGTCTTGAATACAGTGATAGAACAATTTCAGTACTAATAGCAAAATGCAAATTCTCCTGCTTATCACCACATCTGAGAAGTGAAGTCTCTTCATTGGTTTAGTGCAAGATGAACAATTTAATTTTTATTTGTACATCTAATTTTTTTTAAAGATATCCTTTCTATGACCAACTGCTCTTGGCTAAACTAGTCTAATGATGACTTACTTTCAAAGCAAAATATCTTTCTTTTTCTGGCAAACACATTTGTAACTGTCAGTCTGAAAGACCTTCCTAATCTGTATTATTCAATTTGCCAACATTCAAATGTGATACGTGGTATGCGAGAAACTGAAAACCAAAGTCCAGCAGAAATTATTCACTCAGGAAAATTAAAATTCTCAGAGAATCATTCATTCATTCTAAATAAAGCTGTCCTACTTCTGATGTAAATAATTTTTAACAATAAAATTGAGGAAATGCCAAGTTCCTGTAAGGACTAAAACAGAAATGTCTCTATGCAGCAAAACTTTTTACAGTCCTTAGCATTTACCTGACCAGCAGTGACAATTTGCCTTCCTGAGGCAAGTACACATTTCCAATCCAAATGGTACAGGGCCTTTACAGAACATCTGATAGAACAGCCAGGTATGTACGTGAGTTTGACAATGACTTTAAATGAAGAACTACCAGCAAAGCTGTTCCTCACTAGGGCATCAATGTGATTGGTGATGTTTGTTTTCATTCCAGCCTACTAGCTGCAGGTGGAGGAAATCGAAGGACTGCCGATGTGGTGGCTCATGGTTTTGCCAACCTTTTCATTCTGGACAAGAAAACACTAAATGAAATCTTGAGGCATTATCCTGACTCAGAAAAGCTTCTCATGAAGAAAGCAAAGTATGTCCTAACAACAGTTTTTAAGTCATATTATTTAGTTGCAGAATGGACAGTTGTGACTTTTAGATAAATTCCTTTCTTGGAAGAGTAACAGATGTAAACACATTGGTATTTAGAGGTCAGACTTGCTAAGTATCTTCTAGTGGAAAGCATGGTCTTGGCAGGAATCCCAAAGGTTGTGGAAATGTGATAAGCAGAACAAAATCCTGAATGTAGTTGCCTTCTGCATTGTATTTATAAAAAAAACCCCAGGAGATTAGGATACATATCATGACTCCTTACATCATCAAGAAAGAAACTACAGGACAGATGTCAATTAAGGAGTAGGTTTTCAAAGATGCAACCTAACACTTGCAGTTAATTCTACAGAGATATGCTTCAATGTACACACAGACTTGTATGCATTTCCAAAACCTTATGCAGCAGGTAGAAATGGATTTAAAGTAATGCCTGACAAGATGGAAATACATGGATTAGAGAGCTGTGCATTTTGTTCAAAAGCATTCCAAAATGGGATTTCAGACCTTTCTTTGGCTGTAGCCTGCTAGTATCACCATATCCCCAGTTTTGAAAATTAAAAGTATTGTCAGATTTTGTCACAAAATTTTGACAAAATGAGTACCTTGCTACCTTGTAAAAGGTCCAGATATTCAAAACAGTTTGTCATTATTAGTATACTCCAGAACTATTGTTCTCAACTGTTGCCTTGAATTGCTATCAAAGGTTGATTCCAGACTTGAAATCTCACCAGAGAAGACTAAACATAGCACAAGAGTGGTGCAAGTTTGGTGCAAGTGCTAGCAGATGGGCGCATTCAGCAGGTTGCAACAGCCCTGGTTGTCAAACAGCAGTATCTTGAGAATCATGAGACCTCTGAGGAACAAGCAACTTAAGACACAGAATGGGCTCATTGCCCAATTTTCAAAACCAGCATCAACAGGTAGAAAAATGGAACAAATCCACTGCTCAATGGTCCCCAGAATTTATTCTTCCTAACTTTTCTGCAGCTTCTATTTAAACAGTAGTATGACCATCATTACTTATTATTCCTGTCTCTCTGTTCCACATTATCTTTCTGCTTTCTTGCCCACCCTGATCATATTTTGCCAATCCATTAAATTCTGCTTCCCCCAGATAGCCTTTCTCAACTGCAGAGTTTAATCATCCATCTTCTGTACCTGCACTCCCATTTGAGCTCACAGCCCTCTCTAAGTATCAGACTAAATACAAGATGTCCTGTTTAATTTTAAAGATGTGCAGTACCTGCCCTATGCTGGAGGCCATGTATTTTGCTCACCTGCCTATGCATCCACTAATTCTGCCAAAACTAGGCACCAAGATGAAATTTATGCACTGCTTTGTTAAAGATTGCAGTTATTCAGTTTTGCAATGAAGTTACCAGTTGCTCTGCCCTCAAAGGTTTACACTGGAGTTCTGTGTGACCATCTGACAACTTTAAAGGGCTCCTTGAAATAAACTTGAAGGATTTTTTCAAGCAAGAAATTTTTTCTATCACTACCTGCCCAATACCCACGGTATGGTCTTTACATAACAAAGCCATGCAAGATGCTGAAAGTGTTGTTTGGGGTTTTTTTAATTTATGACAATAAAACTGGGAAAAAAAGGTAAAACCTCCACTTCTGAAATTACCAAAGTACAAGATTCTGGAGAAAATTATAGTATTATGGGATTTACAGTCCTTCAGACTACAAGTATAGTCCTTGTTCATAAAGAGCCTTAAGTCAGGGTTTTTGCAAGGATAGAAAAGTTTCCTTCAAAGCTGTACAGTAATCTAAGAAACTGAAAGCAGGGGAACCCTCTGCTTTTCACTGGTTTCATCTGTCTCAGAACTGTCATCTAATCTTTACCCTTGTCATTCATTCCCACTCCTTGTCATTATGGCTGCAAATCAGTACAGCTACAGAACAGTGTGAAAATCTAGTCTGCCATATGATTGGCAGTAATGTTTGTATCTTCAGGGTGTCTTCTTCCACTGAAGAAGACCAAAAATAAGTACCACTGTATAACCTGACCTATGAGAGATAAGCCATGCTGGAAGTTACTTTGGTAAATTATTACTTCCACGAGTGTCAGCTGACTCCCAGTGGAGCATTAAATGCTTTCTGAATTTGCATGCAGAAGGTCAGGTAAGAGACTGCCACCTTAGGTATGGGGCACACACCCCCCTCTACACTTCTTCTTTCCCTATAAAACTCTCATCTACTTTGAGACACCTTCACTTGAGCCAGTACCTCTTTATTCTCCAGGATATAGGTAAGCAGGTCCAAATGTAAACAGTTTCTTCCAACTCTACCACAGCCTAGTCTAAAACCCTTATCATTCCCAGTTTTGGTCTTATCAGTGGACCTGGGATCCAAAAAAAATTTAGCTGCAAAAGCTGCCAGATTTTTATGCATGAATGTGGCATTTCAGCTTAACAAGAACTTTGCTCAGTTTCACAGCACTTCTGTGTGTTCTCATTCCCTTCTGTCTCCAGGGTGCTGCTGAAGCAGAAGGGAAAACCTCCTCCAGGACCACCAGTGCAACAACCACGAGGCTTAGCCAGTCTCTTCGGTCAGAAACAGGAAACTCCAAAACTGTTTAGAGCAATGCTTGGAGGAAAAGGAAGAGAAGGCCTTGCTAAGCTGCTCCAGCTGAAGAGACAAGAAAACACTGAGGTAAAGCCACAGAAAATAGAGTAGAATCTTCCAGATGTTGAAAGATATTGAGAGGCCTTGGGCAAACAGAGTAGATGAAAATTTAGCCTTACTCCAATCAATAGCAGAAACTCTCAGTAGCTGAGATTTGACCACTTTCCTAATCTCTGTAAACACTAATTCTAAAATGTGGCTCAAATCTTTCTGAACCTGGACTCTCTGAAGAGCAGAGCAAATGAAAGCAAGGAAAAAAACCAAGCGAACAAAAATCTTCAAAGAAGGTAAGGATAATGTGGACTTTACAAAGGCCCTAAGGGCATCTGATCTTCTAATTTTATGTAAACAACAGTAAATACAGAAATATTCTAACACAGTAATCTGATCCAGCTGACCTGGGCACACAGTGAACTTTACAATTCATTGTCAGATCTCTGATTGTTACAAATCGTGAAGACAAAACATAAATTATAGCCCACACAGCTCAAACTGATTAAATCTCTAATGTATTGCACTTATGAGAAAACTGTTATTTTAACTGATAAAAAATAATTCCAGCATTATACTCTGTTCTGAGAAATTTTCATAAGAACCTGCTCAGCTCTACATATTTATCCAAAGGTGGCAGAATCCTTTTATTTGTAGCTAAACTGGCTGTGGTTTTATTTAAGTTAAATAAAGAACTTTGCTTACACAAATTACTACAACACTATGATTAGAGCAGAAACATTGCTCAATTTAATTTGTATTTGTCAACTTAATAGCAAACAGGCTTGGCCAAGGAACTGGGGCAGTATGCTGAGATTTACATAACCCTTTTTCTTTCTCTGCTAGTGGAAGTTCATAAAGGAAGGCAAGACCTAAGGAAGGGTTCTGTGCCCCAAAACAGGCCTGTTTCATCCTGCTATATTACTAAGAAGCAGATACCATCATTATCCACAAGGTTTTCCCAGGTTTTACGCTGATACTCTGATTCTGAAATTGCATTTCCCATGCAGACACTGATCCTCAGCATCTAAATAGAAATTTATGTATGTTGCATACCATTAATCACAGTTGCCATGCTGTGCCTTTCCATGACATATACAGAATAGAATTGCTTCCAGAATTTCTTCTGCAGTATTGGAAAACATTAAATTCTTGTTTCTAGGAAACTAAAGCTGAAACAGAGACTAAGCCTAAAGAAGAGGAGAAGATGCATGAGAAGCCTGCAGCCTCCCCTGCGCCCCCTGCTCCAACAGAAGAAACAAAGGCAGATGCTAAGCCTGCAATTATAGAGAGAGCAACCAGTAAGGAGTCTCTGATCATTAGTATGTCACCATCCCCCACAGCAGGAGAAGGAGAGATCCTAAAAGTCGAAATTAAAGAGAAAAAGAAGAACTAAAAGGCGCTTTGGGCTGTGGCCCTATCTATTGCCCTGCTGAATTCAGAGGGCTGGTGGGACTTTGCTTTTGGGTACAGAGGATAGAAACTACTCGTGAGAAAAATCTACCCCAGCAATTCTTCTTTCCCTCCTTTGCTAGCACAATGGGAAAAATTATTTATATCCTTAACCTTGAGTCTGGAGAGAGAACTTTTGGTGTCCTAGGACTTAGAATCCAGATTGTATTTCAGGACCACTTGTTTCTTGTTTGATCCATGCTCTCCCTTTTCTTTTACTGTCTTGTTTTTGCTTGTCCTCTTTCCTCTCCTGTTTATCCTTGCTTTCTTATTGCTGCTCCTGTTGCTCAGTTTCCTCTTAACTGTTGTATGTAGTCTCTTCTGTTTTCTCCTCTGGTTTCCCATAGTTCTCCTTGCTACTGCCTTACTGTTGCTGAGGGCCCTTATGTTTCTCTCTATCCTTCTCTCTCCTCCCCTTATACTTCTAATTAGTTGCCTGGGTTTGTGACCAGCATGGCTCAGAGCAGACAGCTGTGGTGCTGTGGGTTGGGATGTTTTAGCTTGCTACAGGGGACTATGTAAAAAAACCATTGTCAAAAAATAAAATGACAAAATGCACAAGAGGGAAGCAGATTGCAGAATTATTTCCAGCCTTCTGCAAGCATAAACATCTGCTCCAGTTGTCTTTGAATCTGGTAAATAAATATGGCAAAGACTTAGACAGTTTCCCCCAGACCCTGAAAGGTGATCTTTAACTCTGGGCTACTGATTTAGGTGCTTGGTCTTCTCAAGGGGTTTGGCATGCACTCTGAAGAGTAAGCAGTTGATACAGCTAACAGTCTGAAGAATGTTGGTATGTAAACTAGCCACTTCAAAAACAAAGGCTATTTTATAAAAAGCAGGATTTACACTGTCTGGCTCTGTGGTACTTTCAACCAATGCTCCAATTGTTCACCTACACCATGACCTTGACTGATGGCGCAGAGCGAAACTCATGTCTTTCAGGACTGAGCTACATCATACCTGTGAACTACAGTAAATCCTTTATGAGTGTCACAGCTGAGAGGGATATAGTGTCCTAGCAAGGAGCTCTCACGCTGTCAACCTTCTGCATTGACTCATCACAGTGTCAGATGCAGCATTAAACAAAAGGCTGAAGCTATATTTAAATTTAATTCTCAGTTACTTTTTTCTCTTCTATGGGTTTGCATCTCCTCTCTCCCTATCCCCTTTCAGACCTCAGTGGATGAATAGTTCTGTGAACTAAAAACATTATGCAGAGGCCAAGCCAAGAAATCGTAAGGGCAGGCTTCACAGCTCCTCAGCTGACCAGCCAACCAAGGCAGGCACCATGCCAACATTAAACATTCACTTTGCAGGCTATATATGACCCTGCAGGCTATGCATTCTGTAGGCCTGTACTTTAAAGCCTTTCAACTTCTCTAATCACAGACAAAGCTGGCAGCTCAACCAGAATCAGCTGGACGTTTGCCTGAGTCTGGATAACTGAATTATGTATGTTAAAAATTCCATAAATCCTCTGACATGACCAAAGCCCAAAGCTCTTTCAAAATCAAAGTTCTCCTGCATTAGCAGTGAGGCGAAGGTTCCATTGTTATGTGGGAAGAACCATTTTTATTTGTATGTTACTTGTTATTTAGTACATAAGAAAAAAGGATGTCACAACAGAGGAAGAAAATTTTAAGTTGCATCACAAAGAATTATCCATCTATTAGACATCCAGTAATGACTCAATGAAATCTCAAAATCAGAAATATTGCAGAACTGTTTCACAAATGAGGGCTTCTATGAATAATAATGATCTATGAATTTGATACAATATATAGTTTCACCTTTTTTTTTTTTTTTTTTTTTTTTAGTTTTGTAAAAAAATTATGGAAGGGGGAAAAACCAACCCCCATATTTTAACACTTTTATATTAGTGAGTAAAGCTTGCTCTCATTGCAAAAGAACTGATTCCCTTCTGCCTACACAAATGCTACCAGGTAATTTCAAACGTTTTCTCTGTGGGCATATTTAAGTTCATCAGTCACACGCTGACACACATTACACAGTATGGGCTGAGACTGCAGCAGCAAGCACTACACTGCAGCAACACAGCATCCTATGAACTGCTGCTTTGCTACAGCTCAGAACAGCCCAGATGGCAAGAAAGCCTGACAGTTCTGTCTGCAAGACTACCAAGTTATGCAGAGCTATCAAGCTCCTTAGACCCAAAACAAGAGGGGAAAAATCAGTGCAAAAGATCGTGGCCACACAGAAGTAACATCCATCTGGTTTTCTCTGGTATCCTACTTTTCTGTTGGAGTATTATCCCCTTCCCAAAATCGCTCCATTTGTAGGGGTGGGCAGGGGCAAGAAGGCTCCGTGAATCCAACTTGCAACTATTTGTAGTGTTTTTCACCAAAAGGTAGGACACAAGAAAGGTCAAGATGTAAAATGTAGTAAATCCTTTCACAAACTATTCTACCCTGTAGATTCTTGACTGGTGGAGCAGCAAAGGGAATTACTCTAGTGCACTTAAAAGATGCAATTCCCAGTATCAAAGTTGACTCAGGCTCTGTATGGCAACATTACGCTTCCAGTATCTCTTCAGTTTCCCAATAAAGTACCGCAGAACTGACAACACTTGAGTGTAAAGAAACAGAAGGGTGAAATAGGATAATGTATTCAAAAAGTACAAATAACTAAATGTCCATGCCTCTCCAATTAAAATACAGATGCTGTTTGGAGAAAAAAAAATTGGAAAACCTGGTAATAATTGTATGAAATAGCATGGGAGAACTAAAATGTGGGATAGAGCAGGAAACAGTCACAGCTAAAACTGTCCAATTTCAGAATATCATCTTGCTAAAAGCCAGTAAAAGATATTTTATAGGACATACACTGCAGAGTCATAACCACTATGTGAAAAGGCATTTTTCTTCTTATCTGATGATACTTGTTATAAATCTGTGGCATACTCACCATAGGAATCACAAAAGCTGCATTTAGCATTACACAGAAAATGCTGAGAACTAAAGTAACAACAGAACAGTATACTGAAATTATAATTTTAATGTATAAGGCACTGCAAATCAGTTGAATTCATCAGAACTGAAATACATAGAAAAGTAAAAAATTCTGGTTACAAGGTAGCGCTCTGCTGTACATATGTATATGACCAGTAAATGTCAAAAAGCACATGACAAAGACTGCTATACACCACTGTTATCACAAGGTGGTGCCAGTGACCTACAAGCACATTCACTTTACAAAACTGTCAATATTTTGCTTTGTCACCCTCAAGCTAATAACAGTTTTTACACGTAAAAATACATGAAAAGAAAAAGGCAAAACAACATAGTAACTCCTTTTCCCCTTGACTCACAATCTGCTGCATTTCTTGATTCAGAATACTACTTCAGCCTACCTTGAAAGTTTTTAGCATGCATTAGCTATACACCTCTAAGAGAAATTACACCTGGAAAATGGTTCTTGCCACTGTCAGGTCTGAAACACGTTATATAGATTAGAGCACATTGAGAACTAGGTATCATTGATGTGCTATTTAATTCCCTAAACTTCAGGAACGTGGGGGCAATTCTTTAATAAAAGATTATGAATTCTCTACTGCAGAAACTCTGCATTTAGGTATAAAATACAGTCAAAACAAAAGCTTTTCTTTTACATGCAGCAGATACTTAGTACCATAATACCTACTAATGCATTTAAATGTACTTCCATGGCAACTTGAAACAGAATTGGTAGCAGAACTCAGGTGCAGCATTTTATTTTTGGCAGACAGCTGAGAGGAATTTCAGTAGTATCCTGTACTCCTATCAGTAGTACTCATCCACTTCATTTAATCTAGACAAAGCATTAATACTGCATCCAATTATCTGTATGGGGCAGGTAGCTGTGAAAGTTTATTGTTTCAAAATCATACACTCTCAATCTGAAGCAGTGTGATTTAGGTTTATTGTAATAACTTCTTTGATCTTAATATTTTGTGTTGCATATTTGATGTGACACTTCATTATAATTTATATATAAAATAGTAGCAGATTTGCATACACTGATAAAAAGGTGATTATTGATTTTTTACATAAATACAGGCATTATATTTAAAAAAAAAAAAGAGCTTGGCTTAATATGTAATACAATATCTTCCTTAGTATTCCATTATTGAAAGTATTTAGGACCCCCTTCCACCACTGAAAAACTGAGTGGAGAAAACAGATCTATTCATGATTGATTGATAACTGTCAACTGTCTTGTGTAAGACAATCTCTATATATGTATCTTTCACCCATCAGTATTAATGTGAATTCAGATTTTTGGCAGGATTATATGTGTAAAAAAAAAAACCCAACAAAATCCACACAAAGATGCTCCAGCAACCAAAAGTCACATACACCATGACCTGGTGCTACCTTGAGTGTCCAAGTGTGCCAAACTTAGCATTAGTCCATTCTGCTCTTACATGAAATCAGTTGGATGCCTAACTCTAAACCACTTCAAAAGGGAAACTGCAAAATTAGTGTTCAAGATTGGCATTTCAAAGTGATAAATGTGACCTTTACATCCACTTATGTTACACACAGTGACAGGACCAGAAGAGATCCTCAGCAAGCAGTATGCAACTGGGGGACAAGAAAGCTTCATCTGTCCACTATACAAACAACGTGATTTACACTTGGCATAAGTGATGAAGGGAAAACTCAAGCCAAGAAAATAAACCAGAAATGGTTTTCCCTAGAGAAATGCAGTATGATAACAGGTTAGGGCTTAGAGACTTGACTTTCTGATGTCTTCCTAAAGGGAGGGAATAAGGAATATTGGGTTTTTTGCAGGCACTTTTCATTAGTGGGCTCAGGAAAAAGAAGCATGATTCAAAATATGACAAAAATAGCAAAACTGCCTTTGCCTGAAAATATGCAGTCATAAATCAGGCAAAAAACTTTTTAACCAAAAGATTCCTACTTCACAAAAAGCCCTCTGAAAATCAATAGTCATGACTGTTTTATAGGAAGGGGGGGAAGCCCAAAATAAAATCTGGAGTTTCTATTTTCCAGTACACTGCACTTTAAAACACATCTTACATCCCTTACAGTAGTAGCCCAAAGGCCAATAGTATTCTGAGATGTTAAGAGGTTTACCTTGATTCACCCTAGTTATTCCCATACTACTGTAAGGGCAGGCATACGATAAAGGAATATATAGACTTTAATGACTACTTTGGTTCATGTTCACACAGCCCTGAATCCCAGGCATTGACCAAAGGTGCTGAAGTGGCAAACGTGAAGTAGGTCTGCAAGGAAGGCCTTTACACTCTGTAGCACTTGTCTCATTACGAAATTCCTGTGACAAAATTTTGTTACGGTGGCTTGATAGACATAGAAGACTGAAATATTCCAAATTCATTAAAGCAAATGCTTTGGTGGGGATATACTCTCTTTTCCATTTCAGAATGGTTTTATGATCACTGAGAAAGTGCAGTTTTCAGTGCTGATCTGCACAAAAGTAACTGAATACTCCCACTGGCCATATTTATCAAACAGGCAGCCCTTCCACTTTCAGCTGTTCTCCCCCTTCTCTCTGTATTTTCAAACTCCTTTTACCACTCTTACTTTTCAAAATAAAATGCATCCATGTAAGCACTCCCTCTCAAATCAACAGCAAATATTAACACCATTACAATTTTGGCCCTTAAAAGGCACACTTGGCAAAGTGATTTGTAGGCAAAAGCTAACATACGTTACCATACAGAGACGTGTACATGTATATAGAAGTATGTTGAGAACCAAAGTCTGTAGATACAGCAAGTAAAGCAAGCATAGTCTCGGGTCCTTCGCTCAGCCCATTCACTTTGCAGCAGGAGTGTTGGGAGGTTGCAGTTTGTAGGTGCTGAAGTAGTTCACCACTTGCTGAGGGACTTCTGCCAGGACACATTGCGCCAGAGCTTCTTTTGGAGACTTATAAAAACAGAACATGAAGTTTCAGTTTCCACCAACTGTTAACAGAGATGCTAAGACAAGTAATAAGCACCTCCTCTACTAGGCCAATTTAAAGTCTGACATTTTACAAAGGGCTTTCACGGTGCCCTTGTGTGACAGATGGAAGCTTCCCTGACATCTTTAACTTCTTGCTCCTGTTACCAGGAATCAGATAGCTTGTTTCACTGAAGTAACAGAGGCTGAGTGCACAAAAGGCTGCCATGTCTGAAGGTACCTTTTTTCATATGAAATATACAGTGCAGACATCAGATTTCAGCCATGTTAAATATACTTCCACTATCTGCTTAAGGTGACCCTTCATGGACTTGTTTAAATCATCTGCAGTTTTTGCACGAAGACTCATACTCAGTAACTATTTTTATGGGGCAGGTCATCTGGAGATACTGTTTATACTCTAAGACTAAATAGATGGGGGAAAAAAATCCCTTTTTCTACAAACTGAAGGCATCTGAATATATAACTTTAACTAGGGTCCATATTCAGTATAATCTACATCCAAGTGCATTATTTGATCAGCATATTCTATATTGATTTTGCTCTCTTTCTCCTTTCAGTTTCCCTGAGTTACTCTCAGATTAATCAATGAGCTTGTATCAAAAGTAAAAACAAAAACACAAAGGCATAATCGGAAGACATAAGGAGTATTAACAAGGTTAATGTTAAGACACAAAACAAAATTAGAACATATTAGTATGGAAAAAAAAAATTACAATAAGAATAAAACCATTTAAGTTCTTCCACATCCATTTGTTCAATCAAGTCAGAGTGTTTTACAAAGGTAATTTCCCTCCAACAACTAGTCTGAAATGCAGTGCTGGAACCAGAAAGAGTCTTTTAAAACACAAATCAGCTCACCTAATGAAAATTCTACAGATGTTGAAGTCTTCTGTTCTTGTTTTTTTTAGCATTTGATAAAGGCTTATCTCACAGTTCATCTTGGAGACACTACAAAGGCTTAGGACTATATGTAGGATATCCTAGCAAAACCAGCATACCTCTACAATATTTATTAAGCATATCATTAAAGTTACTTACATTGTGGAACTTCCTGAACGGCACAAATTGAACAATGTCTCTGACAGCCGGTTCTCCTGACGAGGACCTAAGAACTCCATCATCACCATCAAGAAACTCCATAGCATCGAAGTCTGCTCCTCCAACACCGACAATTATAATGGACATGGGCAATTTTGAAGCATTAACTATGGCAGTTCGAGTTTGATCAAGGTCTGTTATCACACCATCCGTTATGATCAGAAGTATAAAGTATTGCTGTCAAATCAATAAACACCATGCTATGACAAAGCAATAGCAAACACCTAGGCACACACACTTAGAAAAACACATACACAGTCAACATACTGTTGTCACTGAGCACATTCAGTGTGCTCACTGAATTTTACAATCAAAAATCTAATATGTAGTTAGGCTTCATCTGAAGAAAGTCTGAAGAAAGTTATAGGAGCAACATAATCTTTTAAAAGAAGTCATCTTTAAACAGTCACCTCCCAAAAACCCAATGGCATCGCACTTCTCCTCTCCAAAATCCCCAGACAAACCAACAGTTAACCTCTTTTCCAATTGTTTGTGCCAAGGTAGAAGGCAGTTTATTGAGGTTTTGGATAGGTAACACCTGAAAAACTTGCATTTGTTTCTTTTCTGGACTATCAATACCTTTATGAAACATTATCATTCACTTCATTTAGAGTATCCTGAAAATCCTAAACCACACCATTTTCTGCTGAACAACAGCATGGCCATTTTCAAATTCTTTCAATCACATTTTCTAGCTGCCTTATAAAGTTAATTACCAAAGGATCTGTCAGAGACTGAAATGGTTAATAGCTTAAACATTGTTAAGACCCCCAAAAGACTTTTTCCACTGTAGAAAACTGCAAGGAAACAGCTGATCTTCTAGGGAAGCCCTCCCTAAATATGCCTCCTAATTTGTGTGAAAGGACCTTAAGGTAAAGGGGTACTACTGTGCAGCTATCACAGGTACAACTTGAATTTCCAGATAACCTAAATTCTCCAGACAAGAGGCTGATAAAAGGCAAATCCTGTGAGGTGGGATAGTCCTCCTTATTATGCCAGTTATGACTCACGACTCAGCTGTGAAAACCCCTCCGAGGAGCACTGTAGACAATCACACCTATCTTAATTTATTCATCTTGGATGATGGACCATGGTGGGCCATGGTTGATTCTAACATAATAGGTAGCTGTAATTTCTTAGAAGGTGTCAAAGGCTCATGACATGTCCCTGTGATCCAGTATTACATCATCCACTGTAAAACTCCACACCCCAGGGGAGGTACTTAGGCATTCCCACCTGAACTCGAACAGATATAATTCATTAAATCTTTGAGTTTTGTGGACGTCCCCCATTGCCGACAAATAAAGACCATCACTTTGACCACCACTTCAACCAACAGACATCAAAACTGCTGGATCCAATAGGTGGTGACTACATATCTTTCTACTTTTATCCTTTCTTTCTCTTTCTTTTCCTTGTACATTTTCTTAAGTGTTATTTTTATGCTTTTATATTGCTATATCGGGGCGGTCCCGTGGCGTAATGGTTAGCACTCTGGACTCTGAATCCCAAGGGCCTGAGTTCGAGTTCTCAGTAGGGACCGTCCCCTGGGCAGTTAAATGCCTCCCTGCCATCTGATCCTGTCAGATCTTAGATGCTCAGCAGGGGCAGCCCCGGTTAGTACCAGGTGCTGTAGAACAGTCCCGAGGATTTCACTGTCACTGTCCAAGCCCACTCGGCCGTGGCAAATGAACCTTAGGACTTAAACGGTGGGGCCAGTTCTGCGCACGCTGTGCCTCACCTAAAAAAATCCACTGTGCAGGCTGGAAGGGCACGCCCACAGGGGGAGAGCCCTTCCCCAGATCTTCGTTCATGAAGTCTGGCCATTATATATTGCTATATTTCTATAGATGATAACAACCAAAATACATGTTTTCCTTTGCAACCAAGTTGTTCTAAAATAAACCCTACATATGTATAGTTACAAACACCCATCATTCAGTGTCATTTCCCTCTAATCTGCACCAAGGGATCTATTAACAAGAAAGTGGGTTACCCTCGTCTTCTGGAGCAGGTTCTAACAGCATCTGAGACCCCTTTGCAGTATTTTGGTAATTTATTCAAGTACCAAGTTGCTTCCAATATACTGTCAGGGCTTCTAAAAGTTGGCATCTTAGCTTCTGTTCTGGACTGACGTACCAAGAACAAGCTAGAAGTACAAAGTTCAGAAGCTATCAAATGCTTTTTGAACTTCTAGTCTTCCCTCACTTGGCTCATTTCAGACAATTACTAAGCAGTGTAAACTCAAGTTCCAAAGATACTCCTGTCTACCCTTACCTGTCTCCAAAATAATTCTTCCTCTGTTATCTATTCTGTTCAGGTATCACCTTTTCTCATTGCTCCCTGCCACTCCATTCCGCAACTCCAGCAAGAACATCTACAAACACCTCTGACAACAGACCAGCAGCAGCATGATAGCACATCACATTTGATTTATTTCTCTCTGCTCATACTTCCCCCATACTGGAAAAAAACACCAACCCAAAATATCTATGCTATGTATTAAATGCCAAGGCAGCAAAATTACTTCAATACAACCTTTCAGGCAGAACAAATAAATCTCTTGCTAGGTGTACTACACTCTTAGGGGGGAAAAAAAAGTACAAGACATTTTGCTACTTTCCTAATATATTATATATAATATATATATTTTATATATATTATATATATATATGTATGTGTGTGTGTGTATATATGTATATGAGACAGCTACTAGTCAAAGACTACCATGGCAAAACCTTACCAGCTTCTTGGTATATGAAAATCTCCATAGCTCTATTCCAAACTGGTTTCCACAGGTACTTTTATATGCAAAACCAGATGATTTTATTTTCTGATTTTATATGATATCTGATATACCAGTACTTGCTGTCATCAATGATTTAGGATGTATATGGCTTCAGTTTTGCTGAACTTGCATGCATTATTATCTAAATGGTTCAGTACTTAAAGACTTGGTCTTCAGACTTTCTACTTCTTAATATGGACAATAACTCACAAATACAGTTTTAATAAAGAGGGAGGTACAGCGCATACAGCACCTAAAGCTTTATAGTACAGACAGGTAATTATCTATGCTGATAGGTGTCAGGAGCTATATCATCCATTTCTTCTCTACCTTAGTTAATTCTCTCTCTCAGCTACCCGCTGTGAAACAAGGTCTAGCTGACTTTTCTCAGCTGAGATTAAATCACTCTCTTCTATGTAAAGGCTTAAATTAGACTTAAGAACTGTATACTACTGCAAGAACTTGGAACAGAAGACATCATAAAGGTGTTGTGTATTTTTAAGTTGATATTTCAACTCTGAACTGTTTAGTCAGTTAGTTCATGAGAGAGATATTGTGTACAATCTGAAAATACAGCTAGCTTTTATCTTATTTTAAGGGTAACAAACACTAATTCACAAGGTAAATGGCCAGCTGTCAAAACAAGTACACTTACAAGCTTAAAAGAGAAAAATAGAAGGGAAATTAAAAAGAAAGAAAAACTACACAATATGATAACTTACAGATGCTGTTTGCTGTTGTGTAGCTGCAGCAGCAAATCTTGCCACATGATTTATAATTGGAGAAAAATTTGTTGGTCCATATAACTTGACTTGAGGAAGACAAGCCCGATAAGCATCAACAATGCCTTGAATTCCTAGAGAACAGAAACAGATCATGTAATTATTTTCATATTAGAATTAGGACATTCTGAAGCACTCAATCTTCCTAAACGTGTATCAATTGCTTAATTGAAATGAGGACACAAAGATTCAAAATTAATCATGATGACAAAAATAAAAGATTAATGCTTTCTGCTTAACCAAACGTTTAAGGCACGTGTATAACATGAATGGCTTTATGTGAACAGAAAGGCCAAATCCTGTATGCTCAAATGCACGTAACTGAGTGACAATAGCTATCTTTGCCTGGCAGCTTGTGGTAGTTAGTAGTGTGATCAGAGAGGCCACACTAAACAGGCATTAGCAGCACCACAGTCAAAACAGACAGCTCCACACCAGCAGTGAAAGAAAGTGGCTTGATAACACAAGAGGACTGTTGCCAGCCCTGTACCCTAGCTGCTTAAAACACTTCTTTCACAAATCATTACAGAAGACAGATGCAATGCTATTTCTCCTAACTAGGAAATCAGTTATAAAATTGTTTCCTGCTAAAGGACTATTAGTTATTTAATTAGAACAGCATGCTTCAGTTCACTTTTCAAGAGTTTTTATCCCTTCACCTTAGACATTTTATTCTCAAGGTCTGATGTTACTTTCTCAGACTTACCATTACAGAATGGGTTTGATGGGTTAAAATTTATTGGGAACTCATGAGACACCTGTCAATACACAGAAGACATAGTCAGGATTGGATATACAGTCTGCTCCTGAAGTAAATGCTTTCAGCTGTCTTATATAGTGCATTTACATATTCCATTACCTGAAAGGAAGGAGGTATTTGTGCACCAAACCCAAAGGCTGGAAACATCTTATCTCTAAAAAAGCGATTTTAAAGAAAATTAAGTCAGTGCCTTCCTTTAAATGCTACCTTAGTTCAGTAAGTTTAGTTATCAGTGCTGTTTTTCACCACTAAAAATGGTGTTTATTAAATGGCAGTTCCCCCTTGTAGTTGTTGCTAGGACCAAAACTAGTCTTTAATACCAATTCGGCAAGATTGCAAGCATTTATTTAAATCAATGCTGCTCTTTCCATCACAGATGAAAAGCTTTGCTTGTCTGCTGTAAATGCAAGCTTGTACATGTGATTACATGATTGTGCAGTGATTTTTATTTTTAGCTCCATATTTTAGCTCAACAGTTTTATTCCAATATATCTGCAGGCACCTTCAACACTGGTTTAACAAACTACCACAAAAATCTATGCATACCTAAAAAGTTATCTAAATAAAAGTCTAACACTTACGCATCATAATCCTGAATGACCATTCCTACAGACCAAATGGCTGTTAGGTATTCATTAACTCCATTAGGGCTGAGGTAATGCAGAGAGTCCGGAGAGCGAGGGTCTCCATTGGAGCCTGTAAAATCTATCCCCACCTGTCAAATGCAATATTTATATCTGATTGCTGTTAGAGGTAAAATTATGGTTCTTATCTCTGGCAGAGCCAAAGTGAAAATCATCGAAGAGTTGAGAACAGTAGTTAGCAGGACATCTAACTCTAGCAGGTGCAATACTTGGATTCAGGTTTCTTGGAATATTAACACTCTTTAACACAATGCCACTACAAAACCAGCAAAAGCTCTGCAAATCTTCACAAAGGCTAAACCAACTTCCATCTGAATCACAGAATCGTAGAACGGTTTGGGCTGGAAGGGACTGAAAAGACCATCTAGTTCCAAGCCCTCTGCCATGGGCAGGGACAGCTTCTACTAGACCAGGTTGCTTGGACCCCCATTCAACTTGGCCTTGAGCACTTCCATGGATGGGGCATCTACAACTTCTCTGGGAAACCTGTCAGGTTTTCACTGTGTTTACTATTCACAGCAGCTCTTCAAAAGCTGTTAAATTAATTTAATTCTGTATCTTGTCATACACATCTTTCCTCTCAGAAGTACAACTAGTCAGGCACTCCAAAGGCCTAGAGTTCTTGCTCTGACTTCTGTGGGTCTTCTTGGCTTTGGTGATAAGGCACATTTCTACGGTAAAGACATCTTACTGTTCTTTGTGCTGAATTTGGTTCACAAATTACATAACTTAATGGTCCTAACCCATATGATGACCTCTGTATGTTGCTTTCAAAGAACTGTAAATTCCTCCTTGGTCTCCATCCAACAGCTTAGCTAGTTCCTAATAAACGGAACTACAACTGGACTCTGGCAAAATGGCTTCCCATTCCATGCAACAAAAAATCCCAAAAGAAAAAAAAAACAAAAGAACATAATTTACAAGTGAAGAGCACAGGCAATCAATTCTATACTTCAGTTTGTCCCAAACCTCAAAAGCTACTTCATATAAATGATTTAACTTACTGTGAAATTCAGCTGACACCCACCCATGATATAATCAAGGAATGTGCATTCTACAATGATCTAAAAATAAAGGATACAAAATTTGAGTTTTTTTAAAGAGAAAAAACCAGTATTATTGCAGCAACTTCTAAGGTTCCAGATCTGTAATCTTTACCCATGAAAAGCACTATTTTTACTCAACAGTTATCCCACCCACGCACTGCAATGAGGGTATTTGCAGCATCTGCTGCCATACACTCACTGCATCAGAATCAGGCCTTTTACAAAATTACAGGCAGATAACACAGCTGCTCCAAAAGGACTATAACTTATAAAACAACATACTACGACAGAGTTACACAATTTTAATTCACCATAAAACAGTGAATTGGGAAATGCAGGGGTTCAGGAATGACCATACAATCTGGTAAGCAACCTCTGCCATAGAAATTGCATCTCCAAGAGAAAGTGTGAGACATGGGAGGACAGGTATGTGATTCAGGTATCAATTTGTCTCCTTACCTGACTCAGTCCCTTAAATATTTACTGTGTCTGGAACTGTCAGATATTTTAAAGTTTCTCACAGTTACAAGGTGAAGACAGATGAGAGTTGCTATGTATGAACATTTTAAAACAGAGTCATACTAAAATATATTACTGACCTCACAATGTTTAACACTCACAATGCCGGAGTTTTTATAGTTTTTTTTCTTCTGTCTTTTCTTTTCATTGATGCACTCAAATTCAACCTGCATGAATGCAAACAAATCCGACAAAAGCACTATAATATCATTTATGCAACACATTTAATAATCCTTTATTCTGGGACTTGTATTAAAAATGCGGTTCTTTTCAGTATCAAGCAAAATTAAACCCAGATTGCCCAATATCAGCAAGAAAAAAAAAATCATTATCCGGACAGAAATCCTCTCTAACCCAAAAAGGTTACAAATACATTTGTTTGGACAATTATATTTCAATCAGAGAAAGAAATTCTGTACTATTTTACCTCTGAGGATTCTGCTAACAACTTTTGTTTTGGTAAAGACATGGTGGCTCAAGCAAAGCATCACTGTTTCCAGCAGCTGTGGCAGTAACATATAAAATAAGAGGTGTATGTCTAAGTTTTCCAAAGTCAGTTGTGGAGGGCTCGTCAACTAAACCAATACCTCAATACCCAACAGCTAGCCAGGTCAAGCAGCTCCTGCAATCATATAATCACAATGGCACAATGTCGCGTGTCTGGTGCATGAAGAGTCTGAAGAAGTATTCCAGACATGCCTTCTGGCTCACTGACAGGAACAGGTTCCACTGCTTTAGCTGAAGTTAATTTTTTACAAAATGATCTTGCAATTGGTCTCAAGTGAAAAAAATGCATTAACAAGGTCAAGAAGTATACATGCCTCTTTTTACCCTCTTTTTTTAGACATTTCACCACCAGCATCACTTCTGTGTGATAGAAGTTGTCTTTCAGGGACTTGCTTTTGTACTGTGTCATTTGGTGAGATACTCACTAGTAATGATACATAGCATTGAGAATATTTCAGTTACATTATATAATACTCCAACCAGAGCTTGCTAACAGGATGATGTGGTAAAAAGAAACATCTCAAAGAATAAAAACCTTGCCAAAGATGGAATATTAATTAGAATGAAGAGACAA